>VXAU01004251.1:19463-70075 GCA_013399695.1 Formicarius rufipectus | reverse complement strand
CCGCTTTGCATCGTCCCTGTCCGGTGGGGATCGTCCTTGTCCGACCGGGATCTTCCTGGCCCGCTTGGGATCATCCCTGTCCGGCCGGGATTGTCCTTGCCCGGCTGGGATAATCTCGAACCGACTGGGAACCTCCCTGCCCGGCTGGGATCATCCCGGCTCTGCCCGACCCACCTGGGATCGTCCCGGCCCGCCAGAGATCATCCCAGCCCACCAGGGATCATGCTGACCTGACTGGGATCATCCCGGCTCTGCCCGACCCACCTGGGATCGTCCCGGCCCGCCAGAGATCATCCCAGCCCACCAGGGATCATGCTGACCTGACTGGGATCATCCCGGCTCTGCCCGCCCCAGCTGGGGTCATCCCAGCCCGCCAGGGATCATCCTGACCTGACTGGGATCGTCCCGGCTCTGCCCGACACAGCTGGGGTCATCCCGACCTGGCTGGGATCATCTTGGCCCATCTGGGATCGTCCCTACCCATCTTGGATCATTCCGGCTCTACCTGACCCGACTGGGATCATCCAGGTCCAGCTGGGTTCATCCTGTCCCACCAGGGATCATCCCGGCCCAACTGGGATCATCCCTGCGCAGCTGGGATCATCCCGGCTCTGCCTGATCCAGCTGGGATCATCCCTGTCTGCCTGGGATCATCCTGGCCCACCTGGGACCATCCTAGCCCAGCTCTCTCCAACTCGACTCTGCCCACCCCAGCTCATCCCAGCCCGACTCATCCTATCCCAGTTTGGCACAGCCCATCTTGGCTCGCCTCGGCCCATCCCGGCTGGGCTCATCCCGAAATGGCTCATCCTGGCTCGGTTCTGTCCTCCCCGTCCCAGCCTGGCTCGGCTCAGCTCATCCTGGCCGGGCTCATCCCAGCCTGGCTTGGTCTGGCTCAGCTCATGGCCAGTGGTCCCAGAGCATGCAGAGTTTGGAACTCGGGAGCATCCCTTAGGGCCGGTGGGACCTTGGTGTCCCAAACACACATGGGTTCCGTGGCAGCCGCGCCCACTCTGCACCCTTTAGGGTGTTTTTTACCACTGGCCCCAAACTCACAGGACAAATCTTTCCCGTTTGGCAAAGCCCTACCTTGGCATAGCAGTCGTTGCCCGCGCCGAGGCCGGGCGATGGGCTGGCTCCCTCCATCCTCATCGTCTGCGGATCTGGGAAATGGGAACTGTCTTTAAATAAAAGGGTCTGAAGCGGCACAAATGGAGGAAAAAAAAATATTGTCCGCTTCCTGTAGCTCTCCACCCAGCGATGCACAACATCCCGCCAGGCAACCCGGCTTCCTGGAAACCCGCCGCGCGGAAGGGGCTGCGGGTGGAGGTGGATGTGTCCCACACTACGCCGGGCAGTGGGAATTCGCATCCCGGCAAAGCCGTGCCCTCCCCAACAGCCTCCGGGATGGCTCTGTTGGCCCAGAGCTGCCTCCACGAGCACCGTTCCCATGTCCCATGGCAGTGGGAACTCCAGGACCGCAGGATCGGGGAATGGTTCAGATTGGAAGGGAACTTGAAGAACATCCAGTTCCACGGGTAGGGACACCTTCCCCTCGACCAGGTCGCTTTGGCGCCGTGGAAGCAACAAACCCCCTCAGCGGGTAAAGTTTTCCCTTTTTTCACTTTGCTGTTATAATGGAGATATTTATAAAAGTGTTGTTCCTCTGCTTTATCATGTGCACTAATAAAACCTTTCCTGAGCTCACTCTGGGCAGACTTAAAACAGGTTTTATCCAAGGATTTGGACTTTTGCTGCCAGAAGGGGACTGGGTGACGTTGCCCTGAACAGAGGGAGGACGGGCAGCAGATGACCTTCCCCCTCAAATCCTGCCGGGGCCTCAATCCCCATCAGCATAACCCGCATCCCATCCCCCCAAAACTCGGGAGCGGGAGCGTAACTTAGAGGTGACTTTGGAGCACCGGGGAAAGCCGGTCTGTAACAACAAAGCCTTCCCAGATGGTATCTCCGTGTTCCTCCAGCGCCAAACAATAGGGCAATAAATAGAAAGGGTTACTCTCAGCCCGGCGTGTTGGACGAGGTTCCCAGCTGATGCAATTGGATACGGCTCCGCGGAGCGAGTAACCTTTTAGTACAGCCTAGTGCAGCCCCGAGCAGAGGCTGCCGGCTCCTTCTGCCCTTAAACACGCTCCTTTCTCTTTCCCTGAGGACGGGGAAGCCGCTCCCGCTGCCCTTTCCATCCCTGGCCGGTGGGTGTGTGGAGGGAGAGGCACCGCCGCGTCCGGCGCTCGGCGGAGAGGCAACGCAAGGTCAAAAATGCACCGGCGAGGCTCTTGCGTCAGAGCCAGCCAAGCATCCCCATCAGGGCTCTTCCCACTGTTTGCAGCAAGTCCTCGCTCCCCACAGGCAGCCATGGCCAAATAAGGTGCCGAAACGCGCGGCCGCTTCCATCGGGACAGGGATGACACCTACCAGACCTGCCCGCGGCTCCTTCTGCCCCTGCTTCGTGGAAACCGGGGTGTTTTTGTCCCATGAGATGGCTCGATGGGCATCCTCAGGAAATCAGAGGTGGTGCTGAGAGGCCGCTTCCCTGTCGTGGGTTTATTCAGGTCGTTTTGCCCTCTTTTTTTTTTTATTTTTTTTTGTGTGTGTGCTCGTGACCTTTATTTTGGGTTTTAAACTCTTCTGGGCAGTTGTTGAAAGCAGCTGCTGTCCCTGCTGGTGTTCCTGCTTGGCTGCGCCGGGGCTGCCGGCGAGCCGGTCGGACTGGCTCTTTCCAGGGTGACCAGCCATGGAACTCTGCCCTTCGCTGGGTGATCGGAGCTGGAAGAACAGCAGGCTGAGCTCTCGGCTCTCCAGAGGCAGAGAAATTTCCCAAATCATCATGTAAACAAAAGCTCTGCTCTCTCAGATGCTCTGCTCTGGTGATGGGCACCCGCTGCTTGGCCCCTGTCACCCTTCCACTTCACCTGGGCCATGATATTCCCTGTCTGCAGTTCTTCCATAATGATGAAACTTCAGAAGAAAACCCCAAAAAGGCAGAATGAGGATGCTTGTTATTCCTTCCAGCACATATTTTGTCTCCAACACCTCCTAACCTGCTGCCAACTGGTACCATTCTTCACATGGGATTTTCCTTCACAAAATCATGGAATCACAGAATGGTTTGGGTAGGAAAGGATCTTAAAGACCTTCTCATTCCCACCCCTCTGTCTCTTCATCCCCTTCCACCCCTAAGCATCTGGTGGATGTAGTGAAGGCTTCCTTTTCACAAATGACCATTTCCCAGCAGAGACAAGGTCACACTCCTGGCAAAGGAAACATGCTGGGTAACTCTGCTTCCTTCTTTATTCCCGGCCACATTCATTCTTCCCTGATTTTGTCATTTTGGAAACGTCCACAGGACGTGGCTCTTTTATTTTTCTGGGTGTATGTGGAGAGCAGAGATGGTGTCACAGCTGCTTGTTGTACCTGTGCCATCACCTGGACCATGCATGGAGTTAATTCAGTATCCCTCTAGTGAAAGGATGAGTGAGAATTGTGATGAGGATCTTGAAGAGGCACTTGAGATGGGGAGGTTTAGTCTGTCCAGATTGTGATTGTGACCAGTTTGCTCCAAGCCCCATCAAACCCAGCCTTGGACACTTCCAGAGATCCAGGGGCAGCCACAGCTTCTCTGGGCAACCTGTGTCAGGGCCTGTCCACCCTCCCAGCCAGGAATTCCTTCCCAATATCCCATCTAATCCTGTCCTCTGGCAGTGGGAGGCCATTCCCCCTTGTCCTGTCACTCCATGCACCTTGTCTAAATTCCCTCTCTACCGATGAACAAGGACATGTGGGATGGCCAGGGACCAACATTTGAGACTGTCTCAACCATCCAGCCTGGTCCTTCATGCCTAAATCTTACAAAATCATAGATTAGAAACCTGGAATGGTTTGGGTTTGAAGGAACCTTAAAGACCATCTCATCCCACCCCCTACCAGCCCAGGGGGCTCCAAGCCCCATCCAACCTGATCTTGGACACTTCCAGGGATCCAGGGGCAGCCACAGCTTCTCCTGGCAGTACCTGGAATACATCCCAGCCTGCAAGAGATGGCTATGCTCAAATAAGAGACACAAAGGTGGGGTGAGGAACCTCCTCCCCTGGTAAATCAAGCCAAGGTTTTGTTGCCCTACAGCTACAGAAATCTCACCTCATTTCCATGCTGCAGGTTCCTCACACACCAGAGCCTGCCAGGCTTGTGCTGCAGGACAAACCCTGCTGCAGGGCTCTTCTCTGTCCCCTCTTCACCTTCTTTCCAGGAATTAGCCTCAATTAAGCTCTTGAAGCCTCAGGCTGGGAAGTTTTTTTCCTCAGGAATCAGCTCTTCAGAAGACACCACTCTGCTGGCTCTCCTGGCTTGGCCTGTGTCAGGCAGCAGTTTCCTGTTGACATTAATCCCTGTGCTGTCGTTTATCTTTTATCCTTTTCCTATGTCCTTCTGATGTTTCCAGCTTCCAGGAGTGACCCTTGCCTTGGCCTGGAAAGAAGGCAACGTGCCCCAAATCATTCTCTGGTCAACTGTCCCCAGGGTCAGGAGGGTCCTTGAACTCTGTGTCCCTCTGAATGGGCTGGTGGGTCCTGGAGCATCCTAAAACATCTGTTTTAGCCAGAGGGAGTTGTTAACTTGAATCCACATGCTGGAAAATTTGGATAAATCCCAGGTAAATTCTCCTAGGAGTCGATTCCTCTGCAGGGCTGAAAACATCCTTCCAGCTCCCTGCCTGGTGCCTGAGTGTCTCCCCAAAGCCATTCCCAGGACCACTTCCCGTTGCTGATCCTGCTTTGCATCACCTGTGCCTGAGGGATGGGTTTGGTACCGCTCGTCATACTCACCTTGGACTCTTAATGTCACCTCATGACTTCCAGCAGTAAGTGATGCACAGGGGTGTAGGAACGTGTCCCTCTCAGCTGTTGCCATCCACATCCATCTTTCAAACACCTCCAGAACCCCCAGGGATGTTGGACCATCGCCTCCATCCAGCCCAAAGGCTCAAACATCTCCCACACCCCCTCTTCTCCCATAATATACAACATATTAAACCACTTTCTATTGTCCATCAGAATTTTTGAGCCTTTGCCTCTCCCGTTCTGGCTTTTCTCCACCTCCAGAAGGCCTCCTATTCTTTTCCCTCTACAAAGTCCAGGCTGGAAGGCTGGATTTCTCCCGTGGAGCAGGAGCTCAAAGAAAATCCAAATGTCATGCAACACTCAGTCACCATCCCCGGGGCTGGTGACTCTGGGGTGTCAGAAGGAACACCCAGTGTCATTTATCCACTCTTAGTCAGAAAAAAATCCCACCAAAAATCCCAGATAATTCATCTGGTGGATCTCACATTCATCCACCGAGCTGGCCAGCCCATGGAAAACATCTCTTTGGGGATGATTTGCTGGGAAGCAGCAGGATGGAAAGAAAAATTCCCCAAATCACACCATCAATTATTCCCAGCTTCTAACTGAGGCCCGTTTGGGGCAGTCACTGGATGGGAAGTGGCACCCAGCACCCTGTAGGTCTCCCAGGTCTGGAAGGAAAGGGGGAAAATTGTCCCCCAGCACCCCATGGAGCCCCATCCTCTGTGATTCCAAAGTGGCAGCTCCACAGGAGGCACCACCAAGTGCTGCTCCTGCAACACCAACCCCCGACCCCACCCCAGCCCATCTCCCTTATCTCTCCAGCCCCAGCTCTCCCTTCCCCAACCGTCCCGGGGCAGACTGGCTCCCAGCCAGGTTCTCCCTCTATCAGGGCGAGGTGAAGCTCCTCGGTCAGGCTTTGTTAGGGAACAGCACGTCCCTGAGATGTGCTGGACCACTCCCACCCCTATGGATGTTCTCTGGAGCACGGGTGAGAATCACCGGATTGGGGAATGGAGAAGCAAATCCAACCCTGGGGATGGGGCTGTCCCGTGGTGCTCAAGGCACATGAGGATGGGGAGGCACTGGGATGATTTTCCCACTGTGGGATGCTCAGAAATTCCAGCTTGGGCCATCCTTCTCCTCTGGATGATACTGGGATGCTCCATCCTGACTGCACCACCAACCCTGGTGCCAGGGTCCTGTCCCCACCCTGCAGCCCCAAAAAACACTCCGAGGTGGGTTTATTCTTCATCCCCACAACCAAGGATACAACAGCAGCATCTCAGAGGGGGAGAGTGGGGAAACCCAGATGTGGAGAACACTTGGGAGACACTTTTGGGTCAGTTATCTCCCAGAATCTCACACCTTCCCTTTTTGTGGCATCCTGAGAAGGATCCACGTGCCTTGAGCTCCCCAGGGAGGGGGCTCAGTGCCCCCAAGCCCAGCCTGAAGGAAGGAGAGCGTGGCAGCAGAAACACCACCACTTCATTCCCACTGCCTGACCCCAGAAGCATCCAAAACCTCGGGAATAAGGGACTCCAAGCAAGTCACGCTGGTGCAGGGAGTTCTCCAAAGGCTGCAAAGCCCCGAAGGCCAAACAAGTAGAGCAGCAGCCCCATAAATCACACCTGTCCTATAAATCACACCCTCCCGATAAATCCCACCCCTGTTGTGGGAAGCTGAGGAGGAGGGAGAGAAGGAGGAGGGTGAGGAGGAAGAGGGTGAGGAGGAAGAGGGTGAGGAGGAGGAGGGAGAGGAGGAGGAGGGGGAGGAGGGAGAGAAGGAGGAGGGTGAGGAGGAGGAGGGCACCGAGGACGGGGCTGCTGGGGTTTGGCTGCCTTTGCTCGTGCCAGAGAACAAAAAGCACCAAAGGAGTGTTTTATCAATTCTCACGTCAGAGCTCGCTGAGAGCCGGGTGATAACGGGCACCTGAGCCAAGCACCGATGCCACAGCGGCACCTGTGGCACTGTGGGGTGTTTGGGGGCACAGCCCTGATGGAGGAGGACACTTTCACCCACCGGGGGTCCCCCAGGCTGTCCCCAGACACGTTCGGGGGAGAGACTCAGCGTCGTCGCCTACAACCACTTCACCTGGACATCCATGGGGAGCCCCAAACTGCTCTTCTGTCTTGGTTTTAACCAAGACAAAGTACAGCTGCCCATGGCAGGGGGCTGGAACTAGATGGTTTTAAGACCTCTTCCAAACCAAACCATTCTAGGATTTTGGGATTCTATATCCTGGCTCCTCTCGCTGTGTTTGGGAGGTGTGTGAGCAGCCTCTGCAGGCACAGATCACTCCAATTCCCTCATGATATCCCGGTCCAAATGGCTCCAGCCAAGGAAAGGACAGCAGTTTTCTCCCCGTTTCACAGATGGAGAAGCCAAGGTTGGCACACAGCAGGGGCTGGGACCACCGAGGATGCAGCCCCCTGCTGGAGCCGGGATCACAGCGCCCGGGATGGCTGGTGTGGTTTGCTTTGTGGGAAAGCACAACATTCCCCGTGTTAAAAAAATAACCCCAAAGTGCTTCCTTTTCCAGGGAAATGAACACTGGGAAGCTGCAGGGAGGTGGGAGGGTTGGAGTCCTGAGGGACACCAGGCTCAGATTTCCTGGTCACATCCGTGTGGATCACTTTGGCTCCGCGCTGGGCTGGAGCGTTCCGGGTTGAGTAAAGGGATTTGGGGAACACCAACGGGAAAATCAAAGGGGCTGATCCCTTTCGTTTGCCTCTCAGAGGTGCCCCGTGAAGCTGCACCCCCTGAGCAGATTTGGGAGGATGTTGTGCCAGGGGAAGCTGGAGGTGGATGGTGCCCAGACAGTCTGGATGGTTTTGTGTTTTTGCAGCTTCAGTCCTCACCGGAAAGGTCGGATGCAGGCGGGAGGATAATGTGGTTAGGGCTGGAAAAATAGAGACAGAGCACATGGGGGTGGGTTAATAAGGGGGGTGTTATTGAATCAGCTGGGTGGGAGGAACTTGGTCTCCAAGAAGAGCTGGGGAAGCATCGGAAGCTCCTGTAGGAAGGAGAGGTGGGCTCTCAGCTGGCCAGGAGTGGGCAACCGTGTTGGGAATCCCCAAAACTCCACTGAAGCATGAAATTGAGGTGATTTGTGAGCTCCTGGGAGACACAGTGACTGCTGCTGAGGGTGCTGTGGTGCTCCTGATGCAGCTCCACATCCCCTGCAAAACAGGGACGTGGGAACCCCCCAGTCCCAGTTCATCCTCAGATCCTGGGGAGGCAGGAGGGGGATGGATGAGGAGAGGTTGAAAGAATTTAGGTTGTTTATCCTAAAGAGAAAAAAAAAAAAAAAGAAAGAAAAAGAATGAAAGAAAAAAATTACCTCTTCAGGTAGGTAAAAGAGGGTTTATGCAGAGAAGGAGGGATGGAAGAGGGAGAAGATGTGCTGTCCCTTCTTTCCACAAGGGATGGGCAAAAAGCAGTGGAGAGATCACTGGGAGAAAAACTCAGATTATCACTTTGGGGAGACTGTTTGGATCTAAGGGAGTGAAGGAGGGAGGGGAATCACCATCGTCAGAGGGTTTTAAAGCTGAGCCAGGGAAGAGGCATCCCAGGTGGTCTGTGCGCCCATCCTGTGCCAGCGGAGCTCTCCCACCTTCTCTGGCCACCAAAAGCTTTTGGCAGCTCACTGCTTAAACTGGAGGATGATCTTCCAGACCATCCTGTGACTCTGTCTTCTCTCCAAAAGTGGGGTTGAAGTTACTGTCGCACACAGACTTGCTCCAGTCCCCATTTGCAGGTAAACTGAATCCAGCACTGAGGATGGCCAAACTCCACCGCGTGTTGGATTGATGGTCATCCACACAAGTCCTCACAGCCGTGGGTGGCTGAGGCCTCAGGATGGAGAGCCTGTGGCTGCTAGACCAACAAAAACACCAGTGACAAACCCCAGGTCGGAGCAGAGAGGTGACAAGTACCAGAAAAGCTGGACCTTTCATCCCAGCTGCCAGCTGGAGCTGTAGGAAGCTGGTCTGGGATTGCTCCTGAGGCGCAGCAGATGATATTGATGGGATCAGCAACAATCAGGCACATTGTCCTGGTTTTAGGTGCCAGGATCAGTTTGTCACTGGGTGGGTGTGGATTCTAAACCCTCTGTGGCATTTTCTCATGAACTGCTCCCCATGGACCATTGGCAGCAGCTGCCCAGGGCACACCCCACCCCTCAGGGCACAGGGGGGTGTTTAGGAACTTCTGTGGGATAAGGAAGTTTTCCTGCCTCCACACCCACCTGAGGGGTCATGTCTGCTCAGGGGCCATCAGGGATGCCAAAAATATGCCACTGTTCACCGCACAGAGTAAATCACCCACTGTGGAACTCCCCACCCTGGGGGAGGGACTGGGTGTTCCCAGCTGAGCCCAAGCACAGATAAGCTTGGGGTTTTGGGACTGGGATCTCTGGTCAGATCCAGGGGGGAGCAGAGCCTCAACAGGACTGGCACTGCCACAGGACTGTAACCATCGTTGTCACCAGCAGGTTTCCTCCTTTCCTTTTACTTTGAACTCGGGGGGCCCACGTGGTGCTCAGCACAGGGGTTGGTGAGCTCCATCCTGCTCCTGCCCTGCTGTGCTGGGCTGCACATCAGGTGTTTTTGTGGCACAAACAACTTTTCCTTCTGTCTCAGTGTATTTGGTGATCTTTTATGAAATTGTTATTCTGACTTTCAATCCCACTCTGAGTTGGATTCACTTCTCCTGTTGGTTTAACTCTAAACCAGCACACACATCCTGGACCTGCTGCTCCCCGGGGGTCGTGTGGTGTGTTCCCATCGCCGGCGCTGCCGACACGGCACGGCCTCTCGGCGTGAAGAGCCAAACCCCATCACCGGGGGCAAGAAACTGCAGGAACCAGTCGGGCCTTGGGAAAGGGAGGGGTGGGAAAAAGAACCCCAGGCAAGTCAGGGAGACAACCTGCTGCCTCCAGAGCCACCTGGCAGTGCCGGTGGTCCGAACGTGGCCGGGTGTGGGAGCGCCGAGGGGCTGGATGTGGGGACAGGGAGGTGGGGGTGGCTGTTGGGGTGGAAATATCCTTCAACTCCACAGATAGAGAGCCGGAGATCAGGGAGGGAAGGAATGTGCCGGGAGACGCCGCTGCACACAGCCGTGGGAGGAGGGAGGGAGGAGAAGCCAAGGCCCGTGGCAGAGTGATGGGAAACATCCTGGAGACACACAGGGAAGAGAGAGAATCAGGTCAGTGCTCTGGAGTGGCTCTGAAGGCCCTCAGGAAGCTCTTGGGAAGGGGGGAATTGTATGGGGTGAGAGGAGGTCACCGTGGCAGGGAGGTTGTGGAATTGTGGCATCACAGAACGGGTTGGGCTGAGAGTGACATTTGAAAGCCATCTCGTTCCAACCCCCTGCCGTGGGCGGGGACACCTTCCACTAGAACAGGTTGTCCAAACTGTCCTCAGACACTTCCAGGGATGGGCAACCTCTGCCAGGGTCCCACCACCTTCACAGCCAAGAATTCCTTCCCAATATCCCATCTAACCTGCCCTGTGTCAGTGTGAAACCATCGCCCCTTGTCCTGTCAGGGTGGGGAGTGGTTGGTTATTCCCCGTGATGGATGTCATGGTTTCAGATGGAAACCGAAGCAACAAGTGGGAGGTTCAGTTCCACCTTCTCAGGGATGGACAGGGGCACTGGGCAGGTTTGGGATCTCAAACCAGGCCCCTGCTGCTCTCCCATCCTGGCCTGTCAAGTGATGAACAGGGTCAGGGTGTTTGTCCCCTTGTTTGTTCCCCAGAGCTCTCCACACCAAGCACCGGCTGCTTTTGGGAAACCTTTCAAACCCCTGACATCCATATCTTTTGATCCTAAAAGGCAAAATCCATGAGGTTGTGCTGCCAGGGTGCTTTTTTCCAAGCCTCTGGTGCCCTGTTCTTCCCTTCAGGGCTGTGGAGTGGCCAGGCTTTGCTTCCAGCTCTCCACTGTGTTTTGGGCACTGTGGAGATGCTGCCAGTCGAGCAAGGACGGACTATTCCAGCATTTATTCCTTGCAAGGAAACACCCCTGCCTCCTCCTCCTACATCTCCCAAGAGATGACACCAGATGATGACAGAGCCAGGCCAGGAAAAAACCAGTGATAGCAGCACTGGAAAGAATAAGGGAAAAAATCCACACTAAACCCCCCAAAGTTCCATCAAATCACACGGAAATTGGGCACCATCTTGCTGGAGTTACTCCTGGATCTCCGAGGAGAGGTTACCATGTGGAAGGGCTGGTTATAAATGCCCTCTCCTTCCTGGAAGAGACCCCAGTGGCAAGATGGGACCTCCTTCCTGGGAGAGCTCAAGTCCCGGGAGCAGCACTGGGATCTCAGGTGGCTTTGGCAGGTGACACCACAATTGCCACCTTCTGTCCCCAGACAGCTCGTGGTCACAGCAAGTGGCATCCCATGTGGCACAGGGAAGAGCAGCTCCCATTCTTTGAGGAGGGGCAGAGAGGATGAGAATCCAAATTTCTTTCCTCTGGGAGAGGAGCCAGGATCAGGCAGGGACACCCTGCAGTGCCCTTACGTGTCTTCTGCTGTCACCCCAACGCCGCGGGATCCGCTGCTGGAGAACCACTCAGCTGGAAGAACTTTCTCTGGAAAACTCCCCGTGTGGAGAAGCCCCAAGTCAACTTTCCAGGCAAGGTTGTAGGAAATGAGAAGTGCTGCAAAGGCTGGCACGGTCCTGCTCTCCTGCATCCCACAAGATCAAAGGGGTGGGGATTGTCCTGTAAGGAAAAGCAATTTCAGAGGGGGGAATAAAAGGAGATGTTCTTTGCAGGATAGTTGCTGCAGAGACCACGGGTGACATTTCCAGCAGGGCAAGGAATGCTACACAGTCATATCCCAGCTAATACAAGGAAGATTTGGGCTCCTTTCCAAGCACTTTGGCTCGGGGCCAGTCACTTAACTCCGAGCATCTCAGTTCCTGCAGCTGGAAAAGGCCGAACTGTTCTTCCCAACCCCTGGCACCTCCTGGGCTGTCAGGACTTTGGGAAGTGAGGATGGGATGTACATCTACAAGTGTGACTGGACCCTCATTTTCCTACACCCCCTCCCGTGCTCACAGGTGCAAGGGCAGGTTCGGGAAGCATCCCTGGAATGATTGATGGCCTGCTTTTTTTGGGGAGCTGTTTCCTTCCGTTGGACAAGTGCTGGAGGCTGCCCACTGGGGTGTTGGGAGCACTGAGGTGGCTCCTAAGTTAGGAAATCTGGCACCAGTGGTGAAGGTCTGGGGCTCAACAGAAGGTGGCCTGAAGGCAAGGCCTTAAAAGAAATCCATATGGGATGTGTCTGTCTGTCTGTCTGTCCCTCCAAGGTCCTCTCCAGGCAGCGTCTCCCGTCCGTAACCTCCAGCATTTCTCAAAGGAAACAGATAAAAGGCCAAGTCCACCTAATCAGAGAATCACAGAACATCCTGAGCTGGGAGGGGACCCACAAGGGTCATCGAGTCCAAGTCCTGGCCCTGCACAGGATCCAGCAGGGAGATCTCATCAAAATTCCCTTGGGCATTTCCACGACATCCCAGGCACAACAATCCACAGGCGAACGGCATCGGAGCGGGACTGCCCAGCTCCTGGAAAACCATTTCTAGGGCAGGAGAGCTCCCAGGAGACACCAAGCACCCAGAACCCAGGCAAGCATCTTGCTGCTGCTCCTCTCCAGGACACCCCCTCCTCTCCCTCCCAGGAGCTGGGACGTCTCGGAGCTCGTGGAGGCGACTCCCCGAGCTGCCTGCAAACTAGAAAACCTTCTGTCAGGAAGAAGTCACAAGGCATCCTAACCAGAAACATATTTGGGGAGTGAGTCAGTGGAGGGGGGAAGCAAAAAAAGAAAGTTGCACCCTTTTAACTTGATGAAAAAAGCATATGGCAACAGGCAGTATTGTGGACAACATTCCCTGCTCCGGCAGCCGAGCCAGGGAGAAAAACCATGACTCAACTGCTGCGCTTGATCCAAATCTACAGAAAAATCTCCTCCAGGAGGGGGATCTTCAGGGAGAGTCAGCAAGAGCTGATTTAGCTGGTTAATTAAATTGTTTGGAGAGGGTGAGATTTTGCAGCGGGTTTTAATGCCTGATTTAAACACGGCTCCGTTAAAGTGCCACAAGTGAGTGCCGCAAACGTGCCTGGTGAGCAACGTGTGTTTCCCTGTGCTCAGATCCACACAGAGCTCAGGAGGAGCCTGATGCTTCCACAGGAACAGCTTGCAGCCAGAGCTCCTGCTTCCCCCAAAAGGCTGGGAATGTGCCACCATAAATCATGAGTCAAGAACACCATCAGGGTTATGAAACAGGACCAGAAACGGGCAAAAAACTCCGGCTTTCCTTCAGGGACGCACCACGGAGCGCGGGAATGACACGGGCTGCAGACATTCCCAGGCATTCCCAGGCATTCCCAGGCACTGGCACTTGCTGAAGCCACTCAGAGTCAAAATCCACCACGGGAAAAGAGAGTCTGAAGCAGCAAATCCTCAGCAATTTCCTCCTCCCCACCCCCTCAAGGCTCTGGTTGTGGATGTTGAAGCCGTAACACCCGGACAGCCCCAGGACTTGGGAAAGAAAGTGAACAATCCCTAGAAAGCAGCCTGGGGATGGGTGGGGAGCTGACACATCCATCCCTCCTGACTCAAGCCATCCATCAGTGCCCGAGTTTAGGTGGCTCTGGGACAGGAAGATCAACCCAGCTGCTCGTGAGAGGCTGCCCACTGAAAATGGGCTGGAGATGGTGGCCCAGGTAACCCCCCCAGGTCTGGGACAGGCTCAGAACCATGGAATTACTGAGGCTGGAAAAACCCTCTGAGATGATCAAGTCCAACCATCCCCAGCACTGCCAAGACCACCAGTGACCCGTGTCCCCAAGTGCCACATCCACAGGGCTTTTAAATCCCTCCAGTGATGGGGACTCCACCACTGCCCTGGGCAGCTGTGCCAGGGCTCAAAAACCCTTCCCATAAAGAAAACTTCCCTAACATCCAATCTAAACCTGCCCTGGTGCAACCTGACGCTGTGCCCTCTTGTCGCCTGGGAGCAGAGACCAGCAGTCCCCAGGAGAGATGTGTGTGCTCTGGGCTCCCTTCTCCACCTCTGGGACATCCCACCTAAGCAGACAGAAAAGGAATTCCCTTACAAGAGCCTCCCCAGCTGAGTGTGGTCACCGGGGCAATTAAATCCCAGCAGGACAAGCCTTGTCGGGGAGTTCCTTAGCCCAGCTGTGCTCATGGTGAGTGGGAGGGGATCACTCAATCCCAAAGAGTAATTGATAGGACAAAGGGTGATGGTTTCAAACTGCCAGAGGGCAGGGAAAGAGGGGATATTGGGGAGGAATTCCTGGCTGGGAGGGTGGGCAGGCCCTGGCACAGGTTGGGCAGAGAGGCTGTGGCTGCCCCTGGATCCCTGGGAGTGTCCAAGGCCAGGTTGGACGGGGCTTGGAGTAGCCTGGGCTGGTGGGAGGTGTCCCTGCCCACGGCAGGAGGTGGAACTGGATGGGCTTTACTGTCCTTTCCAACCCAAACCATTCTGGGGTTCTCTGGAGCCAGCACAAACAAGATTTTATTTTGGGGTAGGTGTGAGAGACAGCAGTGGGTGCAGAGACCACAAATCCAAAGCCAGCAGAGCTGTTCCCCTTTCCCCTTTCCCACGGCTTTGGTTTCCACTCCGCCTGAGCTTTGTGCCCGCAGAGGGACATGAACACAAACCCAGAAGGGCACAGTGGAAGGTGCCCCTGGCCAAGGCAGGGGGTGGCAGGAGATGATCTTTAAGGTCCCTTCCGAGCCTTCCACTCTGTGACTCCGAGGGTGGTGGGGCAGGACAGCCCCTGGTGGGAGGCAGGTCTGCAGCTCCCACCCCGCTCCTGCCCATCCTCCTGATGGGAACATCAAGCTCCGACATGTGCTGCACACGTGCTGGCTGATCCACACCAGGCTGTTCCCCAGCCCTGCCAAGCTTCGCCTTGATTTAATCAGCGCCTCTCCTGCCGGCTCTGTCTCTCTCCCCCCTCCTCCTCCTCCTCCCCGCCCCGTGCAGATGTTGGTGTCTCCAGCACGAAGGTGGATTCGTGACAGCGGAGCTCACGGCTGTGGAAAGAACATTTCTGCCCTCTTCCCTTTCCTGCAGCCACCCCAAAGCAGCCTCACCTCCCTCCCTACGTCCTGCTGATTTTTAATACTCTGGTTTTATATGAAAATTAACCCCCCCACACACACACACGCACAGTTGCATGTGAGGGGAGGGCTGGAAGGCACAAAGGAGAAACTCCGAGGAGTTTGCCAAGAGACAGAAGTGTCCCATCAGAGCACTGGGATTTGTAAACACAGAATATTCAGCTGCTGGCTCAGTATGAGCCCTCCCTGCAGAGCACACAAGGCTACATCCCAAATCTTTTAAGGATTCCAACAGGCTCTCACCTTCTCCAAAGCACAGAGATTAAGTGAAGGAACCTTTCAGAGCCCAGGAGCTCTGAAATATATCTGGGAAAATACTGATGGAATGAAACCACTGGCATTGATGGAACAGACCTTTGTAAGACAGCAGCTGGGAGATAAAATCAAGGAATCCCAGAATGGTTGGGGCTGGAAGGGACCTTAAAGATCATCTCTTTCCACCCCCTGCCATGGGCAGGGACACCTTCCACAAGCCCAGGGGGCTCCAAGCGCTGTCCAACGTGGCCATGGACACTTCCAGGGATGGGGCAGCCACAGCTTCTCTGCCCAACCTGTGCCAGGACCGGCCCACCCTCCCAACCAGGAATCCCTTCCCAATATCCCATCTAAACCTCTCCTCTTTTAGTTTCAAACCATTCCCCTTGCCCTAAAAAGTGGGGTTTGTTTTGGAAGCCGCCTGTCCCTCTTTGCAAATGAGTCTAAGAATTTCCATAACGAGAGTGCCTCTTGCAATGCTGAAAGTACATGAAGTTATTTTTAAACTTAACTATTGGTTACTTAGAAGTAATTATGAATGTGAAACTGTCTGAGAAATCCTGAGGCAATAAACACCCTGGAAAGTTATCCCAGCAGGACACTGGCATTTTCAGGCTGACAGTGTGGATGCTCCTGGTTTGACCCTTCAGCTCCACATGACCAGAGTGAGATGGAAAGGTGGGAAGATAAAACATCTGTGCATGTTTTGGCTCTTCTCATCTTTCAGAGGTTTTTGCATTTCCAACAGGAAACCCCTGCCCTGGGAGCTGCTGGGGGAGGCTGTTCCTGCCCAGCTGGACTCACAAAGGGCAGGAATTGGGGTGGCAAAGGGGGAGCCCCAGTTGATCCCTGAGGGCTGGCTGGTCTCATGAGAGATTTACTTGAGATACTGGGAAGGAATTCCTGGCTGGGAGGGTGGGCAGGCTCTGGCACAGGTCGGGCAGAGAAGCTGTGGCTGCCCCTGGATCCCTGGAAATGTCCAAGGCCAGGTTGGATGGGTCTTGGAGCAACGTGGCTGGTGAAAGGTGCCTCTGTCCACGGCAGGGGGTGGAACTGGATGGGCTTTAATGTCCCATCCAACCCAAACCATTCTGGGATTCTCTGGTGGCAGCACAAACTAGTTTTTATTTTGGGGTAGGTGTGAGAGACAGCAGAAGGTGCAGAGACCACAAATCATAAGCCAACAGAGCTGCTCCCCTTTCCCCCTTCCCATGGCTTTGGTTTCCAGCCAGCCTGGGCTTTGTGCAGGCAGAGGGATATGAAAAAGCAGAGGGATATGAACAGAAACCCAGGAAGGCACAGTGAGATGATGAGACAGAGCTGCCCTTTAAGCAGACGGTGTGGGACCAGCCTGAAATGAGACACTGTCCTTCTGGAGATATTGAAAGAGCCATAAAACCAGCAAGAACAACAAACTGGATGTGGGGCCCTTGCAGATCAAGTGTCTGGCCAGGGCTCCAGCCTGCTGAGAAATTTGGACTTTGCCTCTCCCATCCCATCGCCACTGGGGGTTGGAACTAAAGGATCTTTAAGGTCCCTTCCAACAACCCAAGCCATTCTGGGATTGTACAATTCTATGTCCATGCCTACAGTCAGTGAGGCCCCAGGGAAAGGGCAGAAATGGTATTTTATTTAAGAAACAAAGAGAGAAGTTAATCCGTGGCAGATGCTCTCAGAATTGTCAAATGAAAACCCTCTCTTTGGATAAATCATCGAGGAATTCCAAGCCACAAAGGACGGCCCCTGGGACATCTCATGTTTGCAGGGATCTCACTGACTTCCCAATCCCAAGGGGAAGGGACTGGACAGGATTTGCTGGAGAGGTGCAGCTGGGGACAGAGGGAAAAGGCTGAGGTGGGAATTTGCTTTCCAATGGGACCCCAGAGCGCTGAGCTCCAGGGGGAACTGCAGCTTCACAGCCAGGTGTTTCTCCCCTTCTTTCAGAAGAGGTTCGAGTGCCACCCAACAAGAGACCTAAAAAACACCTGTGGAAGAGGGAGGGAGAAGCTTTATCACGAGAAAGGGTGGGTTTTTTCCATGGAATATTATTATTAAATGCAGCTCAAACTGGGTCTTGGTGTGTAAAAGCTTTCTGATGGTGACTGAAGGTGCTGGGCAGAGCCCGGGGAGGTGACTCTGCACCAGCGCAGATAAATCACCTGAAGTCCAAATTCAGTAAGAAAACATTGTGTGGAGGCAGAAACCAGATCTCCAAGATAATAATGGAAAAATGGGGAACAGGGAACTCCAAATCAACTTGTGCAAAGGGCACACAAATATATCTTAATTCTCTAACTGCAAACAGCTGACACAATGATTCATGGACTCAACCTGAGCAAGATCAATTCCCAATGATTCAGCCACTGGCAGAGTCAGCTCAATGAGAAAGGAGCACCAGGAGAGGAGGAAAGGAGGAAGAAGAGGTGGCAACCAGGCAAAATAGATGGATGAGAATGTGAAAAGTGTTTCAGTTCAGCCTGATAATGCTAATTAAGAAAGGAGGTAAAATAATTGGAGTTGGCCAGCCAGCCTGTGAAATAAAAGCAAAGGGTGTCTGACTCCAGAAGCATTGGCAGGAAAGCAGAGTAAGTGTATATAAATTAAAGGAGGTTGTAGTAAAACCATGACAGAATAATTAGGAACAAAGGGATGGAGCTAAGAAAAAAAAAATAAAATTAAACCTCATTATCTGCAAGAATGACCTTGTTAAATTTGGACAAAGAGCTCAAGGCTAAGTTTTGAAAACAGGTCGGTATCAGGCCCAAGAGTGACAGAGGGGCAGAACATTGCCCTTATCTTGGTTTCTCAAGAAAAACCACCAGTCAACACAGCTTGGAAAGCTAAACATTGTCCCTGCAGAAGAAAACAAGTCAGTAATTGGGAGCCAGGACATTCCAGCTCTACATTTTGTCACACACCATCTGACCAGGAAGCTTGAAGCATGAAATTCAGACTTTAGCATGCAGAGATGTGACCCTACTTGCATCCCTGCTACACCACAGAACACAAAGGGGGCAGTCCTTTCACTGTCACCTTCAAAACCTACTTTTTTAAATAAGATTTCATCTTTGCAGGAGGATGGGAGGTATTTTTTGAGGATTAAAGAGGTGAAAGTCTGCCAACAGCATGCTTAACATCTCTTCATACACTTGAAAATAAATCTCCATTTATTCTTTCAAGGTGTGTTTTGTTTGGAATTAAGCGTGGGGATAAGTAGGTGGTCCATGGAGTTACTAATTAGAACAGAATCATAAACAAACACACCCATTAACTCAGGAAAAATGCCAAGGGATGAACAGGTATTGGTCCTCATTATCCCTTCTCCTCCCAGCAATGGGATTTACTCCTCAGCTCCACCTTCTCCATTTTCCAAGGGGCTCGTACCTAAAAGCAGGATCTCATCCCTTATTTGGAGAGCAGTCAGCAAGTAGCAGCATGTTCTGAGGCAAGGGGAGCAGCTATTCCATAAATCTGCAACATGCCCTGGACAACAGCAGAGTTTGCACAGACCACAAGAATGACAGGAATTAACCCCTTTTGTTTGCAGCCTTTGGAAAGGGATCGAGTGTGGATCCAGTGGCGTAAAGGGATAACACCCAACTCCAAGTCCTGAAACACCATCCAGGCACATTTGGAAACGTTTTGCACTTGCTAAATATAAAAAGGAGATTCTCCTTTTTATGTTGAAGTTGCCCTAATTAGGAGGAGCTGATTAAAGAAGTTATCTGGAGAGGCAGCAGTGCAAACACCCTTTGCTGGAGCAGAGGGGTCCAGCTCCCTCCTCTGACAAGCTTGTTTTCCTTCCTCAGGACTGCTCACCAACCAAGGCAAACACGGCAGGCAGGAGAGCTCCAGTTTTCTGAGGCCACATGGAATTTTTCAGACCCACAGTGAAGCAAGGTCTGAGTGTTGGCTATTGGTTCCCTGCTGTTTGTGTCACCTTCCCTTCCCAGCCCCTCCACTCCTCCCTTCCCTCCCCTGTTGTTCTTTCCCCCTCCAGGATTATTTCTAAATCCATAACCCCACACAGGGTCCTAGATCCCAATTCCTTCCCTGTTGCATGTGGACCAGGGCAACAAGCAGCAGCCCAAATATATATTCCTTTGGAGAAGAGCCACTGCCTGTCCCCAGAAAGGGAGCTCTGGCTGGTTTCCATATCTCCAGCCACCGCTCTGCTGCTCTGGGCTGATGTTGCCACATCTGTTTACACTGAGGACACAACTCCTCACCAACACCACAGACTGACCTTTTGGTTTTGTTCAACTGAAATTTAGGTCCTGCAGCTTCCACACGTGCCATCCAGATCATAAATACCTCAAGCAGAAGCAGCCCAGAGGTCAAACATCCAACATTTCTACTCCAGAGCCTTCCAGGTTGTTTTAATCCTTTCATCCCAACACTTCCCTCTTGACTTCTAATTACCTCCAGATACAAACCTAATCTAAATGCTGGGACTCTCAGGCCTCACCAAGTTTATTTTATGGTGCTCTTTCCTCACTATGAGATCCCTGCACATAAATATACACATGTTTTTAGACAAACACACACATACATGCATTGAATTCTGGCAAACAAAGGACAGCTGGATCCTCTGGAAACCAATCCAGTGTGCCTGAGAAACACTTGGAAGCTGAAAAAGCAAAGGCACTTACCTCTGAGAAGAACGTGACTGATGTCATTTGTGTGAAACCACAAATATTTATTTTTAATGAAAAAATACTTAAAGTGTGCCACAGTGTCCATATATTCATTTGGATAGTAGTACAAAGATATGTATTTCTGAGAAAAAGTCTTAAACACTGTAGAAAATAAATGTGGTTCTTAAATTATGTCAAAAGAAACCAGTAAAAAAGTCATGTTTTATACACTGGAATAAAATGAAACGAGTAGAGAGAATAATAAATTATAATTACAGTATTTCAAATATTTGCTTCATGCTTTTTTTTTCNTTTCAGCATTAGTTTCTAAATGTGTCATGAAGAACAGGCCCTCAGAAGCCAGCAGTCAGAATGGGCTTTCCATGTTGGATGTGGAGTTGAATAAAGTCCTGGAAAAATGACACCACCGTTGCTTACTCACTGGTACATAACACATCAGAACATGGCAGCTTTAGGTTTGTACTGAACACGTGTTTTTGTTAATGGAAATAATTTAGTGGTTTTATTTTTTTAACTAATTTTTGTATAGCTTAATGAGCTAACCAGCAATTATGGTCGTTAGCAAGGATGTCACCCACGCACACGGCACGACGTGCTTACGGGATGGACACGCTGCACTGGCTCTTTGCACAGCCCATGCTGACACGAATCTGGAACCCTTTCAGGGCTGATTAAGCACTGCAAAATGTTTAAAACTCTAAAGTGCTTCGAAATACAAATCATTTTTCCTCTTTAGAAACAGGGAAAACCCCCCCAAACATGCACTGAGACCTGAATCCTCCATGCCTCGGGACGCTGCAGCTCTGCAGTCAAACAGCCGCTTTGTGCCGTTGGTTTGAAAACTTCCTTTGCCATCCCCGGTCAGAAATTCAAAGAGTGTCTAAATTGGATTTGTCAGTCTCTTCCTGGTCTTGTTTGTACATGAAGGTCAGAAGGAACAGAGCAATATCCAGGGATGACCAGTAAGCAGTGTGGGATGTGACTGCGGACCAGTATCTGCTCTCCACGAGACCCTCCCTGAGCTCGAAGTCGATCCTGTGCTCCAGTTCCACTGGAAGGGGAAAAAGAGACAAAAAGGGTGTTAAAACTGTGAAAACACCAGCATGTTTTGCCATCAGCTTTGGGTTCTGGTTCTACTTGTTGTACATAAAACACAGGTAAAACCCTCTGTGCTTACATCTCACGGGGCGCTCAACCAAGTCAACATTTAATAATACACAAATACATTTCAAAGCAGGTGCATTTAGCACAAACCTGACTTAAGAGGGAGGCTTAACTCAGGGAAAAAAAACAAAATAGGAAACTAAACCTGCTCTTGGAGGTCTTTTCCAACCTAAATGATTCTGTGAGAAAGGCTGGCATTTTTTTAAACTGCTACTTTCCTTATAGTAGCTCTATAAATACATCTATTTGTACTTGTTATTATCGCTACACAAAAATATCCAGCAAATGCTGAGGACCCACCAGGAAACACTGACTTTCTGAAATAAATGGATTTCTTGCATTTTTGGTTTCTATACAAGGAGAATACACCCAATACTACAAGCCATCCCTCCCCAGCTGTAGCCCTTTTAATATCCTGATTATTCCAAACACATTTCACCAGCTATCCTTTTATTTGAATGGCTCTTTGATTAATGCCCCATTCAAAGGAATTGCCACTGCATTTTAACTGGACTGATGGCTCATCTATTGTTAAGTGGTCAGAAAATCTCTACAAGGAGCAATAGAAGAAAAAGGGCAAAAAAACCCTAAAAGGCTGCTTAGCTACAAAAGCCAACCCCCTACACTGAATCAAAAATGCAGCCCTTTATCAGAGCCAGTTTGAAGGAATTTGAATCCTTGGCTCCGAGAGCACGGAAAGGGAACATCGCCCCGGCACCCAACGACACGCGCCAGTGTCTTCCCAGGAGCATCACCCCACTCTGCAGCAAGGAGAGGGAACCAGAGCCTTGGAATACCAGGAGACGACTGCAGTCATTTCCAGGAAGACGTGCATATCCCAAAAAACCCCAGTGGCTCTGCAGGAAGGACGCCCCGACCGGCCCCGGGACTTTGGGCGGTCGCCAAACCCCACCACAAGCCAAGCCTTTGGCCGTGGATGGATTGCATCATTCAGCCTCGCTGGCCTCTGCTCCACGTTCTCCTTCTATGGAGCAGGGATGGCTTTCAGCACACAGGGATGTGGGATCCATGCAGGAAGCCCTTGACGTGCCAACCACCTCCCCAGAAGGACCTCGGGGGCAGCTCTGTGGCCGTCGCTGTCCTGCCTCTCTGCTTCCCTCAAGCCTAAAATGAGCTTCTTGTCCTCCAGCAGTGACTCAGACAGGTTATCTGTTGAAATTAGTGATGGGCAGACAGCAGTGTGCCATGTGAGTGCTGTCACAAGATACAACACACTTGTGACTCCTCTGATTGCAAAAAAACCCCCCTCCAACCCGAAGCAGTGCCAGTGGGCAGCTCAGAAATGAAATCAAGTATGAATTTCATTACAGGAAGTACCTATACTTGAAAAAACAAACCCCTCAGCTGCTAAAATTGCACTTTCTGTTTTGGGTGGTTCAGATCAGGACAAGGGGCAGCTTCTGCTTCCACTCATACATGTCTTTAAATCCAGACTGCTTCAGGACTGGACTTGCTGGGGAAATTGGAAGTGTATGGGGAATAAGGAATTTAAACTAAAAGAGGGAAGACTGATTGGATATTAGGAAGGAATTCTTAGCTGTGAGGGTGGGGAGGCACTGGCACAGGTTGCCCCATCCCTGGAAGTGTTCCACACCAGGCTGGACAGGGCTTGGAGCAACCTGGGATAGGGGAAGGTGTCCCTGCCCATGGCAGGGGATGGAACTGGGTGGGCTTTAAGGTCCCTTCCAACCCAAACCATTCTATGAGATTGAAATAAATCCATTTAATGATAAATGGCAAGTGGGATTCTCTGAAGTAATTAAATTGCTTTTCCTACTGGATGTCTAGGAACTACTGACATGCAGATCCCATTAGCCCAAACTCATATAGGGTGTTTATGGTGCACATGTATGTACAAACACACACATGGATGCACATAAACCTTCTTTTGAGAGGGAAAACAGACTAAAGCAAGAACAAAGACTCAGCCCTTGGAGTGTTGAGGGATTCAAAGCACACAACAGACTCAGAGAATCCCAGGATGGTTTCGGGTTGGAAGGGAAATTGAAACCCATCCAGTCCCACCCCATGCCATGGGCAGGGACACCTCCCACCAGCCCAGGGTGCTCCAAGCTCCATCCAACCTGGCCTTGGGATACTCCCAGGGATCCAGGGGCAGCCACAGCTTTTATGGGCACCCAGTGCCAGGTGTGTGGGTGGACTCAGCACTCACCTGTGGGTTCCAGGAAGGCCGAGCTGCTGTGGGGTAGAGGTGGTGTCCCAACAGTCGTGGCCTTCTTGTCCTCCCCGTCGGCTCCGTCTTTTCCCGTCTCCAGGCTCGGTGGGGTTGTGCTGGAGCGACCAAACCTCGAGAAGAGCATCCCACCGAGGCCCTTCCCGATGCTCGCAGCTCCTGCAGCCATCAAAAACATCCCCCCAGGGCAGCATCAATCAAAAGGCATATTAAAGGCAGGGTGGCACCCACTAATTAAGAGCTGAGTGACAGGAGGTTGAAGAGAACGCTCCAGGGTGGGAACGGCTCCTCTGCCTGAAGAGTGCACTGGTTATCCTGAGACTACTCTGGTGGACAAGTAAAAGCTGTAATTTGGAAACTGCATTTAGGGAGGGAAAAAAAAATTCCATGAGATTACTGATGCAGAGAGAGATCTGGTACTTTTAAAGGTGTGTTGTCATTCCTCTCCCATAAAAAGTCTAAGGCAAAATGCTTTGTAACCATGTTGGCACCTCCCGCACTTAAGAATCTCATCAGGGCATTTAAGACATTCCTCTCGTTAAGAGTCCTTAAGTTGGCATCGCCCTTACAGAGGTTTAAAAATGTTCTGTCATCCTTTAAAAGGGCTGTTTTGGTTGCTCAGGAAAGAGGGTGTAAAAGTTGCGAGCAGTTACGTCGTGTTTTATCCCGACTTTGCTGCCACCTCATGGACAAGACATTGAAGTTACTGTAGTAACCCCCCTCCCCCCCCCAAAAAAAAAGCCACCCTGCCTTGAAACGCCACAAATTTCTACTTAAGGACTAAACTGCTTTTATCTGCTTTACTTATTTGATTGGGACGATTCCTGGCACTAGGATTCTTCCAAATGCCACACAGAGAGCTAAAGAAAAGCCTTGAGTCAACAAAAACTGCAAGTGCATGCTCAAGCATAAGCTCCAGAGAAGGGAATTTAAGCTCACTTAAACCAGGGCTTATTTTGACTCAGAAAGCCAGAAGGGAACAGGCTTTCTATTAAAACAGCCTGAATTTCCTACTGTAAAATCACGAGTTAAATGTAACTGTAATAGTTTACATGGTGTGATTTTTCTCCTGGTTGCCAATCTGACAAAATGTAGTCAGAAAATAAGCTTTAACTCTTTTTTTCCATGAAGTAGAGTGGAAACTATTAAATCACTGGGATGTTACTTCAAGAAGCGAGACAAAAATAAGGCAGCAACAGCATAAACTACATCATCTCCCCCCAAGCCCTGACTCCAGCCTATGTAAACTGGTTTCTCTCTTCCAAGGAAATGTCAGCTGGGATTAAAACAAACAATTTCAAGAGAAACCCTCTGATTCTGTGGAACAGACAGGAACAGAATCATTGACAGGTTTGGGTTGGAGAGGGACTTTAAAGATCATCTTGTTCAATCCCTCTGCCGTGGGCAGGGACACCTTCCACCAGCCCAGGTGGCTCCAAGCCCCGTCCAACCTGACCTTGGACACTTCCAGGGACAGCCACAGCTTCTCTGCCCACTCTCCCAGCCAGGAATTCCTTCCCAATATCCCATCTTTCCTTGCCCTCTGGCAATGGGAATCCACCTTCCCTTGTCCTTTCACTCCAAGCCCTTGTAAATAGTCTCTCCAATTTTCTTGTGGGCTCGTTTAGGTACAGGGAGGCCACAATCAGGTCATCCCTCTGGCAGTGGGAAGCCATTCCTTGTTGTCCTGTCCCTCCATCCCTTGCCCCAAGTCCCTCTCCAGCTCTCCTGGAGCCCCTTTAGACATCACAAGGGGCTCTCAGCTCTCCCTGGACCGAACACCCCCAGCTCTCCCAGCCTGGCTCCAGAGCACACTTCGCTTATGGCTCAACCTGACAGCGCAGTGAAGCTCCAGAGGAAGCCCCTGTGGTGACTCCAAGGCCAGGAGGGACCCACCCAAAATACTGGCTTTGCCAATGTTGGTGATGGACTCCCCGTAGTGGCGCCGCACCATCACCGGCGACGTGGTGGGACTGGGCGCGGCCGAGGCGCTCTCGCTGTCGGGGGCTGAGGTAGGTTCTTTGCTGGGGTGGAGGAAACTTGGCTTCATGTGCTCGTAAGGGAGAGGGTTTGCTGTGTTGTACCAGTGGATCTGGACTGGGGAAATGTTGCTGTAGTGCTTCAGAATCAGAGGTTCTAACCTGTAGGCCTGCAGGAGGAAGGAGAAACAAACCAACCCTGAGCGAAAGGAAAGAAGAAACCACATTCCCTTCGCGTGAAGAGCCCTCTCCGACCTCAAAGCCAAAGCCTGGAAAGCGACAGAATGTTGCTGTTCTGCTCTGATTCGCTTTTGTTTTCGCAGGGAAGTTTATTTTCACCTGGCAGAGTCATCAGCTGCTTGTGCCTCTGCACGTGTGTGTCTGCAACCCCTGCGCCGCGGGTCGTGAGCAGCGCTCGAGTCACTGACAGAGGGTGGCTGCTCTGCTCTGCCAGGACAAACCTGGTGGAAAGTGAAGCTGATTCTGACACAGCAGAGGGAGGAACTGGCTGTGTAAATGTTTTGGTGGATCCCTTTGCAAACCATGAGTTCTGCTTATTAAAAAAATAATTTTCCACTGAGCCATTCTCTTTGTTTACTTAAGTGCAGAAAAGCACTCTGCTTTTCATCTTTTTTTTTCCCCTTTATCTTAGAACTAAGTGAGGTTACTATTTGCAGAGTGGGACCACAGACTCATCATGTCCCAGACATCCCAGGAAAATTCTGCTTTTGGAGGAGCTGGAGCTGAATGTGCCCTGAGATGAGCAGAACCAGCATGTTCAGGCTGAAATCTGAATATCCTTAAATTCAGGCACTTCAAATGCGAAAGCATCCCCAAATTACTATTCTACGTGGAATTCCAAATCAAGTTGGCATCAAAGAAGTTGCCAAGGTGATGGGGTTTCATCATTCTGCCTTTGATAATGGATAATGCTGGTTGCCTGTTGAAGAGTGTTAAGGACAGGGCAAAGCTCCACCAATAATTCCCATGCTCTAACAAACTGTTTTTCGGGATCATTTGGAGAAAAAAAGCTGTCTTGCTTTAATACAGCATCTTGTAAACTCCTTCTAAACCCTTTTGTAACAGCAGTATTGTCTTTGGACAGATGATGTTTAATGGAAGTCAGGAAGTCAAACACAAAATCCTCGTCTGAAAAGGATTATTTCTTTGCAATTAAGAAACAATCAAGAGCCATCTCAAATGTTACACTTGTTACTGTGAAAAGAGAAACAAAATGTGTGACGTTTCAGGCAACGATTTAGTAGGAATTGTTATTCTGCAGCTCCAAAACCCCAAGACACTGCACAACAATCATTAACAACGTTCTGCAGGAACCCACTTGTGTCGATTCCCACAGCTTGGAAGCTCACACAGAGCTGATGCTCCACAAGAATCAAGGTCAGAGCTGCAATTCAAAGACTCACCACTGGATCTGTTGGATGAAAAATATTTAAGAGGCGGTTGCAGATTGTCCTGGGCAGGATGTGGTCCTGGCTGCCACTGCTCCCCGGGCGGATGCCCCGCAGGGCCAGAAACACTGCTAATGGAGATCCCATGCAGAAGAAGTTCTCCACCTGAGGAGAGATTTCACCCACGTTAATGAGGGTGGGAATGGGGCTTTTTGATATGGCTGGATTTGGGTTCTCTCTCTCTCAGCAGAGGGACTCGGTCAGGCAAAATGGAGAGGAACACTGCGACACACTGTCCTCGTTTTAGGAGCCAGGATCAGTTTGGCACTGGGTGGGTGTGGATTCTAAACCCTCTGTGGCATTGTTCTCACAAACTGCTCACCGTGGCCCACTGGCAGCAGCTGCCCAGGGGCCATCAGGGAGGCCAAAAATATGCCAGGATTGACCTCAAGGAGTAAATCACCCAGTGTGGAACTCCCCACTCTGGGGGAGGGACTGGGTGTTCCCAGCTGAGCCCAAGCACAGATAAGTTGGGGTTTTGGGACTGGGATGTCTCTCCAGATCCAGAGGAGGAGCAGAGCCTCAACCAGACTGAGACTGCCACCAGACTGCAGCCATCATTGTCACCTGCAGGTTTCTTGTTTTCTTTTTACTTTGATCTCAGTGGGCCCCCGTGGTGCTCAGCACAGGGGTTGCTGAGCTCCATCCTGCTCGTGCCCTGCTGGGCTGGTCTGCACATCTGGTGTTTTTGTGGCACAAATGACTTTTCCTTCTGTCTCAGTGTATTTGGTGATCTTTTATTAAATTGTTATTCTGCCTTGCAATCCCATTCTGAGTTGGATTCATTTCTCCTGTCAGTTTAACTCTAAACCAGCACACACGCACACGTGAAGGTCGCATCTCCCATTCCCTCTGTGGTGCTACACAGCTGGAAAACCAAAAAGCAAGTTGGGTATCTGAACTCAAAGAGTTCTACCAACACTGGCAAGGCTGGAGAAAGAAGAGTTTGGACGACACCAAGACTCCTCATATGAGTCTGATTTCTCCTGAACCTTCCCAAACCTTACCACACCTCCTTCATCTTGTCCCTAACCAAGCACTCTGAGGTTCTTCTGCTACACACACCTCAGAACACCTGGTGTTAAGTGCCCGGCATGGTGCCTGTCACCAGTGCCACCACATCCCACCTTGGGAACCACAGCCCAGGGCGAGCACTGAGGGATCCTCACACCACCCAGAGCTGCTGTGACCCCGCTCCAAGTCCTGCCTCTGACACCAACAGGAGTTCACCTGAGCTGGCCCATCTGACAGAGGTCTCTGAACCTGCATCAGTGGCAACAACTTTTGGTCACCACCAACCTGAGGCTGGGATTCAACACTGATCTTGAGGCTTCATATCCCACTACCAACCCTCAGACACTGTCTCCTAAAAACTCAGTGGTAAAACACATTGCCATAAATAAAAACTGCTTTTTGACCTTCATTTTCTTACGTGAGAAATTAATGTCACCATGATCAGACCTTCCTGGCTACTTTCCCTGGCAGTGCCCAGTGTGCCAGGGCACTACAACTGGGTGACTCCACGTGTGCTGCCACTCAACCAGCAAGAGGACCTGCTGAATTCTTGCCAAGTGCACAGGGAGGATGCTTGGAATCCCATGTGCCTTCCCTGTGAGCCAGCACATGGAGCAAGGGCGTAGGAATAGTGGCCCCTTTCATCTCTCAGATTCCAGAGCTGCACAAAACATTCCTCCTCCTCCTCTGATACTTGGCACTGGCACCCCACCTCTGCCTTCCCAAGGAATGCTCACATCCCAGCCCAATGGGAAAAGGAAAATCCAGATGTTGAGTGTGGCTACTCCATGTGCCCTGCAGCACAGCACTGCCCTGTCACCTGGACTGGCACTGGGGTCCAGTGCAAAGCTGTTTGCCCCTTCCCACGGCCCAGCCTCACACACCCTTCACATTCTGGTTGGACCAAGAGCTTCCCCATCTTCAAATACAACAGAAACAGTGCGATCCCTTCAATGAAATAAGTAACCTTTAACCCTGTCCATCTGCCACTCCTGCGTGGAGCACCTTGTGGTGGTTTTCACCCGGTGTCCACCCAAACCTCCAGCCCCCACCCCCTCTCCCAGAGGGAAAGGAAAAGAAGAAAAGGCAAAAAACAGCTGAGAGTGCACAGTGAGGTTTTTCCTGCTTTAGAAGAGAAACTAGACAGTTCCTGCCAGCCTGCACTCCGCAGAGGCTCCAGAGAGACTGGGGAAAACCCTCAACAGGCAACTGGTGTGGCTGGTTTACACCTCGTGTGGCTTCTGTTCCACTTTTGCTTCTATTGATAAACACAAGACCAGCAGTGTCCATCTGCTTTCCTGGAGGACATTGCTCTTTGCTGTGTGTTCTCCTACATGCAATAAAAAAGCCTTCCAGCTCACCAAGTGCCAGCTGGTGGGTTCCTCAGTGGGTGGCACAGCTCAAGAACAGAGCAGTGAATGTGAAAAATCCACAGCATGTCTTCAGGCCACTGGTGGGGTCACCATCCCTGCAGGGACTTAAAAGCCTTGCAGATGTTGCCCTTGGGGACGCGGGGCAGTGGTGAACAGGCCTTTCCCAACCTTAATTCTGCTCCTTCTCTGATTTTAAAAACAAAGTCCTTTAAATTGCAGCCATCAGACTGTCAGTGCTGTTGCCACGTGGCTGAAGACCAGGCTGCTGTGTGATGAAACCTCCTGGGAAGGGAGGACTGAAATCTTGAGAGAAAGGACTGAAATCTCTCTGGCAAACATTTATTCATGCTGGTGTTTCTCCTAGAAGCAGGACTGGGGCACTTCATATCTATTCCTGTAAATGTTCCACAACAGAGGAGATGCGTTTATGAACATGACCTTTCTTACTGGTTATGACTCATAAACAGAACACTTAATGAATTTATTTGTATTTTAAGCAGAAGCTGAGCCAAGTAGTCATCCATTCAACTTAAGGCTGCAGTATTTTCATAATTAAATTATAATAATTAAAAAAAAAGCGGAATGAGTCAACAGGAGTGAGGCAGCACAGCCCTTTACTGCACTGCTGTGTGTGGGGGGGTAAATGAATGTGAAATACAAGCTGGAGCTTCTTCCAGAAGTTTCTGTAACCTTGGGTTGACTGAGAACTGCTCAGGAATCCTGAAACCCTTTGGGCCAGCACGTTTTAACATGAATTTCCATGAATTTCCATCTCAGCACTGAAGAGCAACTGAGAGACCTCCTGCCCTCCTCTTCCCAGCTACGACTGACCACCATCCTACACCAAAGGGGTTGGGATGACACCACTGCCCACATTTCCATGTTCTGCAGCCTCTTTAGCCTTTAACTCCCATTCCTCTTACATGGCTGGTGGGGACAATCTGTCCTTTTAAGCTTTACATTTACAATGGGGCTTTTAACCCAGCCACTGGTTTAGCAGATTATTCAATTATCCCACCTGAGGAGAAGTAGAGGAAGAAAGACAAAGAGACCTCACCCTCAAGTTCCCATTCTGGTGGATTGCCCAGTGTAGTACTGGACTCCATATCTTCATGTTTTGGGGTTTTTTTTTTCCTCTCAAAAGGGTCAAACCCCCAGATAATGCCTTCCAATATTAAATCCCAAAGTAAGCTGCTGGATTTATTCTTGCATTTGTCTTGCCAAAAGCTGCCTTTGTGCTCACTCAATTTCTCCTTCACGTGGGACCAGTGACTGTGTCTCATCCTGGGAAGCTTAATTTGATTCAGTGCATAATAAGCCAATACACTGACAGCATCCAGTTCCAAATTCCAGGGGGTAACAAAGCCCAAGGAGACCACTGACCAAAGCCTCCAGTCTCCTGCTCTGCACAGCCCAAATAATGAGTGGCTCAGGCATTTTTTTTGTGGTGAACAGCAACTCCTGACCAAACCAGAGCTCTGCTGTGCCATGAGGAGCCGAGAGGAGGTGGTTGGTACCTCCAAAGCAGTTTGTTCTCTTTCAGCAAGCCAGTCCCCCTGGGAAAGCTGCTGAGCCACCCTCCTGCAGGGGTCCTGCTGCCATCCCCCCTTGGCATCACTGCCATGGAAAGCCTCTCTCTTTCAGGAGCTCTGTCTCAAGCCATGGGAGCCACTTCACACAACAGAACATCCTCCTGTCAGTAAGGGTAAGAAAGAGGATGTACTGCAGTGGAGGAATACCTGAAAATGACTTATCTCTTTAGATAATGTCCTCTTTCTTTTCCCCTCCTTTCCCAACCCCTCTAAAAAGCAACTTTTTAAAAAGCCTTCAGTTTAAACACAACTGAGTGAAGATTCATCCTTCCCAGAGCTGAAGGAGTATCAGGCTGGCTCCAGCTTCCCTGATGGCAGAGATAACAGCCTGGCACAGGCTTTCAAGCAGTGATGACAAGGAGAAGGCTGTGACAAAATGAATTATGGCCCCTTTCCTCTTTTTATGGCTCAAGATTGACCTTGGCTTGGAGCAGCCCTTCTGAACTCAGGAGGAAAGAAAAATGGCAAGTTAAGAAACAATAATCTCTTCTATTCTCATCAATCACATCACACTTTCATGGTTTAAAATTTCAGGATTGAGTTGAGCAACTAGAAAGTGTCACCCATCCCACCCAGAAGCTCTTCCCAACGAGAAGGACTCCCAGCAATTTGCAGAGCTGATTAGCAGGCAATCTGTTTGGGGAGACTGAAAGTGTGCTGACTGTCAGAGCAGAGTAATTTGGAAGGAAAATCCAGTGCTGGAGGAAATTCCATCAGATGTGCTCAGAGATGGGACACGTTAGAAGGAGTCCCCAAGGAAAATGGATTATCCAAGGAAGCAGAAGTGAAATGGTTTAAGATACATGATTGATGTAATTTCCCAAATGGTTTTTACCTTCCTGCAGAGCTCTGGGGGTGTGTGTGTGTGTGTAACACAGTACCAAGCTATTTACAGGTTTATATATTTATGATCTATATATTCACATGTACTCAGAGATATGTTTACATATAATATGTAATAGAATCATAGAATGGGTTGGGTTGGAAGGAATCTTAAAGTCCATCTCCTTCCAACCCTCTGCCATGGGCTGGGACACCTTCCACTATCCCAGGTTGCTCAAAATTTATTACAAATGTATATTTGTACCAAATAGAAAGATATGAATAGAGTGACATGTTTACACACACTTCATCCAGCACATTCATTCTACCAAAATCAGGTCTAGGGATATGGGAGGGGGAAAAAAAATAAAAAGCAGAATGACTCATTGCAGGTGTATTTTTGCAGCAAGTAGAACATTCAGGCAAAACCTCTCAGACATACATACCTTAAATTTTAAGACAGGTGGTTTTGATATGGTGGAGGCCTTTAACCCATGTAACCTCTCTTCTAGCTCTCTCAACCTAGAAAATAGAGACCTTTCTGAGATCCAATAAAAAATGCAGCTTTAACCTCTCTGCTCCAAACAGGCATTCCTGTGGGGTCCAACAGTTTTGTCTGCTGGGAAGAGAGAGTGAGGGTGTCAGTATTTCTTGGAGCAGCTCAACTCATTAAGAAGCACTGTATGTCAAACCCTGTTCCCCTGACCACAGAAGGGACCAATCAAGACATGACAGTTCCCTTGTTCACCCCCCAAACATCTGCCCACCCTCCTTCCTCAGCAGGAGTGACTCACCTCCTGTTTCCTTGGTGATTTTGCAGCCAAACCACCTGCTTTATTTTGTTTAAAAAACCCCAAACACCAGCGAAGCCACAGGAAGCTCCACAGCCTGGGCATTGTGGAGTTCTGTATTGTGGGGGAACATCTGGAATTCGGAGTGTCCCACTCTTCTAACTACCTTTAAAAAAGGCTGTCCACCTGTTTTTCTAGTTTGCCTGAACTAAGAAAGCAGCTACAATATAAAGCACACGTATGGATGGGCAAAACTGTCCCCAGTCCCAGCATAATTCCAGAAGATACAGTCCATTTTCCAGCATTTCAGACTGAATTGAATTAAAATGGCTCATGAAATAGAGAGCCACTCCTTCTGGACACAAGTGCCACTTGGGATTACTATGGATCCAAGGCAAAGCATTTCAGAGGCTGCCCAAGGAGCTGGAGCATGAGTGGGAAAATGGTCCTTTCTCCCTGATCATATGCCAGGGATGTGCCTGAAGGGTCATCTCACCACTGCAACACTTCACTAGGTTTCTTCCCTTCCCTCCTCCCAGAAATATGGCACTTTATCCAGCCTTGCACAGGACAGAGACATCCTGCACCAGTCCCTAATAACACACATCCTGACTGCAAGCACAGCAGGAGATCTGTTGCCAAATTCATGCCTCCAAAGTACCACCAATACTAAGACGGGCTTCAGGAAGGAACCAAAACACCCACTCATCATTTATCATGTCCCACTTGAAAGACTGAAGCTCAAATTACTATTATTAGATTCTCTATCTTATGGTTGCCTCGTTACACCTTGATAGCCCCATCCTTGGAAGTGTTCAAGGCCAGGTTGGAGGGGACTTGGAGCAACCTGCTCTAGTGGAAGATGTCCCTGCCCATGGGATGAGATGGGCTTTAAGGTCCCTTCCAATCCAAACCATTCCATGAGTCTCTGTGGATTCAGAGCTCCCACCAGCAGCGCCCCGTCCTGTGTTTAGCATCCACCACCCAGCCCCAGCAGCAGAAGCAACATCACCCACAGAAGATAACAACCATGGTGGGCTCTGGAAACCCTCCAAGGGTGTTATCCAGGGATGTGGTTTTCCCCTGGACCGACCGGAAGGGGCTGCGTTACCGTTGTTTGGTTACGTAAAGCTCCTCGAGCAAACGCTGCTCCTCGTAGCTCATCCAACGCTCTTCCAGCTCCTCCTCTTCCTTCTGCAGCAGCTGCTCATAAAGCCTGACTGGATTCCAGCCAGTCATGATGTCGTAGGTGATGACACAACCCAACGAGTGGGACACGATGGAGACCTTCCCTCCTTTCTCCTCGAACTCCGGGTTGCGGGAGCAGAAGAGGGTGTAGAGTCGGTTCAGCTCCTGCTGCAGCCCCTTCACCAGCTGTGGCAAGAGGGGGAGGACAGTCACACATCCCCATTTCCTTACTCCTGCTGATGTTCTGGAATGTTCACACCCCACATCCACCCTTCCCCAGGAGGAGCACGGAGATCCCTTTGCTTTGGTGGTCCCCAGGCCAGCAGCTGATGGTCACTGGCTCCAGTGGCTCCAGAGCCAGCAGGGACCACCACACAGGACAGGGGGTGACCCCAGAACTGCTGCACTGCACAGCCCGAACCACTGGACTGAAATAAACCCTTCAATAAACCCTTAAAGCACTTCCTGACCCCGTGGGAGGTGAGCAATCCAAGGCACTGGGTTTCCAGCAGCACAGAGGTGACAGCTCACACAGAGCTGGTTCCCTTCTTGCTTGGTTCTCCCTCATCTTCCCCACCTTGTCACAGCACTGAATGTTTCTCCTGTGTCAGGTTCAGCCCCTTTTTTTAACTCAAGGAGGATGGAAGGAGCCTGAGCCACACAAGACCTGGAATCAACTCCCATCTCTACCCCAATCCTGGCACTGCCCTAAACAAGTCATATCCCCTTTCCCATTTATAACAGTGAGCAACGGCATTTCTGCCTCATTGCAGGGCACTGGGAAGAGAAATCCATGAAAATGGGAGTGCTCAGATACTACAGTGAGAGCCTGGATGGGTTCTGGGAAAAAAAAAATCCTCCAACTGCTTTGGGATCTTGAACTCATCATGCTTTTCGTTTTTCTGCCCATTGCCTGGCTGCAAGGAGATGGAGCTTTGTGTCCTCCTTCCTCCTCCCACTTGTTGCAATATCTTCCAAAGGAATCTGAAGGGAAGGATGCTGCTAAAGAATAAAAAGCCCCATCTCAGGTAAAAGGCTGATGCAGGAGGAGAAAAAGCACAAGTGAGATGAGGCAGAGACAGAATTCGAACACTTTACATAAACAGTGCCAAGAAAAATACTTTTCTGGCTACAGGTTTCCTAGGAGGGCTGTTTAGGGGAAAGGAAAAAAAAAAAGGAATGCAATTTGGTTCTTAAATATCACAGACTAACCCATAGTACTACAGCAATAAATATGTATTGGTCCTGTGAGTCTCTGAGAAGCTTATCTGCTTCAAATCCTACACTGTAAGATAAAGAGGTTTAGAGTAACAGCAAGCATTTTAGGCAGAAATGTTGAAAATCATGAGATTTGGGAACTGGCCAACCCAAAAAAAGGCAGCTTTGCCTGTGAGACTCTGCATGGAAACCACTGAGGAGGACAAACAAGGAGCTGCAAATCACTCCCTTGTTGGCAAGAGGAAATTAGAGCTCCGGAACATGCAATTTCCACATGATTTTTTCAAGGGCCTGAGTCATTCCTGGGTAGAAAGATGAATGGCACCAGGAGTGCTACTGTTGGCTCCACATTTGACTCAGTGAGGATCCACACACTGAAACACTGGGAAGTGATCCCCAAAGCTGTGCAACAGCTCGGGGAAATGAGGATCACAACACCTATTTTTCAAGTCTTTCTGACTGTGATGCTGCTGCTGCTGCTTCTTCTGGTACTTGGGCACAACGTTCACACTCAACAAGCAGAGATTTCAGACTCAGGACCAGCTTTGGTTGGCTGGTGTTCCTTCCATTTAAAAAGGTTTTGACTCAAACCCAGAACAAAATAGCAGAGAGCAGCTGAATTCAAAGGGGTTTGGAGTTCCTGCCAGGAGCTCAGTGAAATGAGGGAACACTGATATGGAATCACAGGATGGGTTGGAAGGGGCATTCAAGACCATGTAGCTCAACCCCCTGCCACGGGCAGGGACACCTCCCACCAGCCCAGGGGGCTCCAAGCCCCATCCAACCTGGCCTTGGACACTTCCAGGGATCCAGGGGCAGCCACAGCTCCTCTGCCCAACCTGTGCCAGGGCTTCAAAGGGAAGAATTCCTTCCTAATATCCCATCCAGCCCTGCCCTACATCAATGTGAAGCCATTCCCCTGTGTCCTGTCCCTCCATCCCTTGTCCCCAGTCCCTCTCCAGCTCTCCTGGAGCCCCTTTAGGCTCTGCAAGGGGCTCTCGGGTCTCCTTGGATCCTTCTCATCTCCAGGTGAGCCCCCCCAGCTGTCCCAGCCTGGCTCCAGAGCAGAGGGACTCCAGCCCTTGGAGCATCTCCGTGGCCTCCCTTGGAGTCTCCAGCAGCTCCATGTTCTCATGTTGGAGGCCACAGAGCTGGACACAGAACTCCAGCAGCTCCCATGACTGGCTGCTGGGACACCCTCCAAAGCACCCAACCCAACCTGCCACCAGGGACCCCAACAGCAGCCTGGGACCCCCAACCAAAAATGCCAATGAAACTCCTCACTGGACTCCTCACTGCTTCCATCTTCCCTGGGAGGACCTCAGGGACACGAGCAATGCCTGCTTGTTCTAAAGTCCTGGCTAAACTAAATTGATCCATGTCAGTGCCCTCCAGCTTTTCCTCTGGTGGGCACAGAAAGATGCACATCAACTCAATTCCTTGTTTTCCTGTTCCATAAAAGCCACCACTCCCAATTTCCTGCCTCTACCCTGCTCTCCTGTAGCTCATTCCTGCACATTTCCCTGGAAAAGCAGACAACTTCCAGGAAGAATGGGATTATGTCAGTGTCCTTCACAGACACAGAGTGGGTAAAAAAATCCTCTGGTATCATGGCATTTCCATTCCCAAGATCATGTTTTCTTGCAACCTGGGGGCATAAAACAGAATATTCCTGGAAAATCCTGGTTGGACACTGAGTGCAACCTTGTCTTTCACTGTCCTGCTCCTTAGAAACATCCTGTCCCAGGAAGTCTGGCAAAAACATGGACATGGATTTCCAAAGAGCTGCTGTCATGGGTTTCTGGAGCTGAATGTTAGCAGCAGGGGGGGCTCCCAGGACGGTTTCTGTCAGAAGCTGCCAGGAGCTTCTCCTGTCCTGTGGAGCCAAGGACAGCCAGGGCCAGGAGGGACCTACTGCTGGGGGACAGAGTTGGGCCAATGAAGAATCCCAGTCCCAGCTCTGGGAGAACAGAGTTAAGAATTAGGAGTGTGGGGCAGTTGGGAATTCCAGCCATGAGAGAACACCACAGAGACCAAGGTGGGAGCAGGAGGAGGAGAAGGAGGGACCCCACACAGGAGCAGGGTGGGGGGAAGGACTGAAAGCTATTCCTGCCCCCTCTCCCTGCAGCCCGTGGGCAGGACCGTGGGGGAGCAGGTTGTCCCCCGGCAGCCCACGGAGCCCATCGGGGGGCAGAGACCCGACTGCCCCCCATGGAGTGACCCCCAGGACAAGAGCAATGGCAGCAACAAAACACACCTGCCAACCTCCCATTCCCTGCTCCCTGGAACGGCTGGATGGAGGGAGGAGTGGGAGGAGAGGGGTGTTCTTGGCACTGATTTATTTCTTCCTTTTTAGTTTTAGTGCTTTTAGTTTTAGTTCTTCTCTTGTTAGTAATAAATGTCAGTATTTAGCCACTCTGAGTTTGCTTTGCCATTATCTCTCAGCTGGTTTTTTTGCCTTTTCTCCTTTTTCCTTTCCCTCTGTGAATAGGGGGGCCTGGAGGGTTGGGTGGACACCGGGTGAAAACCACCACATGGGCCATGTGGATTATCCTCCCCTGACAAACCCACTTCCTCTCCTCTTGGGCTGTGTGGATGACCCTCTCCTGACACTGCTCTCAGCTCTGATGACCCCTCTGCTGTAACTCCAGAGCTCTTTTCTCTCTGTTGTCTCCACAAGATCATCACCCACCGGACAATCTTCCCACCGTGGACAGTTTGAAGGCCAAGAGAAATGAAATAACAGTATAAAATAAAATAAGAGAGTATAAAATAAAATTACAGAGTATAAAATAAAAGAGGAGTACTGGAAAGCTGACCTCTGCACCCCCTCCAGCTTCAAGAGCACAGCTGTTTCCAAAGGCTTTGGGGGAAAGGAATTTTAAGGAGATCTGAGGAACAGGTGAGTTTTTCAAGCAGCTCTTTCCAAATGTCAAGAGAACTTCAGGAGAAAGTGCAAAGTCCTTTGAAATTCAGCAGGCAGGCGACACTGTGTGTGAGCCAGCTGGAGGGAGAAGGGGGTCCTTCAAAGCCAAGGGAGGAGCTGCAGCTCAAGGATGGAGTGGAAAGCACCGTGACAGGCCAGACAAGGAGTTTTTACTCCATGAGAACGAGGAGAAGGTGCCAGCACACGAGGCAGAGCTGGGGGGGAGGTGCTGCTGACCCTCGGGACACAGCAGCTGTCACACTCCCTGTTGGCATCACTGAGGGGTGCCAGGGGACTGTCACAACAACAGATGAGAGGCCAGAAGAAGCTGGAGCTGTGGGAACAGACGGGAAGGGCTGCGTGTCTTGGTGATGATGCAGAAGAAGGATCTGTCCAGACCTGAGTCTCTCTCTCAGGACTCCTCTTGCTGCTGAAAAGCTGAGTCTAAGCCATGTCTAACAGTGTTCAAGACTAAGTTTAGTTTCGGGCAGAGCCATTAACTTATCACTCCATAAAGCTGAGAAATCAACCAAGGACAATCCAATTAATTAAGCAAGCCATGGAAGGGCGGCCAAGAAGCTTCTTCACTATTTGGCTCAACAAAGGAAGCAAACTCAGTGTCAAAGAGTCTCAGTTTAAAATGTCCTGCTCCACATCTTGTTTTCAAACACACCCAAACCAGCTCCCTTCACCTGCTCAAAGGGATGCACAAGAGAAGGACATTCCCACTGCCAAACCTCGTATCCAAGAGGGATGAAAGCTCCAGTAGAAGCGAATCCCTGTCCCAAATTTCAAGAGGATGGTCATTGTTTCTCCTCTTTAATATGTGTATAATGGCAAACCATGAAGTCATTTTAAGGTCAGGACTTTGAGCAACCTGGTCCAGTGTTGGGCAGAGAAGCTGTGGCTACCCCATCCCTGGAAGTGTCCAAGGCCAGGTTGGATGGGGATTGGAACAATCTGGTCTGGTGGAAGGTGTCCCTGCCCATGGGCAAGGGGTAGAATGAGATGGTCTTTAAGGTCCCTTCCAACCCAAACCATCCTGGGATTCCAAAGTGGGCAGGGAAGTTTCCCTGCTCTTCACCTGGGAGGGAAGCAATCCATAAATACCTACTAATCTGAGGCTACTGCAATATTTGCACTAAATCTTTAGAGATCTTGGGAGGACAAGTGTGAATAGTATTTATCCTGCACTAAAATAATTTTCTGCCAAGACATGTATCAGTAATTTACAGCACTCACAATGAGCCTGGAAGGGAGTGCAGTTAGAGAAAAAGCATTTAGCACTATAACAAAGGGGACAACACTGAATTTACCAGGCATCAGTTACTCTTCTTAATCTCTGTTACAGCCATTTATTATTAAAGAAAAATGAGGCCACAGTGACATGGATGTGAAACAAAGTCACCCCCTGAGGACACTGAAGGCCAAGATCACGTTACCACAGGTGGCACCAGCAGGGATGTGAAATGATGGCTCATTCAGAAACAGGCAGGTCTGCATCCAAATACCAGTTTAATGCTTTTCCTTGTTATCTGGGTAATGTTTAAAGAGGGGTTTGGTGGAGATGGGCACCTGAGCAGCACAACTTGCAGCCACACAAACCCCGCCACCAGCTGAATCTGTTGGCTGCAGTCTGAGACCAGCCTGCCTGAGACACTCATGGGGCTGAGCTGAATTATTAATGCCTGGCTGGGATCACATCACATGGCAGGAAGCAGAGAGGAACCTTTTGGATATTCTCCTTCTGTGCTGGAGAAGAAACTAGACTTGAAATCAGAGAGGGGGGTCACCCAGAAGGCTGCTGAGGGCTCAGCTGAGCCATCCAGTGCCTCTGGGACAGCTCTTTGCTGTGGTGTGGGAAAATGGTATGACAAAGACTCTTCCCCTCCCCTGGAAGGAGACAGTGGCTGCCTCCTTGCAAATCCCTCAAGGAGTTGTTTAAGGGGTGGGAAGAAGCTTTAAAGAAGCACTTCTGGTACTTCTGGATGTGGGGAAAAGCCTTGAAAGGAGAAAGGAAATTCCCATCCAAGTATTGTGCAGTGTGTGCTGGCAGCTCCAAAAGCCACCCGTGTCCTGGGCTGAGTCCCTGGCAGTGTGGGAGGCAGGGTGAGAGGGAGGGTTCAGCTCCTGCCAGGATCCCATGACACCCAACCTGGAGCACTGTGTCCTGCTCTGGGGTCCCCAACATCAGAAGGACATCCAGAGGAGCCCCTCTGCCATGGAGCCAGGCTGGGAGAGCTGGGGGGGCTCACCTGGAGGAGGATCCAGGGACACCTGAGAGCCCCTTCCAGTGCCTCAAGGGGCTCCAGGAGAGCTGGAGAGGGACTGGGGACAAGGCATGGAGGGACAGGACACAGGGAATGGCTTCCCACTGCCAGAGGGTTAGATGGGACACTGGGAAGGGATTCCTGGCTGGGAGGGTGGGCAGGGACTGGCACAGGGTGGGCAGAGAAGCTGTGGCTGCCCCTGGATCCCTGGAAGTGTCCCAGGGCAGGTTGGATGGGACTTGGAGCCCCCTGGGCTGGTGGGAGGTGTCCCTGCCCATGGCAGGGGGTGGCAGTGGTTGAGCTTTAAGGTCCCTCCCAAACAAAGTGGTTTTGGGTTTCAGTGCCTGCTGAGTGTCACGAGGTGAACAGCAGCTTCCCCCTTCTCTGGGCTGAGTTCATCCCACTGCCCCATTTATTTCACAGGGGCAAAGCCAAGTTTAATAAACTCCTCTGGAGACACTTTGAGGGTTTCTGGATGGAAAGCACCAGAAGTGGCCACAGTACAAGAGAACCATGTCAGTGTGACAAAGTGCTGAGCAGGTACATGAATTCTGAGCGAGGTGTGACCACGTGAACACAAAGCTCATTTCTGAGCTGGATTGAGCACTCAGAGCAAAGCGCCACGAAACAACTCCATCCCTTGGGAAACACCCCCCCTTTTTCAGGAGAATGTTCCAGTTGGAGCTATCGTGTTAAACTCTGAAAGGCTGGCTCAGAGAAAATAAAATGGGATAGAGAAGAGTCACTTGGGGATCTCGTTGCAAACATCTCAAGGAAATCCACTCGATTTGATTAAAAATACAACTCGGTATTTTGTCACCAGATCTAAGCACGGGCCCAGCACACTCACTGGGTTTGTCAATTCTCACACCTGAGGGGTGGTGGGACCTGCAAATCTGCAGGTCTGCTGAGCAAGGAATGAAATGTTCCATGCGTTCCTGGCCAGGAGCACCTGAACTTTGCCCACTAATCCGTGTCCCAGGAGGTGTCCCACAGACATGCCAAGCTTCTAATGCGGCTTAAAAATAGCCATTTGAAAGCTGCCAGGGAAAGTTTCATTGCTTGCCACAAAGGCCCATGGTGGTCTCAGTCACACAACAGACAGGGAAACCTGAGACATGGTGGAGAACCCTGATCAATGAATTCTGCATTGCTGAGAAGGAAAAGAGGCACAGCTTTGGGTTTGAAAACGATGCTGCCGGTCTAAAGGACTCAAACACACCTGATTTTACTGAAAAGCAGCAACAAGACCCCACGGAAGCTCTGCAATCTCACCCTGCCCGGCCTAACCATGCTCAGGGCACCAAGACTGCCAAAAGATTAACAGCACAGAATGCAGCCAATCCAGAAAAAAAACTTACAATTCCTACAGAACTGAACCCTAAAACAGCCCCACAGGGGTTTCCCAGCAAGTGTGATGCACTGTGCGTGTTTTACAGGCTACTTCACTGATTTATTTCTTCTATTTTACTACCATTTATTCAAGGCTTAGCATTATTACAGGCTCCTATTATTTATTCAAGGCTTTTGCCCTCTCAGTCACAGGGTCACTTTACATAAACTAAAGGACACGTGTGCCTACACACATGTGGCCAGGGAAGATGGGAGCATCCAGAATAAAGTGGATAAACACAAAACAAAATCTTTAGAGATCTTGGGAGGGCAGATGTACATAATATTTATCCTCCACGAAAATAATTTTCTGCCAAGACATGTATCCATAATGTATGATTATATATTATTGTCCCCTAATAAACTGAATAACTTGTAGCTGAGGTTCTTTTTTCTTTCCCTGCAGGGCCAAGTGCACACAAAGGCATTCAGACTGGCTTGGGCTCGTTGGCATGTGCTGCCACCCCACCGGAGAGAACTGCAATGACAACTGCCCATGGATTTTGTGAGGGGTTGGAAGAACCTCGGCAGAAAGTCATGAAAACACAGTTAAACCCCTTCCCATTTCTGAGCTGTTGACACAGAACCATTTCAGGCAGGTATTTCTCCCCTAAACGAATGACACTGCACGCTTTTCCTGCTTTTCCACGCTCCCATCCCTTTCAAAACCCTTCATTTGGCTCCCACGGATGACCACGACACGCAAGGTGTTCCCACCCCTCTGCTGCCATTCCCAAATCCAGTCTGCTTCAACCTCCATACCCTGGAAAGCTCCCAAAAAATGGGGCTGCACACACTCACTTCATCTCTGTAGAGGGGACTGGTGTAGTACATGATGTCCATGGCACTGCTGTTCAGCATGTCCCGTAACCCCCGCACCTTGTCTGGAGTGATGGAGTCCACAGTGTCTGCAAAAGGAGAGGAGACTTAACTCGCATCCAGGAGAAGGATAAAACACAACCACGGACCACTTTGGGTTGGAAGGGACCTTAAAGACCATTTCATTCCACCCCCCTGCCACGGGCAGGGACACCTCCCACAATCCCAGGTTGCTCCAAGCCCCGTCCGATGTGTCCTCGGACACTTCCAGGGATGGGATGAGCGACCAAAACCGACCACAAATCCAAGCGAGGCACACGCAGAGAACCGAGGTGGAACACACTGAGAGGAGAGTTTTGCAGCTGCTGGGACAGCCAGAGGACCCAGCAGTACCTCCATCGAGGGTCAGTTTGGATCTCCACTCCACGGGGAGGAACTCCACGTGCGTCGCGAGGTTGGAAAAATACTTCTCCTCCACTTTCCTGGCAGTGTCGCGCATCCTGCGGGGACAGAGAGCAGCACTTCCTGGAAAACCTCCTGTCAAAGAGGGTTGGTGGTGCTTCCAGCAAAGAAACCAACACCCTCAGCAACCCCCTGCACTGCTGCTTTCCAATCCCTTCTAATGCAGGTGATTATGAACTACAGGAACTCTCAAAGAATGAAAAATTCTGTGCATCACACGCTCAAAAGTTTGGATTGGAAGGGGCAAGATCATCTCGTTCCACCCCCTGCCATGGGCAGGAACACCTTCCACCAGCCCAGGTTGCTCCAAGGCTCATCCAACCTGGACTGGGACACTTCCAGGGATTCAGGGGCAGCCACAGCTTCTCTGCCCACCCTGTGCCAGGGCTTCATCAGCCAAGAATTCCTTCTCAAAATCCCACCAATCCTGCCCTGTGTCAGTTTGAAGCCACTTCCCCTTCTCCTGTCCCTTCATCCCTTATCCCCAGTCCCTCTCCAGCTCGCCTGGAGCCCCTTTAGGCACTGGAAATTGCTCCATGGTCTCCCCAGATCCTTCTCTTCCACCAGAACGACCATGAGCAACCATTTACAGTCCCTTGAGACCCTGAGAGAACCAAACCCCAACTCTGTGCCGATCCTCCTCATGCCTGGCAGAATCCAGCCTGGCAGAAGGGCACCAAAAGCTCTGTTTCCACCAACCTGTGTTCCCTGGCACCTCCCTGATGTCAAATCCAGCAGCAATTCCATTTCTCAGTGTTTTGGGCAGGGTCCCCCCACATCCTGGGGACACCCTGACCTTCCAGAGCTGGGGAATGCCACACACCACTGGCTCAGCTTTGGGTGATGACAAACTGTGCAGCTACTAAAACATTGCATTTTTGGGCTTTCCACTGAAGTTCCTGTGCTGGTTTAGAGAAATGAACCCAGCTCGGAATGAGATTGCAAGTCAGAAGAACAATTTAATAAAAAAGGTCACAAAATGCACTGAGACAGAAGGAAAAGTCGTTTGTGCCACACAAACAGATGTGCAGCCCAGCACAGTGGGGCAGGAGCAGGATGGAGCTCCCCAACCCCTGTGCTGAGCATCAAGTGGGCCCCCCGAGTTCAAAGTAAGAAGAAAAGAAGAAACCTGCTGGTGGAAATGATGGTTGCAGTCCAGTCAAGCGTGGCAGTCCCAGTCCTGTTGAGGCTCTGGTTCTCCTCTGGATCTGACCAGAGATCCCAGTCCCAAAACCCCAACTTATCTCTGCTTGGGTTCAGATGGGAACGCCCAGTCCCTCCCCCAGAGTGGGGAGTTTCACAGTGGGTGATTTACTCTGTGACATCAATCAGGGCATATTTTTGGCATCCCTGATGGTCCCTGAGCAGACATGACCCCTCAGGTGGGGGTGAAGGTGCTGGTGGCTCCTGGAGGGGAGTTCTCACACCTGAGTCATAGCTGTGAAGACAGGAAAACTTCCTTATCCCACAAAAGTTCCTAAACATCCAGTTTGTACCCTGAGGGGTGGGGTGTGCCCTGGGCAGCTGCTGCCAATGGTCCATGGTGAGCAGCTCATGAGACAAATGACACAGAGGGTTTAGAAAACACCCCCACCCAGTGACAAACTGATCCTGGCCACCCCAACCAGGACAGTTCCCCAGCCAACCCAGCTCGGTGTCCCAGCCAAACCCTGCCAGGGGTGCAGTCATCCTCTCTTCCCCCATCTCCCAGTGACAATGTCCCACCAGTCCCCTGCTCAGAGGGACAATTTCCAGGGTCACAGATGCCACTTACACCACATCCCCCCCCTGATTCTGATCAGCACTTTGATAAAGTTCTCAAGAAAACCGTGGGGTTAATTTCCGGGCACTGTGGCCACACTCACATGCAAACCCTCAGCACACAGACCTCCCGATCTGTTCTGCTGTGAAGTTGGTTTTAACCGGTTTGTTTTTCTTCTTCTGCCTTTTAAAAAAATAATATTTTGAGCTATTTAATCAGATGGCAAGTCTCTCTACTCATTTGCTAAATTAACACCAACTGAAGTAAAATCCTCATCTAAACAGGGTGAAAATTCCCCTCTTTTCCACCACAATGGGATGTTGAGATACCGACCCCAGAGCAACACTGACTTAGATCCATACACTGAAACACACAGCAAAAACTGCAAATTATGATTTCTTTTAAAGAGATGAAATCACTCAGGCACAGATGCAACTCACACCTTAGGAAGAATTTTGACATCCTGCTATTTTCCAGGTGAGAATTAATGGCCTGAAAACAGACACTTTGAGGTTCCCCATGAATCACATGTGCTTGGCTGCCTTGCTCTGATTAAAATAATAAATAACAAATCCCTATTTTCACAGTTACACAGCCTTGCTTAAGCGAGTATATTCCAGAGATATTTCAACATATTCAGGATTGTTGCCATGGGTTTTTTAATCTCATGCTCCTGGTTTTACTCCTGAGCAGCACTCACAAATTTTGCATTAAAAACTGGAGAGTTACAAACCATGTTGGTTGGCACATTTTGTAAAGTGATGTTCATGGCTGACAACAGAGCAAGAAGTCACTCATTCTGCTCCCAAGTTGCCTTTGCAGACCCTTTTCTGACAGGTGGTCCATAGCCAAGAAAAAGGGAAGGGTCTTTTATATGAAAAGCATCACAGCAGCCAATTTCTTACTCTAAACACTTGATTTCCCAGATCAAGGAATCCCAGAATGGTTTGGGTTAGAAGGAACCTTAAAGATGATCCAGTTCCACGCCCTGCCACGAGCAGGGACACCTTCCACTACTCCAGGTTTCTCCAAGCCCAACCCAACCTGGCCTTGGACTCTTCCAGGGATGGGGCAGCCACCTGGGCAACCTGTTCCTCAGTTCCAGGGCCTCCCCACCCTCACATGAGGAATTTCTTCCTAATATTTCATCCAAACCTGCCCCTTCTGTCAATTTAAAGTCATTACCCCTTATCCTGCCACCCTAATTCCAAGAGATGGGGCACTGGATTGTTCCCAGAACAAAAATCTCTGAACTCTCACAATTCCCTGCAAAACCACGTGGGATCCATTCCTGGATTTTGGCTTTAAATCATCCCCCAACCTCTTTCCCCATCCTGAGGTTCCCTGAAGTGGAGGGAAGTCCTCAGTGGCTCTTAGAGGAAGCACTGCCACGAGTTCTTGAGGAAACTCAGGGCTGGCTGGAGGTAAATTTGGGGGAATGAAGCGGGAGCACCTGGCACACTGGTAAAAACTGGGATCTGCTCCAGCCCCACAGGAAAGGAAAGGACTCCTGTTCTCCAGCTTGGAGCTGCTCCACAGAAATCAGGTGGATTTCAAAGGGGAGGAAAAGCTTGCCCAGCAGGGAGATGTTGGCTTTGGCATAAGGCAGAGCAGGCATTCCCTACTCCCACTGCCATCCACGATGGTGGTTTTCACCCGGTGTCCACCCAAACCTCCAGGCCCCCCCATTCCCAGAGGGAAAGGGAAAAGGAGAAAAGGCAAAAAACAGCTGAGAGATAATGGCAAAATAAACTCAGAGCAGCTAAATACTGACATTTATTACTAACAATAGAAGAACTAAAACTAAAAGCACTAAAACTAAAAAGTAAGAAATAAATCAGTCCCAAGAACACCCCTCTCCTCCCGCCCCTCCCTCCCTCCAGCAGTTCCAGGGAGCAGGGAATGGGAGTTTTGCAGGTGGGTGTTGTTGCTGCCATTGCTCTTGTCCTGGGGGTCACTCCATGGGGGGCAGGGGGGTCTCTGCCCCCCGATGGGCTCCGTGGGCTGCAGGGGGACAACCTGCTCCCCCACGGTCCTGCCCACGGGCTGCAGGGGGGCCACAGCTCTGAGTCCTTCCCCTGCTCCCCTGGGGTCCCTCCCACGGGGGACAGTCCTCAAGAGACTCTCCAACGTGAGTCCATCCCCCGGGCAACACTTCTACTGGGGGAAAAACCTGCTCCAGGTGGGTCTCCTTCTCCAGGAGTCCTGGCTGCAAGTCTCTGCCAGGATCCTGCTCCATCCTGGGCCTCCCACAGGACAACAGCTCCTTCTGCATCCACCTGCTCCTCCAGGGGCTGCAGGGGGGTCTGTGCACCCCGATGGATCTCCAGGGGCTGCAGGGAGAGGGGGCAGGAATAGCTTTCAGTCCTTCCCCCCACCCTGCTCCTGTGTGGGGTCCCTCCTTCTCCTCCTCCTGCTCCCACCTTGGTCTCTGTGTTGTTCTCTCATGGCTGGAATTCCCAACTGCCCCACACTCCTAATTCTTAACTCTGTTCTCCCAGAGCTGGGACTGGGATTCTTCATTGGCCCAACTCTGTCCCCCAGCAGTAGGTCCCTCCTGGCCCTGGCTGTCCTTGGCTCCACAGGACAGGAGAAGCTCCTGGCAGCTTCTGACAGAAACCATCCTGGGAGCCCCCCCTGCTACTAAAATTCAGCTCCAGAAACCCCTGACACATGCTCACTCCCATCTTCCAGGGGCAGTTCCACAGCTTTGGACCAGTTGCAGGGATCCACTCACCCACGGAGCCCCACGCTTGTGCTGCTGTGGGCAGGGAAAGGGCAGCACCAGGGGGAAACAAGGGATGGGAAGGGAGATACAGCCAAGTCCCAAAGAGGCTGGCACAGCTTCTGCCAGACACCCAACCACGGGCCAGAGATGAAATACACACAAAAAAAGCTCTTCCCAAAGTATTCCATGCCCTGACCACCAACTCTTTACCTCTTGGGCAGAACCTCTCTTGCAAGACAAGTTCAAGATGAAACCTGTAAAGCCAATTTTTACCATTTGGGTAATTAATCCAGAATTAATCCCAGCACCAAAGCATGAAAACCAAGCATGTGGTAATTATTTCATGCCATGCAAGCACTTCAATGGAACATAAAACTACCAAATAGCTGAAAAGCTAAAAGCTGAATTTAAGATACCAGCAGCTCATCCTAATGCACTGAGAGGCCTCCGAGAGGCTCTGTAAGGACCTGCACAGCAATGGAAATGTACCAAAATAGCTACTCCCAGCTAATTATCATAATGCTAATCCACAATTAAAAAGCTCTCTAATGGGCCTTGCAATAAATGTAATTGGTGATTATGCCAAGGTGGTGTTGCCTGTGCAGGCAGTGCTTTTTTCTGGGCCACAAACACCATCAAACAGAGACAACTGGGGGGTTTTGGATGCAGCCAGAAGATGCAGACACACAGCAGTGTTGGGGGAAGAGCAGCCCAGAAGGGACCCAACTCCTCTGCACAAACACCCAGAGGTCACCTCAGTCGTCCCCCAAGGACAGCCCACGATGACATTTGGACTCAACCTCAAGGGCTGAGCTGGACCTGAGTCAGGTGAGAAGGTCTGACCTTCCCCTGAGTCAGGGCTTTTTGAAGTGGGTTGGAAACGTGGACGTTGACGTTCCACAATGTCCAGAAGAGGTCACCAAGGTGACTAAAGGGATGGAGCAGCTCTGTTGTGAGGAAAGGCTGAGAGAAACCCATCCAGACTCACCCCCTGCCGTGGGCAGGGACACCTCCCACCAGCCCAGGGGGCTCCAAGCCCCGTCCAACCTGCCCTTGGACACTTCCAGGGATCCAGGGGCAGCCACAGCTTCTCTGCCCAACCTGTGCCAGGGCCTGCCCACCCTCCCAGCCAGCAACTCCTTCCCAATATCCCATCCATCCCTGTCCTCTGGCAGTGGGAAGCCATTCCCTGTGTCCTGGCACTCCATGCTCTCACCTGAGTGGTCTGGAATGTTTCTCCAGGTGCTGCCTGTGTGACAGGGAACTCCCTCATCCCACCTGGACGGAGTTCCAGCTGCTGGAGCTTTACCCAGGATGTTCAGACTGCCTTTTTGGGGCAAGAAACAGTGAAAACAGTGGAAAGGAGTATTATCTCAACCTCAGGGATGGTTCAGCCTGGATAGGAGAAGGCTTTGGGATGACTTAATTGTGGCCTTCCAGGACCTGAAGGAACCCAGAGGAAAGATGGAGAGGGACACTTACAGGGGTTTGGAGTGACAGGACAAGGGGAAGTGGATTCAGACTGACAGAGAGCAGGGAGAGATGGATATTGGGAAGGAATTCTTTTCTGGGAGGGTGGGCAGGTCCTGGCACAGGGTGGGCAGAGAAGCTGTGGCTGCCCCTGGATCCCTGGGAGTGTCCAAGGGCAGGTTGGACGGGGCTTGGAGCCCCCTGGGCTGGTGGGAGGTGTCTGTGCCCATGGCAGGGCATGGGATGAGATAATCTTTAAGGTCCTTTCCAACCCAAACCATTCTGGGATCCTAAATTATGTTCAATGCCTGCAACAACATCTCCCCCTCCCAATCGGGAAGCACAAGTTCAACAAAATCAGAGCTTATGCTTCAGTGACAAAGTATTCCAAATAACAATATGAAAGTAAAATAAAAAGACATCCCAAAATGATTTATTTTACAGCTAACACTGTACTTCACCATAAACCTGGTAATTCCAGACTTCTTCACCTGATGGCAAATAACCCCCCCTCCAATTAAGCACATTATGCCATAACATCTTGGTTTATATTCCACAGAAACACAGAATATCCTCTTTTCTCCCTTAAACAACCATCTCTGCTGGCACCAAGGCAGCTCAGAGCACATCACCCTGGTCATGCTGGGGCAGCTGAATCCCTGTTCCAGCCTGGGGGAGGGACTGTCTCTTCCCAGACAAGTCCCCAGCTAATACTGGTGCTGACAGGAGCAGCTTGTTGCACCAGCTGCTGTGCCACATTTAGATAATAAATGTGTTTAACCACACAGTGAAGAAGGAGAACTGTGTCACATCCCCCTCCCCACTCAGAACTCTTCATCCAACCATCCATGAAGAGCATCTTTCCCACTCACCCACTCCCAGGACACTCTGCAACCACAGCCCTGGCCACGTTAACGAGGAGCCTGAGCTCCACTCCTTAATGAAATTAGTGCAGCTCATTTGAAATGACCCTGGCCAAGAGCTCTGTTTTCACCTCTGTGACCAACAGGACCTGTGCAATGATGCAGAAGGATCACGTGGAGCTGCACCAGGTGCCTCTCAAGGTGGTAACCTGAGGACAGAGCGTTGGCAGATGAGCTCTGGGGGTGCCCTGGGCTACAGAGTGTTCCATTTCTGGGTTATAAACTGTGTTTTTGCACTTCCCTTTCTTTTGATTTCTCTTGCAAGTCCTTGTTCAGGAGAAGCCAAATGTCTGTGCTGTGTGTGTTGTGCTCACACAGGTTGCAATAAACACCCCAGTTTTATCCCAGGGCAGAATGAATCCCAAAATAAGCGACAATAAATGTCAAATCAAAGATAAAATGGGCAAGAGGGTTTTTCTGTTTTGTTTTGTGGATGGTAGAAGTGAAAGGCACCTGAACAAATACTGCCTCTTGGAAATTCCAGGGGGCCTCCAAGCACCATATCCCAAAAATGCAGGGTGTCATGGAGATGGTCTTTCTCATCTTGTCTCTGTTCCCTCCCCATCTGTGTCCTACACCAGCACATGGACCACCCAGTGCCTAAAGGGGCTCCAGGAGAGCTGGAGAGGGACTTGGGATAAGGGATGGAGGGAGAGGACCAGGAGGAATGGCTTCCCAGTGCCAGAGGGCAGGGAAAGATGGGATATTGGGAAGGAATTCCTCCCTGGGAGGGTGGGCAGGCCCTGGCACAGGGTGGGCAGAGAAGCTGTGGCTGCCCCTGGATCCCTGGAAGTGTCCTAGGCCAGGTTGGATGGAGCTTGGAGCTCCCTGGGCTGGTGGAATTTGTCCCTGTCCATGACAGGGGGATTGGAATGAGATGGGATTTAAGGTCCCTTCCAACCCAAACCATCCTGGGATTCTGTGATGTTAAATCCTAAGTCCTCCAAAGCTGAACCCAGCCCAAGGTGATGAGCCCTGGCAGTGCCTCCCACACCTGCTGGTGGCTCCCAGAGGGCAGAAAAGAGCAGAGACACTGAAGGACAGACCTGGGGCTTCAGTTCCAGATTTAGCATGGCTGGAACTGTAAGTTTCCTGCTTAAA
>VXAU01004251.1:8054-19441 GCA_013399695.1 Formicarius rufipectus | reverse complement strand
AAAAAAAAAAAAAAGTGCATTAAAAAGGCAAAAAGCCCCACTGACATCTTCTCTCTTTGGTTTCTACTTTAAAGAGGGAATGGTCAAAAAATTGTTGCTCCTTATTCATCTTGTTTTTCAAAAGGCAACGTTTGATTGGTGTCCTTAATGCATCAGAATGGAAAAAAACCCCCCCACAAAACCAAAGAGCTCACATATATCAGGGATGAAGGTGCTAAGAGAAAGTGTTAGTGTGGCTTGGGAGAGCTTGGCAGACATTTCTTCTAAACTCTCTTCCCAGAACATATGGGATGTTTCTCACTGATAAGTTTTAAGCTACTTAAAAAAAAAAAAAAAAAAGGAGCCTTCAATCTAAAATGATGCTTTAATTTGCAGATTTTGTACAGAATGCACAATTTGTGCCAACCATTAGCATTTTAAAAGGCTATGCCATGCTGTCTGGTATTTCTTGAGGGTATGGGAGAGATTTACTGAAGCACTTGAAGTCTTGTTTCCCTTCCTGAGAAAGGATTTCATGTACTGGGCTGGCAATTAAAGCAGGACTTATGGGATGAGCATCTCTGAGGTCAATCCACCCCCATCACCCCCAGTATCTGTGGAAAATGGGGCAGGGAGAAAGAGAAAGCAGAAAAAAAACCTTAATGATCTCAAGGTGGAAGTTTTAATTCAGCAACTTGTATTTAGGGCCTTTGCACTCCCAGTGGAATTGCATTCCACAAAAATGGACCTTTTGGCATTTCTTTGGGTGACTCACTCTTCATGGGAGTGTTTCCCCTCTGGCTTGGGTTGCTTGCTCTGAAACAACATGGACCACAGAGCAGGGGAGGGGCAGAACAGGGAGTGGGGAGCAGCAGGTGGCTGCTTGGAGATGACAAATGACACAGAAGGGACATCAAAAACGTTTCCCCTGCCGCAGCAGAGGACACTGGAGTGGAAGGAGAAGCTGAAGGAGCACAAGAGCCTGCACAGCCCCACGTTCCCATCCTGGATTCCAAGGGAGCTTCACAAAGCTCTTCCCACAGAACAGCCCCAGCCCCACACACACTTCTGTCAGCCCTGGGGGAGTGTGGACCTCTTTGGGACACACAGCTGAACCAGCTGGGCAATACAGACCAGTAATTAACCCTTTTTTAGCCTCTTCTTTCAGCTAATGAGGGATTCCCTAACGCCACCTTGTCCCCCACAACTCTGTCACCACAATTTACAAATTTCTTCTAATATTCAAACCACCTTCCAGGTACAGAGAGTCACAGAATGGTTTAGGGATTATTGAAATCCATCCCCTGTCATGGGCAGGGACACCTCCCACCAGCCCAGGTTGCTCGAAATCCTGTCCAACCTGGCCTTGGACACTCCCAGGGATCCAGGGGCAGCCACAGCTTCTCTGGGAAACATCATTCCCCATATCTCAGGGGTTTCTCTTCCCATTCACCATCACCCCAGCTGGCTTTCTGTGACAGCTCTGATGTCAAGCCAAAAGCCACTTCCAAACCACTCTTCACAGAAGACATCAATTGAAAAAATTTGGGAAGCTTCCAATCACGTTGGACTTTTCAACTGGCACCTCTGCACGAAACAACGTGGGCAACAGCCCACAGCAACAGCCTCTGTCCTGTCAGGAATGGCATCATTCCTGATGCTTTCCTGTTTCCCCTCTGTCCTGGTTTTAGTAGCCAGGATCAGTTTGGCACTGGGTGGGTGTGGATTCTAAACCCTCTGTGGCATTTTCTCATGAACTGCTCCCCATGGACCATTGGCAGCAGCTGCCCAGGGCACACCCCACCCCTCAGGATACCAACTGTGTGTTTAGGAACTTCTGTGGGATAAGGAAGTTTTCCTGCCTCCACACCCACCTGAGGGGTCATGTCTGCTCAGGGGCCAGCAGGGATACCAACAATATGCCAGGATTGACCTCACAGAGTAAATCCCCCCTTGGGAAACTCCCCACCCTGGGGGAGGGACTGGGCGTTCCCAGCTGAGCCCAAGCAGAGAGAAGCTGGGGTTTTGGGACTGGGATCTCTGGTCAGATCCAGAGGAGGAGCAGAGCCTCAACTGGACTGGGACTGCCACCAGACTGCAGCCATCGTTGTCACCAGCAGGTTTCTTGTTTTCTTTTTACTTTGAACTCAGGGACCTCACGTGGCGCTCAGCACAGGGGTTGGTGAGCTCCATCCTGCTCGTGCCCCGCTGGGTTGTACATCTGGTGTTTTTGTGGCACAAACAAATGTTCCTTCTGTCTCAGTGTATTTTTGTGATCTTTTATTAAATTGTTCTTCTGATTTGCAATCCCATTCTGAGTTGGATTCATTTTTCCTGCTGGTTTAACTCTAAACCAGCACGCTCTCTCCCTTCCCCTGCCCCCTGTTCTGCCAGCCAGCTGCCACCACAGGGATTCCTCTCAGACATTCACCTTCCTACACTGTTAAACTAAAATTTTCTGCTCAGTCAAGTCGCTGCCAACTTAATTCAACCAGGTACAACTGGTTTTTGTCCAAAGGAGGTTCTCCTTGCCCAGCAAAGTCACTGACCACAGGTTCTGGAATTTCACACACAGTCATTGAGGTTGGAACAATCCTCTGGGGTCATCGAGTCCAGCCTTTGGTCAACCTCACACCTTGTCACCCAGCCTGGAGCACTGAGTGCCACATCCAGCCTTTTCCCGAGCTTCTCCAGGGATGGGGACTCCACCACCTCCCTGGGCAGCCCCTTCCAGTGCCACACCACCCTTTCCACAAAGAAATTCCTCCTGATGTCCAGCCTGACCCTCTCCTGCTGCAACTTTGAGGCCACGTCCTCTCGTGGGCCAGTTCCCTGTAAGTCACGAGTGTTGGTCACAAAACCAGACCAAACCTTTGCTCTTCTGGCTCACAGCTGCTCTCCCTGAGTCCACACATCCCAATTAACCCACAACATCAAGATTAATGACTCAGGGGAAGAGGAGGAGAAAGAAACAGGGAAAAATCCAGCTTAAACCAAAGGCTTGATTGTCATTTATATTCAGGCTACTTCAAACATCACCGAGCACTCACATGGCTGTGTTTTTGATGATCCTTCCTTGGTCCATCTTCTGCCCAATGCCATGCACGACAAACACAATGTGACTGGTCTGGGGGGGCTTGTCTTCTAATGTAGCTTCTTCCACATAACCTCTGTGTAGCCTTGTCCCACTACTGGAGGCTGCAGAAAGAGCATCATACCCCAGGTCAGCCTCAGCCCGTGAAGCACAAAGGTCTGATCTGGTGGCAGAAGCTCGGCCAACACATGAAAGCGTTTTTGAAAATAAGGTTATATAATAAGGAATTGTAAGATTGAAGGACCAGCACGTGTTTTTAAATACATGCAGTTATAAACTCTTGGAAGATTTCAGGAATTCAGTGACATTAATTGTACCAGTCAATGAATTAAAAGCCATTTGCACTGCAAAGAGAACTAAGTTTGGAAATGCTTTGGAAAATGACTCCTTAGAAAACAGCTGTGTAGCTGTCCACTCACTTTTCCAACTCAGTACTCTTCTTCTGGGTGCCTCAATCATTAAACTTCCTTACCTCCCACCTTACTCCCACAGATGGGAGGCTCATGGAGATGACCTGGCCACCTTCCCACTCCACCTGTCCCCACCAAAAGAGCTGCCTGAAAACCTTCCCAGCTCATCATTTCGATGGGAAAAAACCTGTTTTCCTTCAAGCCTCATCCAACCTCAGAATTCCCCCACTCCTTCTCCAGCTCAGTGGCCCAACCAAAACTCAACACCTGTGGGTGTCCTTCCTCCTGCTGGGTGGACCAAGCCACGGGCACTGCGTGTCTCCATCCCCCTCTAGTGACAGAGGCACGGAGGGGACCAGAGCCTGCCACCAGTGCCGGCCCCAAACACTGCAACAAACACCCCACTTGGTTTTTCAAGAGGAGGAAAACACCACAAAACCATTCTTTGCCCCAGACAGGTTTTGTTTTCTATTTGATACTTCTCTCAGAGCTGATTATTTATGACACACAAATGGTGTTCTGGATAAATCACTTCATTTCTCCTGAAACTGAAGCACTGAATTATGGTGTTTTGCTTTTTTTGGCAAACATTAATTAAGTCTCCACCCAAGAGCCCTGGGAGGTTAAGAGGGCATTAATTACAAGACTAAAGCCAGACCTATTATCTGGTTTTGCCTCTTCAGAGACCAAGGAACAAAGCAGGTATTTCAGTTCTTGTTTTGGCAGCTGTCCTGCAGTGCACAGGACATGACAGAGGGAAAAATTCCAATTTCCTAGCTTGGCAATAATCTGCCTATTCCTTGGAAGAGACCACTTTCTCTTCCAACCATCTCAGCTTTATGACTGGGAGTTTTGAGCTTAAATGGGCCTGAATTCCTACTGGAAATAATTTTTCTAAAATCTGATTTTTTTAAAAAACACCATTTCTAAATGCTTTTTCTCTAACCCCCTCTCCCAGTTCATCTGTCTGCTTAATGAATGGAAAAAAAAGGCAGGAGGTGGAGAGATGGAAGGTATGTATTTAGGAACGCATCACTCTATGCAGGTACACAGTGGCCAAGTTAAGGTTGCAAAGGGAACTGTGATATTTAGATTATTACAGTAGTAATTCTAATTTTCCAGTAGCTGCAACTCTGCCACTGTAATATTTTCATGTATTGGCTATGCAATGGGAACGGCTGCATCCAAAATCAGTTGATAGAATAGCTGATAGAACAGGTAATAAAAACATAATAAAACACAATAAAATATATAATAAAATCTATATAACAGACAAAATAGAAAGAAAAGCTGGAAATCCACATCCAGCTCCAACCCAAGCCCTCCAAACACACGGAAAACAAAAATGCAGCGGCCAAAGTGGGAGACTCATGTTAAAAACCTCAAAATCAAAATTTTGGTGTTAAGCTTAAACACCCAGTGCTCCTCCCAAAGCCTGAGGGGTGTTACCTTTGGAAAAGCCCAACTTCTGAGTGACAGTCCTGGCGATTTTGGACGTGGTGGCGTCGCTGTAGAGATAAACCTCGTCCACGCTGTGCCAGTCCACGTGGTTGCGGCTCAGCTTCAGGCTGTGGATGGCTGCAGGAAAGCATCAACACCTCAGATGGGTGGGGAAGGGACAGGGGAAAAACCTCTTGAAACACAGAGAGAGAGAGGAGTCCTTGACACTCCAGAAATCTGGAGCTCCATTTACAGCTAAATTGGTGTTGTTTCCAACCTGGAGCAACGTGGACCTTTAGGGTTGACGTGGCCGAAGTTTGGAGAGCACCCGTGAGGACACGTCACCGTCCTCCTCCCCACCCTCATTTTGGAACTTTATTCCCTTCAGAACAGTGACAGGGGGCAGGGGAGTGGGTTCTGAAATATCTCAGGTGGGTGGGTGAATCCGGTGGGGGTTCTTTAAAGCCTCCTGAGATGCTGTGTCTGTCGGAGCGAGGTCTGCTTCGGCACGAATCGAGCTCCTAGTTTTGGAGGTTCTCTAGTCCATTCCCTAGGAGATGAGTGTGCTCCCTGCCCTTCCCCCTGTGGTGGTTTGACTTTAGACCTTCCTGGGACACAGATCCCATGGTTTGCTATATCCAAGTGAAGGATTCCATCCTATTTTACGTCAGCTTAGATATAAGAAGGGATAGACGGAAGTTTTGAGTTAGTCCTTTTCCGGCAGTGAAGGTTGTGGACCTGCTGTCTCTTCAGGGAGAGCTGCATATCTCTCTCTGGGAAGTAGACCTTGTTTACTTGCTCTTTATTGTTTGTGTGTGTGCATATAGTAATATTAAGTTCCTTTCTCTTCTCTTTATATATATATATACATTTGTATAAATTCATACTGCTTCAGTAGTATTAAAATCCACTTTTCATCTCGTGTGGTTTCTTTTTTTCCCCCTTTTGTCTCCCTGCAGTTGGGAGGGAAGGGGGGAACTGTTGTTTTGGGGCCTCTGGATATTTGCCTTCAGCCAGGGATAAACTACCACAATCCTCAGAACCCCAGAATGGTTTGGGATGGAAAGGACCTTAAAAATCACCCCATTTCAAGCCCCTGCCGTGGGCAGGGACATTTTCCACTATCCCAAGTCACTCCAAGCCCTTTCCAGCCTGGCCTTGAACACCTCCAGGGATGGGAGAGGGGACGTGGGGTCTGTTCTCTCTCCATCACCCACTCTTGCTGTGGGTTGTCCTCCCTTGCTATGTGGTTCCTGAGCCCTAGAGAAAGGACACACAGACCACCCAGGGTAGGAAGAGGACGAACAGAGAGAGTTTATTCAAAGGCCAGGGGTTTTATAGACTTTGGAGAGAGTTTGACCACTCCAACGAGGGACAAGGGGGTTATCTGGCTCTAGGCCTATAGGAATGGTGGGAGTTACATTCAATAGGAGAGGGGTTTCAGATATCAAGGTGTTGCAACTTCCTTCCCCCTCCCCAGCTCACAGAGGGGTCTTCTGGGAAGAAGAAGGCGGCAGTGACAAGGCAAACAGACAAACACATCAGTTTAAAGCATCAACATTTTTGGGCTGGTTCTTTTCCTCTGCCCGTTTTTGGCAGGAACTTTTCCATGCCATAAATTGAGAGTTGATTGCCACAGGTGGGAGGACCAGGTGGCTGCTCCAGGTGCTTTGGTGACTAAAAGCGAGCGGCATTTCGGTCCCCTCTGCTGTGAGATCCCTCTGGGGTTGCTCTGCACCAACTCAGAGCCTTGCAAGGCTCCATTATTAGAAACCTCCACTGCATTTTTTTTCCCCCTTTCAGAAACACCCAGAGGATGGAAAGGCAGCTCAGTGAGGCTCTGAATGAGCAGCTTCTGGCACAGAACAGAATTCAGCCCTTTCAAAAGGCACTAAAAGCTCCAGTGTGTTGGGGTTTTTGGGTTTGTTTGGGTTTTTTTGAGCATTTACTGAGTTTTCCGGGTTTGGAACTGACTGAGCTCTGGGATCCACCTCATGACACAGTGTCTGATTGTCAGGATTAAGCACAAGAGGAATGTTATAAATCAAAATCATTTAAGGCTTGCGGGGGGGGCAAAGCAGTGTCACAGCTGTATTACAAGGAATTCTGACCTCATTGGATTTTGGAGATCTGCTGCTTGGGTCTCATGTAAAGGTGGGGTGTGCTGACAACAGCAACAACCCTGTGACCAAAGAAATGGTTATTTTATTGTCACTGCTCTTGCTAAAGTGTCCAAAGTCATGGGAAACACCCAGAGGGGTTGTTTGGGGTTTGTTTTTCCCATAGCAAGCAGAGCTCTAACCTGTCTCCACACTCTGTGACCTTTCCTCTGTGACCATTTCTGTTTCTTTGCCAGGGCAAGACAGACTTGGCACAGGCTGATGAAAAACGAAATGAAATCTGTGAGAAACAAGGGGATTAGGAGAGGATCAGCCCTTCTGTCACAGTAAACATCTGATTCACCAAAAGGAACTGGAATTGGAGTGTTGTTCCCCCACTGACAGAGCAAGAACAGGAAGGGACACAAGGCTGGCTTTGAAGAGCAGATGTGGCAGCTCAGGGTGGCCAGAGCCAGCAGTGACCGTGTTCTCTGCGAGCACAGAGGTGAGTCCATGTCCAGACATCTCACTTAGAACTGGAGAAGGGAAGGAAATTCCCAGCTAAAACTCCATGTGGAGACTGTGGTGTCCTGAGACAGGCACGTTGTCCCGTGGCAAAGGCAAGGGAGCTCCTTGCAGGTGTCTCTGGAAACAACTCCACCCTCATTTCCATGGCCAATGTAGGGTTTTATGCACTGTCCAGCAGGTCTTCGAGTCTTGTCCCACCTGGATTCTGCACGATCCCTCCCGGAGTGTGATCCTGGGGAAGCTGAGAGAGGAGGGATGGAAGTTTTGGTGCCTCTGGAGGGTGTTGTGCTCAATGTCCAAAGAATGAAAAGGAAGAGATGGAAAGGCTTGTTAGCAGCACTGGAAGAACAGCAGTTTATGCAGGAGTGATCCCCAAACTCCTCCTGGAATGAAGTCCAGCCTCTCTACTGGAAAGAATATACAAGGAAAAGCAACTTTTCCATACTCTGCATTAATTATTCTCACTTGGGAAGAACTAATTCCTCATTTTGATGTTGTTCTTCCAGGAACGTGTATTTAGGGAATATCAAAGTCAACTCCCAGATGTGGAAGCACTGAGGAACTGCAGCTGAAGCTCAACAGGGCCAAGTGCACCTGCACCAAGGGAATCCCAAGCACAAAAAAAGGCTGGGGGGGAAAAGGGTTGAGAGGAGGAAAAGGAACTGGGGGTGTTGGTAGATGGGATGATCAACAACAGCCAGCAAAGTGTGTTTGCAACCCAAAACCCCAAATGTGTCCTGGGCTGCATCACAAGGAACGTGACCAGCAGAGAGTTGGGGGGGTTCACCTGGAGAGGAGAAGGATCCAGGGACACCTGAGAGCCCCTTGCAGTGCCTAAAGGGGCTCCAGGAGAGCTGGAGAGGGGCTGGGGACAGGGGATGGAGGGACAGGACACAGGGAATGGCTTCCCACTGCCAGAGGGCAGGGAGAGATGGGATATTGGGAAGGAATTGCTGGCTGGGAGAGTGGGGAGGGCCTGGCACATGTTGGGCAGAGAAGCTGTGGCTGCCCCTGGATCCCTGGGAGTGTCCAAGGCCAGGTTGGATGGAGCTGCTGGGAGGTGTCCCTGCCCGTGGCAGAGGGTTTGAACAGGATGATCTTTAAAGTCCCTGCCAACCCAAACCATCCTGGGATCCCAGTTTGGGATTGAAGGCCAAGTCCATGGAAAGGAGAGAAAATTTTGGTTTCCTGTGTAGCCAGAAATGAAACGCTTTTCAGGAACATCAGCCAAGAAAGACACCTGCAGGGTGAGCCCATGGAAGGTCCAACCCCAGTGGACTGAGGAGGGACACAACAGCAAAGCCTCAGAAAAGCACAGAGATGCCCTGGGGAAGTGAGGGGGCCCAGGAAAGGACTCCTGTCAGCTGAAGGAATCAATGGTTACCATCACACAAACCTCTCATTTCTCTGAGACAGAAGAACACAGAAGGGGAAAAGTCCCTCTAGAAAGTTTAAATATGGAAAAGGTAAACATAAAAAACACAGACTCCACATTCCTAAAACCTTGAAGCTGACCTCAATCTGGGTGAAGAACTTCAACCTGAGTCAAAAACAAGTGGGGAGCAAAAATCCTGGGCTGCTTTTCATGGTCACCAAACCTTTGGAGGAGCTGAGAACGTGCACCTTGCATGTGCAAACCCCCTCCCAGCTCCAGCACCTCTGTGGGCACGGACAGGCATGTGAACTGGGCATCTCCAGGGCCACCTGCTCAAAATTTAGGATATTTTAAGGTTGTTGTTTTTTTTTTTTTTATTTTTCCTTCCTTGATGCTTCCATCCACCTGCCAAGACCAAAGCACGGGGTGATTCTCTTCTCCCGGCCTTTGCTCAAGTCACCGCCTCCAGTGACAAAGGCACTGCCAAGCCAGAGGAGGGACAGGGACTGCCTGAAAACCTTTCCTGCCTTCTTTTTTTTTTTCTTTTCCCCAAGGATTTTTAAATGAATCTGCCTGGCAAGCAGCAGGTGCCACAGAAAAGCCTGGCACATTGTCCAGGCAGCTGAGAGCATCATTTGCTCTGCTGTTGTCCCTTTTGAACTCTGAAGTTCTGGTACAGAAACCCGAGGTAGGGCTGCAGATTTAAAGCCTTTTGCTTATTTGTTTTTTAAGAAGTAATTTAAGAAGTTTTATTTCTTAAATTCTTTTCTTCTAAAAAAGAAGAATTACTTTTTTAAGAAGTAATTTAAAAGGCTGTTGCTCTTAATTAAAAGGGCTGTTTCAGGTTCTTAATTAAAAGGGCTGTTTCAGGTTTTTATATCCATCCCCCACCTTCATGTCACTATTTGAGCACCTGCTCTCAACTCTCAATTCAAGCACATTTGTTACCACAACTCAACATGATTTGAGGGAAAGAAATACAACAAAATAATTCCAAAATCACAATCAAAAAAATCCCTTCTTGCAGCTCCAGACAGCAGCTTTGCTCATGCACCTTTAACAGGCTTGAGTCCCACGGGTGAGAAAACTTTACTGGCAAACATTTGGATTTCAGGTATTTTCATTTGGACCCAATTAGAGGGGAAAAAAAAACAATTAAAGGATGTCAAAAGGCAAACATTTATGCAGGACAAAATAAATGCTCAGACTTCACAACACCTCCAGAAGCTGAAAGGACATTTGGTGTGACAGGGACAGCTCCACTTCCCAGGTGCATCTCCACCTGAAGTTGCCATGAGTCTTCCAGAAGATTTTCCACAGTGAAGGTTTAAATAAACCACTGTTGGCTTTCACTGAGAAAACCCAGGGACAAGAACTTTGCGGGGCCTCCTGCAGTCATCGAGTGGCTCCTGGAAGATTTACCCCCCACTTTCTGAATTCAATCTGCCCCCCATCAGCTGCAGCAAAGGCCAGGGCTGTTTTCTTGCCACTCCATGTGTTCTATACACGGGATGTATTTTCCATCCTGTGTCCACAGCCTCATTTCATTGCAGGGCTCACATAAAAGCTGCAATCAACAGAATTTACAGCAGAAAGATTCCTGCCCAAAAGAAAGCAGCAAATAAAACATTGCCTGCGATAAACCCCTCTGCTCCTTCTCTTGCCATACAAATTATCTCTGCTGCAATTGCTGAAAAAGCTCTTTTTATCTCAGTGAAAAAGCCACATCACAGACAGAGAGCGTGAGGAACAAATTGTCATCAGTCACAAACGATTCTAAGCAGGATTTCTGCAGCTACTTTCTCTAAGACTCACACCACTACTGCTTCTCCTCTAAGATTTAAGATGCTTTTCCCTTCCCTCTGGAAGGAAATGGCACCAGTTCAGCTGAAAAACACTGAAGCATGTAAATCTAACACATTTAAGTGGTATAAGCAGACTAAAATTTAACACTTCCTAAGGCAGAAGTACTAAAAAGAATAAAAGAAAAGAAAAAAAATATCAAGAAATCTACAATTACTGTACCTTGGGAGTGCTTTCGTTTAAGACATGCAGCATCTGATCTCTCCTTATATCCTCTCCATTTGAACAAAGAAGGGAGGGAGAAGGGAGGGAGGTAGTAGAGAACTAAAAGTAAAAACACTGAGCTTCAAAGTAAAATTTTTAAAAGGGGTGTCATTCTTTTTTCATTAGTCATCACCATTTTTTAGAAATAAAATTAAAATAAGAAAAGCAATACACTTAAAAACCAGACAAGTGACAGGTCCCACATTAAAACTCCGTGAAGAATTGAGCCAAATTCAATTTCCCCACTGCTCAGGAGCAGTTAAGACACCAAAGCAAAGCTGAAGGCACCAGTGAGGGACAGCTGGGACCCCGTGCCAAAGTCCCCTGTGCAGAGGCACCATCACCCTCCTTCAGTGCACACTCAACAACTCAATTTTAAGCACAGCTCTGCTTCC
>VXAU01004249.1:1994-73237 GCA_013399695.1 Formicarius rufipectus | reverse complement strand
GCTAGAGAGCAGTCAGGCAGAAAGGGACCTGGGGGTACTAATTGACAGGAAGCTCAACATGAACCAAAGTGTGCCCAGGTGGCTAAGAAGGCCAATGGTATCCTGGTCTGTAGCAAAAATCCTTCCCTTGTACTCTGCTTTGGTGAGGCCACACCTTGAGTATTGGGCCCCTCAGTTTAGGAAAGTCTTGAGGTACTGGAGTGGGTCCAGAGAAGAGCATCAAGGTTGATAAAAGGACTAGAGCACAAGTCCTGTGGGGAGAGGCTGAGGGAGCTGGGGTTGTTTAGTCTGGAGAAGAGAAGGCTTAGAAGTGACCTCATCACTCTATAACTACCTGAAGGGAAGTTATAACCAGGTGGGGGTTGGTGTCTTCTCCCAGGCTGTCAGCAATAGGACGAGGTGGCATGGGCTTAAGCTCAGCCAGGGGCGGTTCAGGTTGGATATTAGAAAAAAATTCTTTGCAGAGAAAGTAATCAGGCATTGATTGGCCTGATGCAGAATGGCCTTCCCAGAGAGGTGGTGGATTCACCATCCCTGGAGGTTTTTTAACTGAGATTGGACTTGGCACTGAGTGCCATGATCTAGTAAACAGACTGGAGTTGGACCAAGGGTTGGACTCAATCTCAGAGGTCTTTTCCAACCCAATTGATTCTATGATTCTATGATTTAATCCAACAAAGAATCCTCTCTTGTTGTATGTTATATTCAGGAAAATGTATGAAATTAATAACAATAAAAACTTATATGTTCAAACTCCAGCAAGTTGCCATGCTGGAAGTAGTACAGATCTCCAACTGAAGTGAATTCATTGCTACAACAATAAAAGCAGGCAAACAATAATTGCAAATTCATAGTATATATAAAGTACAGTGCCAGTAGCAGAACCTATTTGCATATCCAGCTTTCAAACGTTAAAAGCAAACAGCAGTGTATATGAAGAATCCTTTCTTCTTCTCCTTGAGACAACACATAAATTTTTGTTAAAGGTTTAGTCTGTGGGAAAACTTATAGGCTAAGACAGGGAATAAGAAATTGATCTGTGCAATAATATTTTTGAAGAAACTAATAGACTTTGTCTCTGTTTTTGGCAGCTGTGGTTCAGCTCCCCTTGCATGGCTTCATACAAGAGGGCGTTTGTACCCAGGACTTTCACAATCCTAGATCTTGAATGATGCCAGCTTAAGAGGAATTTCAAAGAATTTTTTACCAGAATTAATCAGTTTTTGGAATATTGATGTTATGAAAACTATGCATAACCTCTGCTCTCAAAAGACTCTTCTTAATATCACCCCACCCAAAAGAAATTATGCAAAATTTTACATCTGCATTCTTTATTTCTGGGAACTTTTTCAGTACTAGGCACTCAGTCTATTAGTAGTATAATGCTAAAAATAAACAACTCAAAAATTTTTAAACAAATTTCCATCTATTTCCATGGAAACAGTTTTTCCTTTCTGTGCTTGTAGCTATGGAAAACAGAACAGGAACGAAATGACTGTTAACTGTGGGGGAAAAAAAAAGGAATCGTTTGGGCATTACTATTTTTTTTCCATGCAGATTATGAATTAGTGATCATGATTTCAAGAAAGATCAATGTGCTTCTGAAAATGTGAAAACCAGCAGAATCCTCCCTCCCTGTCAGCAGACCTAGCAGGGGCAAGGCAGGGATTTCTGAGCACCAGAGCAGTAGTTGAAATGGTTGGAACTGGTTCGTCCATCCTGGTCCCCTCCCGCTCCCCTCCCGAGTGGGACCCCCAGAAGGCAAGAAATAAGAGACAGGGAATGCACCCTCAGAGCTCCAAGCATGTCTCCCAGTCTACAGAGAGAGTAAGGCTGAATGTCAGTATCAGAACTGTGCTCCTTCAAGTAAATACACAGGAACGCCAACAAAAATTTTACATCACTCCAGGTGGGAGGACAGACAATTCAGTGTAGTGCTCTAAACTAGGACTTTCTGTAACTGGGATAATTATGTGGACTAGTACACTGCTAAAACACAGATTGAACTGACAATAGATTCTCAGCTCCACCTATAAGGCGTAGTTCTTTTTTTTATGTGGCAAGATTTTCGGTGTAACAAACAAATCCCACAGTGTCAATGATTTGGGAATAGAAGACTAAGGCACTAGTGACAGATGATACTTCACCATAGCAATTGTTCTTTCTCTATAAATACCTCCACAGCCCATCATCCACAAGCCAGTGAAGATGAGAATGATTTGTGTTAGGGATGTTAGGACTGTTGTCACCTTGTCCAGATGTTCCAGCACAGAATACTTCCTGCTCCAGTACCTGGAGACCCATGCCCTGCAACATGGGCATTAGCTATTGATACAGCTGCTGCTGTCCTGTAGCTAACACCAATGGCCAAGGATGCCATGTCCTATAGCTAACACCAAAGGCCAAATTTCATTCCAAAACACTCAGGTCTCCTCTGTGTCCTTGCAGCGCACACACTTACACAGAGCACAGAGAGTGAGATTATGGTGAGAGGTAGTTAAGAAAAGATTTAACAAGGAGATACAGGAAGACAGGACAGACTGCAGTGATCAAGCAGAGGGCTCAGCCAGACAGGCATAATGACCAGTCCTGTTTTATACCCTACCAATGCCCTTTATACACTTTTCTTCCTATCACTCTTTTCCACTCTGCTTCCCTCCCCCTGCACATCAATTGACACAGTCCTACCAACCCACTACAGCATACAGAACCACCAGGCTCTCATCTTCATCCTTTTCAAAGTCCCAGTTTGCCTCATTTTCTTGATAGGTCATCAATTCCACATACTTGTGCATTATCTTTTATTGAAGTTTAAAAAATAAATAAAAATTAGGTTATTTTAGAACAATGATGAAAAAAAACAACAACTAGTGTAAAGTTTTAACAATTAATTAAAAAATTGCTTGCATTTGCAATAAAATTCTTTTTAGATTCAAACCTTGCCGAAATACATGCTGTGAAAAATTAGACCTTTGTATTATCTTGGATTTGTAATGTAGAGGGAAAGGGTAAAGTAGGACTATCACAGGCAACTAGCAACAGGACAAGAGAAAATGGCCTCAACCTGTGCCAGGGAAGATTCAGTTTGGACATCAGGAAGAATTTTTTATTGAAAAAGTGGTTAAGCATTGGAACAGGCTGCCCAGGGAAGTGGTGGATACATAATCCCTGGAAGTGTTCAAGAAATAATTAGATTTGGCACTTGGTGCTATGGTTTATTTGACATGGTGGTGCTTGATTAAAGGTTGGACTTGATGACCTTGGAGGTCTTTTCCAGCTTAAATGATTCTATGATTCTATCAAAATAGAAAGGAGCAGAATGGAACAATAGTGAATTCTGACTCGAAGAGTTTCCTAGGTAACACTTCTAAGCTAATTCACATTCAATGTCCTGTAGCTTCATCATTTTCAAGGAAAAAATAAGATTGCAGGAAGTAAGACTAAGCCTACCATATGTGCATGTTTGCCAAGATATTTCTTCTATCTACGTGCAAATTTTGTTCCAGTGGAGTTTGAGGACTTCTGACATGTTCAGAATTTGCAGTTTTGATGAGGCCACAGGACAAGCAGAACTGTCAAATATGTAGTACACAGATCACTGGCACAATATAAATGAAATATATAATATATTGGGTGTGAATCAGATCTGCTGTTGATGCCAACAATCTGTGCAAGCTGAATAAATTCAACATGCCCTGAATATGTCAAACACACTCTGTCTGTATACTGCAATGGGGAAGGAGAGAGAAGGGGCTAATGCTGGGGTTTTTTTGTGAATACAGTTTATAAAATCAGATAACACAGAATACAAACATACTTAGATATCTACCTGAGACTGATGATTATATTTACCTTTGATTAAGTATTGTCTCTAACTGACAATATTTGTCTTCTAGCAGGTGAGACAGTCCTAGTAGCTGATAGAAGAAAATTGAAGAAGTTGTAAACATTTTTTAAAAATAAATTAAAATAATTTTTTTTCCCTAGTGTTATTATTTTTGCTCTTAACTACTTATAAAGTCATTGTGTATTCAAGGAAATCTTCATTAGAAGACAAAACTTCATTTCCAGAGAAATTTATTGAAAGATGTCTCAAGAACTTACTGGTTTTAGAAACAAATCATGCTTTTCTTGATTAAAACCTGAGGAAGCCAAAACTGTTCTATTTGCATGCATATATTGTGCAGTGTAGTCTATACAGATCTTCTAAATTTGCTTAAATGACTATCCAGATGCCCAGCAACTGAACAATTTCTCAGAACCTATTTCAGAACCTCCCCCCCTAAAAAAAATGAGGGAGAAAAATGAAAAAAAGTGTTTCACTTTTCTAGAACACACAAATGGAAAAGTGAAACACTTTTCTAGAAGATGCTTTACACTTCTTAGTATCCACTGGCTAATCTAATTGTCATGAACCTTAAACTTAAAATATTTTAACAGCAGGTACTAGAAGACTGCTCTCTCTATTTTCAAAAAAGATGGATGTCTCTTGGAAATGCTGTGAATCAAAACAAAGACAAAACAAGTAATCAGAATAAGAAATTCACTTGTATGACAAAACTTTCTACAATTTACAGTCAAGAAGATCAAGTTGGGTGGGTTGCACAGATAAATGCTACTGGAGTGTTTCATCTTTAAAAAAATGATAGTTTAAAAATAAATAAATAAATAACTTACTCTGTAAATGTAAAATATTTACAATTTTGTTAATTACATAAAGAATGGTAGGTATATCAGCTATATAGAAAAAAAAAAGTTGGAGTTCAATTTTGAGAAAAGTATAAGGGAGAGTAAAGAAAAAATTCACAATTGTCTTTCGGCTAATTAGGTTTAAAATTCATTGTCCCTGGATAGTTTAGAAAAGATAATCATATAACTGATTTGCACATTCTTAACTGTCTAAAACAAAGATGGAGTAGATTCAATTCAACAGAAACCAAATTGTTTATGGAAAATCATATTTTATTCTTAAATAGATTGTTTAGCAGTGACTCCTGTAAGCTCAGTTCGCCAGTGGAGCTGTTCATTTTTCTTAGAGTGACATTGTTTATTTTAGATTGGTTCTCCTCAGACTCAAATGCAAAGTCCCTGTGACCACTACTTGGCTCCTGCCCTCAAGACCTCTTTGTTATTAAACACATTATATATCTTCAACTTCCTGTTCAAAAAGAATATCCCGCTTTCATAGCTTACTGTGCTGGTTTAGAGTTAAAACCGGCAGGAGAAATGAATCCAACTCAGAATGGGATTGTAAGTCAGAATAACAATTTAATAAAAAAGATCACAAAACACTACTGTTACAGAAGGAAAATCCGTTTGACCCATACAAACAGATGTACAGCCCAGCACAGTGGGGCACAAGCAGAATGGAGCTCAACAACCCCCGTACTGGACACCACATGGCTCCCCTGAGTTTAAAGTGAAAAAGAAAGGAAGAAACCTGCTGGTGAATATGATGGTTGCAGTCTGGTGGCAGTCTCAGCCTGGCCAGAATATGATGGTTGCACTGGATCTGACGAGAGATCCCAGTCCCCAGACCCCAAACTTATCTATGTTTGGGTTCAGATGGGAACACCCAGTCTCTTTCCCAGAGTGGGGAATTTCACAATGGGTGATTTACTCTGTGAGGTGAATCATGGCATATTTTTGGCATCCCTGATGGTCCATTAGCAGACACGACCCCTCAGGTGGGTGTGAAGGTGCTGATGGTTCCCCAGTGGGGAGTTATCACACCTGAGTCATAGGTGTGAAGGCAGGAAAACTTCCTTATCTCACAGAAGTTCCTAAACACCCATCTTGTTGGGTGTGCCTTAGGCAGCTGCTGCAAAGGGGCCACTGTGAGCAGTTCATGAGAAAAACTGACATAGAGGATTTAGAATACACACCCACACAGTGAAAAACTGATCCTGGTTATTATAACCAGGACACTTTCCCATAGTTAGACTTACAATTTTCAAATCTACTTAGAGTTACTTTTTTTTTTTTTCCCCTGAACATGGTAGTTCATTTCTCAATCTATAGCTTTTTTTTACTCTCATAGCACTTGCAAGAGTAAGTGAAAAGCAGTTAACATGTTACAGAACACTTCCATTATCACCTCCTTTTAAAATCTCATTCTTCAATTAAAAGAAAAATAATGAAAAAGTACTACTGAAATATATATTAGGATGGTAAACTCATCATAACTTCACCAAAACAGAGGTATCTAGACCTATATTTTTTTGTATAGATTTACACAAGAAGATTAGCCATTTCAAGCCTCTTTGGGAAAGAAAGCCCTGTCTTTCTGCACCAGAAGGCATGCAGAAGGCTTGTTTTGTCAAGATGTCCAACTATGACTAAATTTCAGACGATTAAAATTAAATAAAGTTTCTGTACTCTTTTTTTTTTTTTCTTTTTTTGTCAACTGGAAATTATTTGAATGTTTTACAGTATAGAATTTCCTTCCTTGTTTTGTCAGTTTAATTTTGCAGATAGCACAGTGGCCTGCCCACAGACAGATTAAATAAGTAGCTTCAAAATAATTATCTCTTACAATAAATTTTTTGACTGAGTATCCATAGTAAGCACAGAAAAAAAAATTGGTAATTCTGTTTTATATTTTTCTTAGCTGTAACTAGTGGACGTGGTGAAGAAAAGGTTGGAGCCATCTCATTTTGAAAGCCTATTTAAGGGAGAGAAAATAAAACAGTGTGCTAGAGTGTATTCTATGCACCAGTTTGATGAGGGTTACGTTTATTCCCAGGAGCATTCAAGATAGATATTCTTGTAATATGCTATATAGCTCTCTTTTTGCCTATTTTGACCGTAGAACTGAATGTATGGGGTTCTGTTCTGTAGCATCCCAGAAGGTTGTCCTAATTCTAGAGAACCATCTGGAGACTTCATGTTTTAACAGTTTCTTACTAGCAGACCATCACTACCTACTTTTGTTCCAGAAATTAATATGAGAAATATGATTTGTGCAAAAGGGGATTGCTGAAGTTTCCCAGAAGATGTGTGACTGTGAAAAACTATAAACCCAGATTGTAAAGTCTGAATGCACCTCTAGCTGCAATGTGTGAAAAATGGCTTTTATGAGACAGGAAGTTCCAAAGGGCCATATGTGTGTAGGTGGGTGTGTGGGTGTGTGTGTGTACACTCATGCATGTTAACCTGCAGGACTCAGTGACTCCCATGGCAAAATGCCAGCAACAGAGGAGAAAGAGGATACAGAGATGGTCTGGGGAACCACTAGCAGACCATCATCCTAAACAGCCATAGAAGAGAATCGAACAAGGCCATTGATGCTGTTTGTGTTTGCATGAATTCTATGTATCCTGACAATGCTAATCTCTGTGTCTGGCTGTACTTGCAAGTAGATGTGTATTGCATGGGTGTGATCTTGTGTATCTAGGGAAAACATGTGGTAATCCTGCCTACTGGTGGGATTTGGGATCATGGAGCTGAAAAACCTTGCCTTTTCCCAGCTACCAGATTCAGCAATGTCTAACTAGTCTACTCTGTTTCATCCCAATTGTCTGATCAATTATGTCAATATTATATTTGGATTTCACCATAACTGCTTCATATTCTATGCCCCACAAAAATGAAAAGTAATTAGAAAAAAAAGAATTAGAAATTGTTTCTTCAGTAAATACAATAATTGATTTCTGGTTATATATATACCCCTCAACTTCTTTTTATAGATTCTCCTCAAGATCAACTTTAAGTAGAATTCTATATAATAATTGTAGAAACAGTACAGAAACAGAAACCTGTGCAAAACTTCAAGAAAGACAAAGACATTTTGCCTTTTATAGTAGGATATGCACTCTGAAGTATGCTTCAGCAACGGGAACATAAATAAATATCCAGGTGTTGAGTAAATAAAGGGTCCCAAACTGAAATGAGGACAGGAGTTTAAAAATACAGACAGCAAAAAATAATGAATAATTAACACAGATTAAACAGAAGTACTTGAAAGAGTTTGTTATGCAAATTTACCTGGTCGATTGCAAACATTTCTCATTAGGGATGTGTTAAATGAATCAGTGAAGGTGTTGCAAATTTGAATTGCTAAGAAAGAGCTACCTGAACCAAATCTGAAAAATTTCAAGTGTCTATTAAATGGAAAATATTCCAGCATTTTTTAGTGTCTTGTCATTCTTTAATGTCATGGACAGTGGGATTGAGAGCAGCCTTAGCAAGTTTTCTGACAACACCTAACTGTGTGGTGCAGTAGACACTCTGGAGGTAACGGATGCCATTGAGAGGGACCTTGACAGGATTCAGAGGTGGCTCTATGTGATTCTCACGAAGTTCAACAAGGCCAAGTGCAAGGTCCTGCCCTTGGAACAGGGCAGTTCAAAGCACAAATATGTTCTGTGTGGAAAATGAATTGACAAGAACCTGAAAGAGAAGAATTTGAGAGTGTGTGTGGATTAAAAGCTCGACATGAACCAGCAGTGCATGCCTGCAGTCCAGAAGACCAACCACATCCTAGGCTCCCCCTCTGGTCTGCTTTTGTGAGACCCCACCTGGAGTACTGTTTCCAGCTCTAGGGCCCCCAACACAATAAAGATGTGGACCTTTTGGAACAAGTCCAGAGGAGAACCAGTAAAATGAACACCTTTACTATGGAGACAGGCTGAAAGAATTGGGGTTGTTTAGCCTGGAGAAGACTCATGGGATTTTATCCTGCGTGTTGCTCAACGTACTAAAACATTCAGATTGGTGTATGCAGAGCAGAAGCTTTCTTCAGCAATCTTCAGGTCAGCCCAAAACTCATAATGAAAGAGTTCTTACACAAATCAGTGAAAACTTTTATTGAGGAGCTCTGGATTTTAGTCTATCACCTTGACTGACATCTGCTCACTGTATCAAAGAAGACCATTAGCTCATCTACATGGCTTACTAGCTGAGGAGATCCTGGACCACAAAGAGAAGTAATGATTTAAGAATTCTGTAAGTATGCACAGGCACAGTCTTCATACCCACCCACATCACAAGTATAACCATGAGTTTCAGTTCTAAAACTTGTATTTCAAAGCAGTTCCTTCACTATTACCCCTGGATGGATTTAATATGTGAGATTTCCCTCCTTACTGGCACAGATTTTCAGAATCTTATGTAGACTAATTTTATTACTTCTCATTCTATTATTTTTATTAAGACTTAATTTAGTATAAAAATCCAAATCCTACAAGAATCCAGAATTCTAATGTGCTGTAAAGATTGTGTTGCTAAATAGAATGACCTGAATACTCTTGATGATTTATGGGGATGTTTTTCTTTTCTTGAAAGAACTGCAAATCTTAACAGATAACACTGGCTGAACATTGTATTCCGTCCCCAATACAACTTTTATTCATGGAAATAATATTATCAAAACGAGTAAAATTCTACATAAGTAAACACTATTCAGATAAGCGGGAATATTGTCGTCAAAATTATTGTACACGAGTGTGTATGTATCTATGTACATTATTTGATTTTTTCCCCCATTTTATGCTGTGTTTTACAGCATGTAAGTGAACAGAGCTGTGTGGAATTCCTTGAAGAAATTAAAGGAGTTAAAATATGCCATCAAAATCCCAACAGTTTTTATAAAACTTTTAGTTTTTTGTGGTCTCAGAATACTTCTTCGTTCTTGTAATACTGAATTATGCATTGTTAATATTAACACTTCCTGACTGTATTTACAATATGTTATTTTTTTATTTGCAACACCTAATGTTACACATACTACTATTTCGAATAGGAAATGGCAGCATTATATCATAAGCTCAAGGCAAAGACTAGAAAGAGATTATGTGTGAAATAACTACATCTGGATAGAAAAACAAATGAAACTACAGTACGCAGACATATGCTAGAAACTTTAAGCTATATCCTGTTATCCTATCTTATTTCCATAGCAATAACCTCACTTAGGGTCATGACTGTATGCAAAAGTGAGACATTTAGGCCCAACTTGGCTTCTGAGAAATAGTGCAGATCTTTCAAAGGTTACCCTGCTTTCATTGTTCTACTCACTTCATAAAAAGACTCCTTGAACAAGGTTATTATGTGTACTGCATTTTAACATAGATAAATAAAAATATGGAGCTCCATATCACTTAACCTGAGGTATCTGGAACACTGAATCAGTTTCTTTTTGACAGTTTCTGTTCCAAATCTATATATCTTGTATTTTTAATTGCACTTCAGGCCAATTTCATGCCAGACAGGAACTCACCTAGAATATTATATGTGTGAGTGGCTGGAACAGTATCCCGAAAGGCATAAACTATAATTTTAAACCCTTTAGATTTCACATATTGTATGGATATGTCATCACCAGTCAGATGCTTTGTAAGAGACATAGTTCAAATATGGGTCTTGCTGCAGAACATGTGATGGAGTCAGTACTTTGAACATAATAGATTTTTTAACAAATTTTATTGAGAGGTTCTTTGTCCAAGTGTGTAGAATACCAAAATCTGGATTGGCATTCCTCTGTTTTGCCAATATCCTGGATTTTTCCCCTAAACATTTCAGAAACAGGTTAGAGTAAGAAGATGAAAGGTCAAACAAATGAAAAATCCAACCAACCAAAACCAAACAACTGCCCACCCTCCTCCACAATAATCCAATAATAAATGTGTAAACAGATCTGAAACAATTTATACTGTTTCTAAAGGATGGTTTTAGTGTGGGACTTACACAGGAGAAACACTTGCCTTCCCATTTTTATCTAGACCTTGTCCAGCATGATAATGTTAGCACTGTTTCTCAGTCTAATTAAATCTGACCTATTACATTTTAGTTATTAAAAATGTGCCATTTTGGTGTCCTTACAATAATAAGAGTCAAGGTTATCCATGTCACAAGCTTAACAAATAGAGTTCAACCTCACTTTTGATGTCTTTCATAAAATCATCTGCATATGAACAGGTGTATTTAAATTCGCTTTGCACTTAATGGAGATGTATGTAGTGAATCTAGGTAACAGATCCTAGAGATCCAACTCAATTGATCCATATGCTTGCTTACATTATGATGAAATGGATCACTCTGGAGATGGTTAACTGTACTGACTATATCTCGATATTGATATATTGATTGTGAAGACATCTGGCTCACATATAGATGAAAGTCAGTGTATGAATCTGGAACTAAATGCTGTTGACAAGTTTAGCTTTGTTGAATAACTGGCAGAGATTCCATACAAACTGAAGTTGTATAGAGTACCATGGGCACATATTCGTGTTGAGGAAGAAAGGTGGTTTTACCACAGAACACAGAAACGCCATCCTAAAACAAAGTAAAAGCAAATAAAATAGCTGCTTTTTTTAAAAAAAAGAAAAAAATGAACTACTGTATTCATTAAATAATTGTTACTGTAATAATTCATTTTAATTAGACTCAGATTAGAAATTGTCTTTAAAGTTCAGAAAGTATGTCTAGAGTTTTTCACTTCTTTACCTTTTAACACAAAAAAATCCTTGCTTAACAAGTTCTGAAAGCCTGATGTGAGAACCAGGATGGCACAGACTTTCTTCCTGTTTGCTTACTAATATTAGAAATAAAGGAGTTGTTGAAAGATTTGTTGTATAGTGAAAACTAGAATGAAAACCCCACTTTTTTCATCCAGGACTATTCTCCAGACATCAGTTATTGTGCTTGCTGTTAGAAACCATCCTCAATACCTTCAGTAATAATATCTTAAATTATCTTGTTAAATAGCTGTGTTGTTTATTAATATAACTTAGAATACACAACCCATTATTATGATCATTAACAGCATTTCATTCTGCTTTTTTAAATCTCTGGTTATCGAGATCAATCTGCATTTCTTTATATGCTGTAGCTTTGAGCTCTCTGTCGGTTTCAATTCTTTTCTCTAAAATTATATTCCATGACTGGAAACAAAATTGTGTTTTATCCAAGGCATTTCTACAGTCTTGTTTTATGACCTCCATAATTTTTTCCCACTTTTTCCATCTGTACCATAAGGATAATAATTTTGATATTTCCTTGTCTATTGACATAATACATGAAGGATGACATGGGGTACAAAGAGTATTGGACAGCTGAACTAATTCAAGTGCTTCAAATGCTCACTGCGAGACGTACTACAAATACGTGTATTACCATCTGCTTGCTTACTGATCTTACTAGTAGCACTATTATTGCCATCTCAAAATATTTATTGACAAAAATAATATTTGCCTTATTTGCACACATATTTGCCCCTACAATGATACACTTAACAATGTGTTGCCTGTTGTGTCAGATAGCATTTCACCAACTCTATTACACTGCTGCCTCAGAAAAAAAAAAATAAAAAAATCTGTCATTTCTCCAAGCATCACATTCAGTATAACCAAAGGCTATTCTATATTTGAAGTATCTATGAAGCTTCCTATTTCCCTTACCTCACAGTATGTTATTTTAGTCTACTGTATGTTCTTAATTGGCTTTTTTTAAACTAGTGCTTGCTTAGTTGGTAGCTTTGCCCTCAGGCAATGGTTTGATGAGCTTATGAATGAGCATGATGCCATCCAAACAGATGTGATAGAAAATAATCAGCCAACAGGCCCTCTATATGTATAAAATATGTTTCTAAAGGGCAAGATTCTAATCCGGAAATATTCAAATAACTCCTTACACGATGTTGTTGTTGTTGGCTAGACTTCATGAATGAAGATTTTGGGATAAGCCTGCGCAATGGATTTTTTTTTTTTTTAGGTGAGGCACGGTGTGCACGGAACTGGCCCCACTCCCTTTACTCCTGAGGTTTATTTTGCCACGGCCAAGCACACTCGGACGGTGACAGCGAGTTCCTCGGGATTTGAACCGGTGTCCTCAGAGGAGTAGCCGGCTCCAGAGGCGGCAACTTACACCACTCGGCCAACGCCCTCCGCTTACACGATGTAGTGTTTGGATAAAGGATCTACTATTGTTGATGGAGTACTGAATTCTACTTAAACACTTTGCTTTCAGGGAAAATAAGAAAAATGGCTTTAAAATCACACAAATAGTCTTAAAAACAAATATCAACTTGTTAGTAGAGTTTGTCAGTTGAGCTTCTCTTTTTCTGGGTAGGAAATTCCATGCAATGTGCAAAATCTGATTTTTAAACTTTAGTTTCCAGTGAACATCAGCATTGGCTTTTATCTCATGTTCAGACATCTGACAAATTAATAATTTTTTAGATTAGTTATATAAAATATTTGTATATTTAAAGGGAAAAATAGATATCTCCAGGTTGCCACTCAACCTTGCTATCATAGATATCTAATACTGAAAATAATACCTTAGCTTCTAGAACATCCTGTCATTTATTTTCATTGTTTCTGTAGCCTTGAGCTGAGTTTGTGTGAACAGTCTCTGGTATCAGGGCAGTGACAAGAGTGACTTGTGTGAGAAACTGCCAGAAGCTTCTCCCATATCTGACAGACCCAATGCCAGCTGCTTCAAAGATGGACCCACTGCTGGCTAAGGCCGAGTACATCAGTGACAATGACTCAGGGATAAAAGTGAAATGAGGTAAAAGTTTGGACCACTAGAATGCTAAATTAATACATAATTCAATAAGTAACGTGGACTAGTGTTGTGATTTGACTTTCCTCATAATGTTCTCTCAATATATCTGTATTTGTGTGCATAGACTCAGAGTGGTCTCTCTTCAGTCCTGATTGTGGTTTCTTTTCATTACTTTCAAGATCATCTTTCATCCTTCATCATTTGTTTACCAACCTGATCCATGGCTTTCTCACCTGACTGTGAGTCATCTTCTCCCTCTCTTGATGTACCTTGTTCAAAACTCTCATCACCTGACTAAGCAGGTTGATAATCACACACACACACTCGTAGACAGACAACTGAATTGAATAATAGGGATGGACTCATCATGCAGACCATGATTAGACTACCAGATTTAAAAATCTATAGACTGTTGTCCAATGCTTTAATAAGTATTAACTTTAGAGTAGACTCTAGAGTCCATGTTACAGCTGTAACTGACTGTATTGACTATCTCTGTTAATTATGAGATTTGAGAGACCTGGATGTCGTGCTGCTGCCTCAGAACAGTGTATATTCAGTGTATATTCAGTTGTCTTCAGGTGTCCCCTAAGCATGCCATACCACCAGGACTGTCCTAAATTATCCATTTTGCCCTCTAGATACTAACCCAGGAACATGTTGTTATCTTCTGTATATTCTGTGTTGAATCTGCTCTGTTTTCTCAGATGTCCTAAGGAACTTAGTAGATAGTAGTAACCAGCCTTAAGGTAGGTGGTTTGAGCTGTTAGAGACCTAAATCTAACTCTAAATGTTTTCAAGGACCTAAGAACTAAAGCAAAGCTTGGAGCTATTATTATCCTTGAGCTGAGGCAGAAGTTAGAAGAAATAAGTCCTCCTTAAGGTTATACATATATTTGCCAGGCAGGCAGAAGCACAGTTCCAAAGCAGACACAGATCTGCAATTTCTTGCTCGACCAGCTTAGGATCTAGAAGTGACATACACCTGTAACATGGACTGAGGCACACTGAAAAAAAGTAGCATCATATGTATAAAAACTTGCCACAGGCATTTGGTTGCAGCAGACCATGAAGAGAATAATGAATACAAATCCATGAGAAAATGGGCTTTTAAAGTCCTATGGCAACAACTTGTTTGCTGGGATTTTTTGTTGTTTGTTTTGTTTGTTTGGGGTTTTTGTTTGTTTGGAGTTTTTGTTTGTTTGTTTGTTTAATTTTTATTTTTGGGGGTTTTGTTTGTTTGTTTGTTTTGTTTTTGTTTGTTTTTTGTTGTTGTTTTTTGTCTGTTGGGGTTTTTTGTTTGGTTGTTTTTTTTTTTTAAATAGGGAATTTGACGGTTCTGCAAAATATTACCAAGCAATATAATAATAGAAATGCATAAATAGATTTTATTTTTGCTTTGTCAGTTTTTAAAAAAATGAAATCTATAGATAACATTTTAAAGCTTTAAAACACCCTATTTCAATATTTGACATTGCCATGAGTTAATAAATCGACAGGAGAACACCACTATCGATGTAATCTTAGGGCCAGCAGAAATTTACTACTCTTAGTTTACATTTTGCATGAAAATACAGTAATGAAAAAATACAGTAATGAAAAAATACACTTTCATTGACTCACATGTACTTCTGTCTGTTACTAGATAAGGTAAATTAATAAAAAAATAAACCCTAATGGGACAAACATTTCATTTTAGCTGAGGGGAAAATCTGATAATTCTGGCTAGTTATATTCTTCGTGTCCCAATAAATGTTATTGGGACAGAGTGACATAATTTCTCAACTGATTTTTCACACAAAGTAAATAATCTTGTAGTTCTTGCTCACAAAGTGAATAGCAGTGTACAGATTCTGTTGACATTTTGCCAGTTAAAGTTTCTTTTTCTGGTGTACAAATAAAATTTAAATAAACGATACTCTAGATCCAAGACTTTAGTTCAGAATGTTTTAATTTTTTTGAACTTTCTATTTCATTAAATCAAATGACAGAATCCCTTTTTTACCTCTGCCCTCATTTCCCCTGCCCCAAAATAATTTGTCAAGGGTTGAACACCCAGACTGGACATCACTAAAAAGAAAGAAGTGAGCAACTTTAATGAAAATATCCTAAACATGATGTTTCAGAGTAGTTCTATCTTAAGAACAAAAGCTCCAATACAAAATGCAGATCAAATTTGAAACCTTGAATATTGTCATGAAGTTAAAGTGACATTCTTTAGCCAACTACAATAAGCAGTGATGCCTTCATCAAAAGCATTTCTAGTAAAACCTATGTTCAATAACGTTTATGAAAAGTACTCATTTAAAAGAAAGCTGTTGTTCAGTGTTATATTTTTCAGTCCATTTGGCTAAAGAATCAGGAATCCAGTGAAATTTTATTTAGGAAAATAATTGTAACATTTATGACAAATAGAAATGGCTTAATCATAATGTTTTATTTGTTTTTATTTTTTAGCCTTTTCAAACATTTAAATCTCCATGCTTAACTCACAGTTCTCTTAACCTTTAACTGCCTAAGTGCTTACAGCACTTTGTTAGTTTCCCATTTCAAAGCTTTCACCTTCATGGCATGCCTTCTAGATGCCTTCTTCATTTAAAAAAAAGAAAACAAACAACAAAACAAAAAAAAAAAGCCACCAAAAAACCCAACCCCCACCAAGACCTTTCAGTTATTATATTTCTTATTATAGATTTCAATACCTGACAAGAATTTAATCTTCCTTCAGCAAGAGATTCCATGGCTGCTTAGACAAAGTTAGTATAGACAGTTATATCTGCTCTTCCTCTTGCATTACAACATGTAATCTATACTGCAGTGTCTCTCAGAGAGCTGCCAAAATTGCCTTTTTGTGTATTTTCAGCTTATAGGGTGATGTGTCATAATAGTATATCATCCTGGCCAGGTTCACTGAAGGGTGCTTCCTGTGTAGCTCTGGTATGATTAAAGTGGTTAAATGAAATATAGCTCTGGTCTGCACCGAATAGAGATATTAGAGAAGGAAAGGCAGGCAGGAAGGTGGTGCAATACCAGTTTCTCCTTTCTCTCCTCATCGGTACTGAGATTGAGTGAATTCTTACAGTAGTCATGGGAGAAGCTACCCAGCACTTCAAAAATTTTTTGTTATCCTCTTCCCTCCTTACCACCCTGCCCAAGTAAGGGTTATTTTCCAAGTATCCTTAGCAATATGGTTTGGTGCACTACTGGCAGTTCTATATGGGAACAGTAGACCCCAGGGTGCCCTTTGCATCTGTCTTTCGTCAACAATAGAATGACAAAATCCGGGCCCAGCAATCATGGATCTTTTACTTTACCATTATGTATGTTAATCATAGGCATGACCAGATTAAGTTGCACCTTAGCAGAAGAAATTGGCAGCTTAAAAAAGAAGTACAAGGTGTGGTGAACCAAAACATTCAAAGTAGAAAACCTCTTTTTATTATCTTTGAGGACTGACAGTATATAGTTTTAGGTACCGTTCCTTCTAATTTCTATTAATGCTGCATGCTTCTTTCTTACCTCAGGTTTAGTCTCTCTTTGCTCCATGTCACTCCAGAAACTGGTTACATTTTCTATTAACAAAAGGTTCTGTCTGACCTAGACTGCACAAGCCAGCATTTTGGAAGCAGGAGAACTTCTCTCTGCCACCTGACCACATCCTTTAAGCAAATATCCAGTAAATATTAAATAAACAATTATAATTTCTTATTGCATTGAGTTTGTGTGGCAAGGCTTTACTAACAGAATGAAGATTTAAGCCATGATTTCTGCAAGAAGACTCCAGGAGTTGCCCCTATGTTCAACAGAGTTCCAAGGTAGACCCTTCACTAGTCAAGGCTGAGCCTATCAGCAATGCTAGTGAAGTCTCTGTGACAATACATTTCAGAAAGGGTAAAACCTGCTGTGCAGCACCTGTGTGAGAAGGGAGTGAGAAAATGTGAGAGAAACACCTCTGCAGGTACCAAGGTCAGCAAAGAACGAGAGGTAGGAGGTGGTCCAGATGCCAGGGCAGAGATTCCCCTGCAGTCCATGGTACAGACCATGATGAGTCAGAATGTTTCTCTGCAGCCCATGGAGGTTCACAGTGGAGTCCAGATCCACCTGCAGCCTGTGGAGCAGGTGGGTCTGCTCTGAAGAACAGGATACACCAGAGCAGGGGCATGTGCCCTGAAGAAAGCCACATGCCATGAAGAGCCCATGATGGAGCAGGCTTCTGGCAGGAACTGAGACGTCTGAAGAATACACACAGGCTCTCTGACAAGAACTGTAGCCTGTAGGGAACCTGTCCTAGAGCAGTTCTTGAAAAAATAAAAAAATAAATGTGTCAGCAAAGGTAAAAGGGCAAGTTGTGTTACAACCATGGCAGTATGAAAGGGATTGAATGTAAATGTACATTAAAACTGCATAGGATGTTTTTAAGGCTGGAATTAATATGAATGCTACAGCAATCACCAATAGGCTGAAGAGGCCCAGAGAAATAAAAAAATCTGCCTCATCTTCAATGATTCAGGATGTTTTTAGGTTTTGACCTATTTAAATAGCAAGGACATCTTTAGTAGAAGAAAAAAATGATGAATAAAAAGGCAAATGTGTAAAATGTCTTTTTTTTCAGTGATATAAAACATGTTATTCTTCCTTTTACACACACACAGGGTTTATGATGGAGCCCTAGGTAGTGTTGGAGATAGAACTGTAGAGGAGCATCAGCCCTCTTCTCTCACAATTATAAGCTTTTTAGTGCTGGCAACCAGCACAGAAACAGACACTCAGTGATTGACTTTGTAGAAATCATCTGATTCTGCTAAAATACTGCAAATATGATACCAATTGGTCAAATGACAGCAGTAACAGAGAAGGAAGTGAAATAAAAACAATTTTAATGACCTCTCTTTCTTGTGAAGTCTGCAAGATCACTATCTCTCCAGTCCCTTTTTTGGGTAATTTCCAGAAGAGATGGAGACTTACAAAGGGAACAATATTGACTATATCGTACTTGTACTGGAGGATTAATATATTAAAAAATAACTTTTTTATCATAAGAATTGTAAAGCTTCTATTTCTTTTAGCTCTGGAAGAATTTGCATGGTGTTCTTGAGGGTTACACTCTTTCTAAACCTGTTGTTTGCAGTTCATCTTCATGGCATGATTTTCTTTGTCAAATTTTGTTGAGTTTATTAATTGCAGAAGTTCAAACAAGCTTGCATTAACCATAGAGGAAGTGAAAATTTTATATCCAAAAAATCTGAATGTAAAAAGTGAAAGAAAACTTAGTTCTTGCAATTTTGCTCTTGCTATAATTGAATGGAAAGTTTCTTTGTGTAGTAAATACCGAAAGTTTAAAGGATTTGTCTTCCTCTTTAGAAACTCATTCAATTCACACTTGTCTTGGTTTTATTGATGTTCAGTTTCACAGCAAAATAAAAGAAGACCTCTTCTGCTTGAGTGCTTGCACACATTTGCCTTTCAGGACTTGTTAAACTCTTCTTAATTCAGTGATTGATTTCAAGTAATTTCTTCAATGCATCAATGACTCTGTCTTATCATTCTCTGTAAAGAGTTTTTAAACAGGACTGTGATTCTATGATCATTTGTAGATCTAAGGTTCCCCCTTTGATTGTCTCACTAATTTCTCACAATGAAGTTTCCCCTCTTTTGGCTTCCAGTACAAAAGTTTTTTTTTTACCATTAATCACTAAAATGAGCACATCTGGTAACATCTTTGGTTGTGTTCTCTGTTGGCCTGTAATCATCTGGTCAGTTTTTCATCTACTTTTCTTGGTGTCACTAATTCTCTAAAGATATTTTGTGTCAACAAGTTTATCCGCTTGAAAATGCCAGTCATTCTTGGAATTCTTTGGAATTCTATATCCTGTTATTTGAACTGTAATCTAAATTATTTTTGAGTCCTGTAGAGTTATTGCAGTGTGTTATCCAACAGAATATATTTTCAAGAATCTGCATCATCACAAGAATTTGATTTGTATTATTCATTCCTTTGGAAAAGTCACTGATAGATACTTTGTCATTCATGTCTCTAGCAAGCTTGTTAATGCCAGTAGAATGTTGATGCTCAATATTTCTTTCACTTGTTCTTCTAACACTTCTTGTAGATGAGTTTTCTCATGTCCTCATGCTTGCTCTTTTCTGGAATTAATGTTAAACATCTTCTGGATGTTGTAATTCTTGCATTTCTCATGCTTTCTTGTGTGATTGTGGAAGTCTTATATTTTTAGTCCACATTATTTCTCCTTCCTCCATTCATACTTGTCAAGGTTTATATTGATATTTGTAGTTTTTCTTGCAAGAATTTTGAGATTTGCTTTTCCTCACTTTCTTGAGGTTTTTCTCTCATGAGAGAATGTTCTCCAGGCTTATTTCAGCTCCTGTAATTGCATACTGTACAGCTTTTCAAAACCTTTTTCCCATCACTTATTCATTTCATATCCTTAGTAATTTGTCAACACTTGCCTCTCACTGCCAACATCTTCAATTTGGGTCTTCCAGTCATCTGCCTTATCTCATCACACATGGCCTGAGGCACATTTATGCTCCCATGTTCTTTTGCTGCTTTGCATTCTTTGCTTACTGTTTGTTCCTGTATTCAATTTCTGCTTTGTCAATATACTGTATTCTACTTTCAGACTTAACTCCTACATTTTATTCTTGCTCAAATTTTTTTAACTGTTCATCGTTGTATGCTTCATCTATTATCTTCTATTCCTTCTATTTAGCTTAGAATATTGTTTCTTTGGCTGGTCCTCTAATATTTCAACCATCCAGTTGTCTCATGTCCTTTCCCCATATGTATTCATTTCTATAAGTAGCTTCACAGAACAAATCAAACTATTTTCTTTTTACTCTAATTGGACAACTTGATCCAGGTGCAGTGCCACTTTTTTGTCTTCACAAAAATATTGGTCCCTTTCTTCATCTGGGGTAAAGCCATTTCCCTTATAATTTTCTGTAAATTACAGAAATTGATTATAAATAGACATATCAGTTTTAATATCATTCACTTAGCAGTGAAATGGAAATTATCTAGTGACACTTGAAAACATCTTTGTAGAAATGAATGAGACCAGGCAGAGCACCTTTGTGGTGGGGAAGACCAGCACTACAAGGGGCTACATCAGTAAGACCACAGCCCCCAGTTAAAATTAGCCAGCGGGTGCAAGGAAGCAATTTACTTTCCGTGCCCTGCCCACAGAAGTGGCAATTGCTTGTTTTTATCTGCCTAATGAGTAGTAATAGAGAAAAAAATTATCAAACTCTTCTCAGAAGTGTACGGTAAAAGAGTGATAGTCAACAGGCACAAGTGGTGGCAAGAACAATTTCAAATAGATATAAAAACAAATAAACCAGCAAAAATCGTAATGACAGTCATCAAAAAGTGGGACAGAAAGGTTGTCTGGTGTCCATCACTTGAAAGATGGACACAACACTAAACAATATAATATAATCCGTCATTATTCTGGCCAGGGAGTTGTACCTCCAGATGCCCCTCTCAATCTAAATTACTCCATATTTATTCAAACTGCAGTTATGGAATGCAATTATTACTTAAAATTTATATATAGGATCACAGCCTTGACTTTCTGTGACGTGTTTTTAAAGAGAGAATAAATAGCACTAATCAGAATACAATCCATATCAGACACAAGGAAGGCTGAACAACTAGCCCCAATCTGTTTTCCTTCAAGTTTTACAAGTCAGTTATATACTCCCTGGTTGCTACACAGCACTGTAGCTTTTTTCCTTCTGTGGAACCAAGTCAATAACTGATCAATTTTAGTCTTCATGGGAGCATAAATATATGAAAGAGGTTAATGATGTTGTACTGAAATTTATAAATTCTCAGGTTTGCAGTGGTGGGTGGAGGTTAGGTTTAGGCAGTTTTGGATATATTTCTCTTGTAAATCTACACTCATTAAAGAGAACTTCCAAAACCGGAGCCTATCAGCACAGCAGAAAGGCTTTTAAAGCTAAGCAAGTACTGAAACCATGCACAGGTATGCGGTACTGCAGCCTGGAAAACAGTATATAACCTCCATTCTATACCTCTTTTGGTTCTATATTACGCTGAAGGATACTGACAGTCTTGAAATTATGTAATTAATTACTCACATATTTATGACTTTCCTTATAAAGTTACAGAATTTTACTTTTGAGTTTTAACAGATTCCTCTTAGCAAACAGGATAACTTTTAGTTTTTCTTGAAGTTAGCACTAAAACTTCCTATGAATGTCTAAAGAGTTAGGATTTCTCCCATTTATGCTAAATAGTCTGCATAATCAATAACAACATATATTCTCTTGATGGATGACATTTGTTCTGTTAGATTCCCAAGCATCCCATAAACTCATAGGTTTCTAAATGATGAAAGTTTTCTCTTAATGCTTAGGCATTGCTCCCTCTTTATCACTGAGTCATGAGAAACAGCAGCAGAAATGTGAGCAAGAGCCTATACTTTTCAGAATATGTGATGTTATTTGTGCAATACAATTATTGTTATGTATTTTATATTAACCTTTAAGTTGGGTAAATAATCTGGACTGTTGACTGACAAAAAACATACAGAGATTTGACTGAGTTATCTTTGTCCCAGATAGTTAATTCATTGCTGATTTGGTTATATAGCATCACTCCAAGAACTTACTCAGTCTTTTAAAGTAGTAATTCAGAGAAAAGCACCAGTAGGTCTTTTACTTAATCCCCCAGTGACAGCTATTACCAAAGTGGGTGCATGAGAACTGTATTTTTATAGGGTGAACATTTAATGAGAAAGCATAACTGTGATCAGTGCAATTGTGTCTTGGAAATATTTGTATTACTTTATACCTAACAATTTTAAAGGTTAATTTTATTATGCTTTACATGCTTTAGAAACAGCAACCAAGTTATCCTATCTCAAAATTGCAAGAATTTTTATTGACATAACATGGGACAAGATTTTTTTACAAAGCTTTATATTTGTTTACTTTCAAATATAAAAGAAATAACTGCAGAAGTAAGATGTAACTCAAAGAACTTTAACATGGAGAATGAAAAGAGTAGCCTTTTTGCATCAACTGTATTTGGCTATCTTGATATTCTTACTCTCTATTAGACACTGTGTTTAGCTAATATATGAAAAAAAAATATTTGTCAAGCTCATAGTCATCTATCCTCAATAAATGTCCTAAATATGTCTCAGATTAGTTGATATTTTGTACTTCCTAAAGCAGAAAGATTGAACGTGTTAGAAGATACAGACATCTCCATGTATAAACAGGGTACTAACAATAAGTGTTGTGGCAAGACTGCCAGATTTTAGTTCCTTTCTCCCTTGTCGTCTATCTTACGTGCAACCCCATTATTTTTCTTTTTTAAACCTTAGCAGCTAGATGATCACTGAGTTTTTTTTCAAGGGTTAAGTCAGTATACTTAAAGGGTGTCACCCATGCCTTGTATTAAGTAGTATTCAGGCTTCTGACAAATTTCCATTGTGTGCATCCAAAAATAAGTGCCTCATAGGCATTGTAATCCTCCTTGGCATATATGCAAGTTTACTTGACAATTATTATAGCTGAAGCTGAAAAGAATGAAGGATTGCTCTGCATGAGGGAGGTAAGTTCAAGTAACAAAGGAACAAATTTGCTTGACCTACAAATATTTTTTAAAGAGTTCAGCAAAAAATGCTTGTCTCATTTGGTTTGTCAAAGAATTCCCTTTATTTGTTTGTTGTTTGGGGTTTTTTTGTGGGGTTTTTTTGTGTTTTTTTTTATTTTCTTTTGGTTTGTTTGTTTGTTTGTTTGCTTTTTTTGTTTTGTTTTGTTTTGTTTTATGTTTTTTGTTGTTTTGTTTTGTTTTGTTTTTGTGGTTTTGTTGTTTTGATTTTTTTTGTTTGGTTTGGTTTTTGTTTTGGTTTGGGTTTCGGTTTTTTGGGATTTTTTTTGTTTTTCTTTCTGTATAAATTTATTTTACAGTGTTTCCAAAGAGCATACAATTGTACATAACATGTCACAGGTGTTGGGGCTCAATATTTGCATATGATTTTCTTTTTGTATTGGGTTAAGGGCAGAGTGAGACTGCATTTTTACAAAGCAGTGTTTGAAACATATAATGATGTATGAATGTTTCCTAAGAGATTGTCATTTTCCATATAGTCAATATTCAAGGACCACCTCGTCCAAGCTCAGGAACAATGCATTCCAAAGAAGAGGAAGTCAGGTCAGAATGGCAGAAGGTCTGTAGGATTGAATAGGTTGTTCCTGGACAGGCTCAAAAACAGAAAGGAACTTACAGGAATGTAAGTGTGGACAGGCAGACTGTGAGGACTATAGAGATATTGTTTGAACAAAATCGGGTTAGGAAAGCTAAAGCCCTATTAATTTTGGTTTAGGACATCTAGATCAAGAAGAAAAGCTCCTATAGGTATGTCGGTGATAAAGGGAATGCTAGAAAAAATGTAGGCCCTGCCCAGTAGGAAATTGGAGACCTGGTTCCCTGCTATGTGGAATAGTCTGGGATACTGAATGATTCTTTTTCCTTAGTCTTCTCTGATATGTGCTCAGCCACACCACCAAGTCATAGAAGGCAAAGATGGGGACTGGGAGAATAAAGAATGGCCCACTGTAGGAGAAGATCAGTTTTGAGGACATCTATAGAACTTGAAGGGCCACAAATTCATGGGAACTGAACATCTACAGGTCATGAGGGAACTGGTGGAGGAAGTGGCTAAGCCACCATGCATGATATTTCTGACAATCTGGTGATGTTCTGACTGGAACAGGGGAGGAAACAACTCCCATTTTTAAAAAGGGAGATAAGGAAAGTCTGACCCAGTCATTGTCACCTCTGTGCCTCTCAAGATCAAGGAGCAGATCTTCCTGGAAATTATGCTAAGGCATATGGAAAATAAAGAGGTGATTTGTGATGGCCAACGTGGCTTCACTCATGGCAAATCATGCCTGACAAATTTGGTGTCCTTCTATCAGGGGTTTACAGTTGGTGGTTGAGGGAAGAGCAACTGACATGTGCAAAGCTTTTGACATTGTCTCACATGACATCCTTATCTCTAAACTAGACAGACTGATTCTGTAGACAGACCATGCTAAGGAATTGGCATTCAAAGAGTTGTGGTCACTGGCTTGATGTGCAAGTGGATAGCAGTGATAAGTGGTGCTCCTCAGGGATGAATGTTGCATAACAGTTAGTTAAGGCACTTAAACTTTACACCTACTTAAAGAGTCTGCTAAAGTGATGCTCTTAACTATGGCAGAACTCAATTGTCAGTGAGACTCAGCTACTTTATGTAAAGAGTATCACCTTGCAAATTGTGTCTCTCTCCACTTTACTACAGATTGCAATTAACTCAAAGGACAAATGCTTTAATTGAGAAAATCTCAATATTGCTTGCAGTTCTTCAGGATTTTTCTAGAGAAATGTTCTTATGGGAGTTTTCTCATATTCCCCCCTGAGATTTTTCCCATTCACTACATCTAGAGACTGAGACAGATAAGCCTTTGCATTTCACAAATCTGGCTGGTTACATCTGTTTTAGAAATTCTATTTCAACAAGTATAGTATTTTGCTGCATTTAATTGGTTTAGTTTGGGTATACATAGTACCACTTCCAAGAACTACAATAACCAGAAACAGCCAGAAGGACATCAATCACTTATCTAAACATGCAAATAAGTAGAAAGTGAAGCATGAAATTACTTCCTGTACAAAATATACTATATTTGTCATTAATATGCTGCTATAAGTGTAACAATGTAATTTATTCGGATCTGTTTTGACTCTTGTTTAATATATTTTAGTAAACATTACTTGGAGGTAAATCCATTAGTATATTGCACATATATTAATTTGGTTGTCTCATTTATTGTGGTTGACAGCAACCATCTTTCACCAAATCATTTTAGATGAGTTAAACCTAGCACAAAATAAAAGAGTAAACCTCTTTTTTCCTTACTAGCTTTCAATCTAAGTCATAATACCAATAAAAAATCCCTGCTTTCCTTAAAATGTTCCCTTGTATTTCAAATTGAATGTATCCATTTTTACTCTAACCAAGATATTCAGAGAACCACTGCATGTTTAGCTCTGTACCTTTGGAAAACCGACCATGCATTGGTGAAGTCACATCTTGAAGACACAGAGTCTCGTGTCCAGTTTTGGACCCCTCACTCTAAGAAAAACATTGAGGTGCTGAAGTATGTCCAGAGAAGGGCAATAAAGCTAATGAAGAATCTAGAGAGTAAGTCAAATGAGGAGTTGCTGAGAGAGCTATAGGGGTTTAGTCCGGAAAAAAAGAACCCTTGACAACTACCTGAAAGGAGGTTGCAACCAGGTGGATGTTGACCTCCTCTTTCAAACAACTAGTGACAGGATGAGAGAACGTAGTCTCAAGTTGCACCAGAGAAGCTTCAGGTTGGACATCAGGACTTAGTTCTATTGTCTAGTTGATAAAGTTGTGATCAGTCAAGTGCTGAACTTGATGATCTTGGAGATCTTTCCAACCACAGTGATTCCGTGATTCCATGATTCTGAATGAAACAAAACATTAAGTAGAGAAAAAACTGTATGTTTGTATATTTGCTTATTCAACACATTACTATACATCTTGAACTGAAATAAGGTCCAAGACATAAATAAGTATAGTTAGACCATTCCATCATCTCAGCAACTGGAAGTATGACCCTCAGGGTATGAGGAAGATGCTTAAAAATGGAAATCCAGCACTTTCTCAGATGTTGTGGCTCTCATTCTTGAACTCTTGCTTCTGCTATGTGGGTCCTGTAAGTCCTATCCTCCTGCTCAAGAGTTATATATTTAAATATATGTTTCATATAAGGTCTCTTGATACCTATATTTAGACAACAGAATTATTCTCCTGTCTTCACAGAACCTCAAACTGTCCTCCTAGTAAATTCCAATGTCTTTTTGCGAAATAAACAGTTTGTTTTTCTTTGTTCCGAATATTCATCAAAAGAACGAGATGACATAAAAATAGAAAAATCTTTCAACTTCATTAGGTATCATGTTTGTTTATGTTTGTCTACCTGCATTCTTATAATTAATATTATGAATTTTCCCCTAAATATGATAAAATATCATAAGCTTAATTGAATCCTATGATCTATAATAAATTTTTATTCCCAAGGGAGCAAGTGGGAACTTACTTCTTATTTATTCTCAGTCTTTTTTTACTTTGATAGCGTGTTTCCTTCTATAGCATATGTTTACATATCAAGAGATTTTCACAGTATTGCTGAAATGTCAAAGAACTTTAAGATTAAACAATTTATTGTTTTTATTGAAAACATCTGGAATGAATTGTGTGTGCTGATAGTAATATCTCTCTGTCACTACATTTCTTCTGTATTTTTTAGAATTTTGACAAGGTTGTTTCATTTGTAGAGCAATGGATATTCAAAAAACTTTTTATAAAGTCTTTCTGAAAATTCTAGATGGCGGAGGAAAAAACCCCAACACCTCACAATAGAAATCATATTCAAGCCTGCTTCTATTTTTCCCAGTCTATTAACTTCTCAAGGAAAATATTCTGGAAAAGCAACAGAGGAAACACCACTGAAGTGATTAGTAGTAGACGTTAAAAAATGTTTAGAACAGGGCTTAAACAAATTCCAAAAGTTACAGTTGATTCATTGCCTTGGTCATTAAGTAGAATTAGTAGCTGGAAATGCATGGAAAGACATTACTGGAAAGACAACTTTCAGCAATGGGCAGCCAGGTTTGAATAATCCTTTTTGGGGACAAATAGCTCTGAACAGTTCATGTCCATCTCATCTCTCTTAAAATATAGACAATTCAGTTCTGATGTGATCGCAATTTGTGCACTATTTTTAAAATAATGATTCTTGATTTACATCAACCTGTCTTTTTTAAAAAAAAATCTCTATGGAAATCTATGGTTTGGTTTGATTTCTTCTTCAAGATATCTTGTAAAATAATCTTTTGAGCAAACTGAGTGAAAACCTGTCTTCATTGAACAACTAGGTTTGCTTCAGTGCCCTGGGTTTTGTGAGCTTTTATGTGTTTGTTTGTTTGTTTTTGGTTTGGTTTGGTTTGGTTTGGTTTGGTTGTTTTTGGTTTTTTTTTGTTTTGTTTTATTTTACTAAAATCCATGTGCTAATGGATACGTCATGATACTCTGATGACTTTTCATGTCACATTCACATATATACACTATTTAGATGCAACAATTCATAAATCTGAAATTCTTCTGCAGTTACAGAAGGTGTTTTTTTAAAAAGGGTGAAGTCATCTGGTTTTGCCAGAACCAAGCAGAAAGATGAAGTAGAACATCGTGGCTTTGGGGAAAATAAGCCATCCTGATGTTTTTTTCATCATTCTTGGTTTTAATACATTCTTGGTTTTTATACAAAGTCTGAATCAAGTATTATTCTGAAGTGGTTTTTAAATTCACACTTTTTATAGGAATAGAAGATAGTACATGATAAGGTTTAAGACCAGCTTTAAAGGAGTTTTGATGTTTGAATAGCTCATCTAGCCTTCAAGACATGGGAAATGTTTAAATATAACAGTAGTTTCCAAATACAAAAGGAAAGAAGAAAGAAAAAAAGTTTGTGAATGTATATTTTAATTTTAAATTGTTATTTTGCTTTAAAAAAAAAAAAAAAAAAAAAAAGAGAAAATATGTTTGTTTGTCTCTTCTATTTTGTTGAGTAAGGGTGAAATTGCTTCATGCTCTAGTTTGCTTTGATTTAGTTTCACATGGTGGCATTTCTGTTTGTCAAACATGAATCATCTTCCATAGTATTCAATTTGGTTGATACTTATATATATTTTCCTTCTGAAACATGAGGTGTCTTTATATTCTGAGACTTCTCCAATTAAACAAAAATTAAATAAATAGATACTTAATTTCTAAAGCAAAACAAAACAAAACAAAACAAAACCACATTAATTACGTTCATATTAATGTGTGTGTTTAAATCTTGTTGCTTTTTATTTTTTTTCCGTAATATCATCTCTTATTTGGGCTTCATAAATAGAATTGTGGGCAGCAAACCAAGGAAGGTGATTGTCTGCCTCTAGTCTGCACTAGTGAAATTCTTTTTGAAGAATCGTGTTCATTTCTGGAGTCCTCAGTGCAGGAGTGACATGGATCTATTGGAGCAGGTGAAGAGGAGGACCACAGAAATTATCAGAGGGAATGAACACGTCTCCTATAAGGAAAGGCTTGAGAGAGTTGGGCTGTTCAGACTGGAGAAGAGAAGGCTCTGGGAACATTTTATTGCAATTTTTCAATCTTAAAAGTGGCTTATAAGAAAGAAATACTTTTTAGCACCACTAGTCATATAATGTCCTCTTGTGATTACTAAAGATAAGTACTTTTGAGATTAATTTATCGTAGAATTAGAATACTACAGAGGGGAAAGAGTTGTTACACAAAACTGCCCTTTTGTTCTTTACTGTGTATATATTTATATAACTAACAGCACAGTTCAAGGTTTGGTAACAGGAGGAACAATTCCCTGTTTACTTACTCTCCTCAGAAAGAACAATCAATTGTACAATATTATATAGTCAAAGTCAGTCTTTCAGAAGACATTGAACGACTTGCTTGTTGAGGGAATTAGAATGTTTTTTGTTTGATTAAAAAATATAACTGCAAACTGGATATTAATCCAAGGTGTGTTTATGTGCCTTTTATTTTTTGAGCAACATACTGTACTAGTAACACTCTGTCATGTGCTTGATGCCAAAAAAAATCTGTTTTTTCTTAACCAATCTATAAAAATAATTGATCTAGGAAACAAATGATGCCTCTTTTTACTGAGAATGTTTGCAGAGTTTTCACAGTCAGACCTCAGTTAATGATCATTAACCTAATTTTTTGTTCCATTAATATTAAAACAATCTCTAAATGTGTTTATTTTTTGTACTTATATGTACTGCAACATTTCTGTATGACATACAGATGTATTTTTAGACAAAATTTATTTTTTCTTCAGGGATTATTGCATGAGTAGGAAAACAATCAGACTGCCAATCAAAATCATCAGTGTGAAGGAGGATAGAATTATACATCCTTTAAGTGAGATATCACAAAATTCAAAGCATATTTTGTTTCCAGCACACTTGGTTAGAGGATCAGATGGTTCTTGATTGCAATCAAATGCACCCAGCCAGGTCTTGGAGTGTACATGGTTTTTAACTCTGATTGGTTCATCTCTGCTTAACAGCTCGCAGATTGAACATTCACAGAACACAATGTAAGTGAAGGAGAAATATCAACCTTTTGACTCACATTTATTGCTAATGGTAAAATTTTGACTTAATGCAAACACATTTAAACTGAAGGAAAATTAATGAGCTAATACCAGTGTTCAGAACCAAATACCCTGATTAATGGTCTCTGCAGTTCGTATATAACTCCACAGTACTCCAAGTAAGTATTTGAAAGTGTAAATCAATTCCGAGTTATGTGCTAGCCCCACATAAACTGATTGTGTTACAGTATGCTGCAATGTTTTGTTTTTATACTGTCCAACATATTACAACATTGCAGAATTCTGTCTGAATTATTTAATGCAATAGTTTTGTTCATAATTCCTATCTGCAGTGTAATAAATTAATAAATATTTAATAGAAATTTAGGCATTTTCCCATCCCATTTCTTCTTTAGAGATACATTCTCATTTCAGTTATCACTGTCAAACCAAATCTTATTACTTAAAACAGTTTGTTAGTGGAAAAAGGAAAAAAAGGCATTAGGTCATTCATTTGAATACAGTCTGTGCCTGTTTCTTGTAAAAGTTATTGTTTTCTGATATCTTTTCAAATCTTCTGGGAAATGAACTCAAAATCCTTCAACAAGTCCTATTGAGCATTACAATAATACCACCAGCTACCACTGCCAAAATTAGTTTCTTTCTCGACTGGAAAGATTTGGGTAGCTAGTAAACTTGTTCGTGCATTGAAGCTGTGGAAAATAGTGGTTTGCATGAAAAACAAATACTTCAAATAAGTATTTCTGGTGTTTCTCTGACTGAATATCTGTTTGATCACTCAAATGGCAAATTTCACTGCTAGGACGATTTTACTCCTACGTATTTCTATGGGAACTACTTTATCAGACTGCAATATAAACAATGAATTTCAGTGTTTCCACTGAAGTATAAATATCACATGCTAATGTGAATTAATGTTTTGAGGGGCTTTTAGAGAAGGTGCAGTAAGAGTTTCCAGGTAACAGAAGTCTAATAAATAAAAATCTCAATTGCTTCTCTGATGTTCTAGTTTATGATTGAATATAAATGCTTTAATGAGGTTGGGAATCCAGGATTAATGCACAAAAACAGTTTTCAAGTTAAAAAGATAGAAGATTTCTGATTGCAGTGGAAACCAGGAAATCTATTTTGAAAGAACATTGGACATACCAGCTTTGGTAAAAAAATATCCATGATAATATTCAGAATTGAGTTCCTAACTTACCCTCTCCTGAGATCCTATAAAACTTTTTTTCCACAGGTCTATAGCTATTTTTTTCCCCCCAAAAAAACAGTAGAAAAGGTACCTCAGTTTTTAAAAAAAAACCCCAAATCAATAACAGACCAAAACCATAGAAGTAGTAGATATTTTAACTTAAATAATTAATCTATATTTGTAATTAATAACATTTAATACCAATAAATTTGTAGATTACCTAGTTTTCAAGTTTCATAAAAAGTAGACATCATGCCTTTGTATATAGAACATAATAGAAGCAAATACTTGGTATCCAAGTATTAAAGGCACTAAATATCACCTTCTGCCTGAACATATTATCCAACACCGTATTATTAAAAACAGGGATTTTATTCAGCATGAAAGGACATAAAATCAAAGCATCTCAGCTTGCATTTGAAAAGGGTGCCCTTTGACTTCATCTTAGTAGGATTATCCTAGCAATGGTCACAGTAACCAAAACCTATCTTCAATGTATTTGGACAAAATTATACCTCAAGAACTTTGCTTGTAATACTTCAGCAAATTGGAACTTGCATCAAGCTGTCATTCCCTGGATTTCTCATAAGTATTTTGTTATTTTTACCTCTATTGTGTGGATATTTTGGTTTCTAAATCTTATCAAATATTGCAAGACACCTGTCACATGTAATTTTCAGTGCCTTTCAAAGGTGTACCCTACTTAAGAGCAGCAGTTCTAAAAGCTATTAAGCTGTTTAAATGCTTTTGAGGACTGAATATTGGTCACATACAGTTGATGATACCAGTTTATCATATCTGATATGATAAAGAACATACTAAACATATATAGAGAAGGTCAAGATATGAGATTAGCAAGACTCATTTGAAGCCATTTTGTTTATTATAGTTCAGTCTGTTTTATACTCATTTCCTTATAATTTTCAAATGTATCACTTTAGAGTCTGCACATATCAGAAACTAAATTGTATTAAAACAGTATTTCATTATCAGTGGTTTTTTTCTTTATTAATGTTACTTTCCCTGCGGAATTCATCTCAGTTTTTACAAATATGTTTTATCTATTTTGTTGTTCTCTGGATTGTTTTGGGTTTTTTTATTTGCTTGTTTAAACTTTGCTGGTTCTCTTAATGTTTTAAAATATTTGGAAATCCCAAGAATGTCTTTGGATGCATCCACATATCCATAATGCATGAATGTGCCATTTCATCCTTTCCCACACTGCAGCAAAGGTCTAGGGTATGTTGCAGGTCAGTGGCCTTTTCCACATATACAGTCTCTTCTGTACATTCCCTGCAATGCTCAGAATCCCTTTGACTTAACACATCTGAAAAGAAATGTAGAACTACTCGATTTTTGAAAAACATTCTGATATCATTGTAAAATCTGAAACATTGCTGATATTAGTCCTCTGTGAGGGGAATCCTAGCTGTAGTAATTGCAAGGTGTTTCTTTTTAAAAGTTACTTGAAAACAGCTGGATGCCATTTACAGTTTAAATATAGAAACTTAGTGCATTAAAATACAGAATTAATATGTTCACATACTCTTTTTTTTTTTTTTTTTTTTTCTAAGTATCAAAAAAAGGACAAGTGGAGTACAACTCTAAAAAGATTACTGCACTAAAAAAAACTTTCANGTACAACTCTAAAAAGATGACTGCACTAACAAAAACTTTCATGCCTTTGATAGAACAAAAGAATAATGTATCATTTCTTATTCAATTTAAATACTTGTAAGTGATCTTTTCACCAGTATGTTGAAGCCTGTTGATGTCTATGAATATCTGTCATACAAAAAAAGGGAAACAAGGTCCACAAGATTCCCTATTTTTACAATATTGCAATGTAACTTCTGTGTAGTTGGCTTGCTCATAACCACAATTATTATCAGGAGTTTCTTCAGAGAGTTTTATATTGCTCAGCAAACTTATAAAGACTTTAAGAAACTGACACTATTGTAGCAGTGTTGCCTACACAGAAAAACAGCCTTAGATATTGAACTGTTAGTTAGCTCTTGCCATTCAATTGTGTTAAACTAACCTGCATAAATTCTAGTCAACTGGGACTTCTGGTATCTGACTGCCTTCTTGTCAAGAAAGGAACTCTGGGAAACCTACTTAACTAATGTTGTATTTTGGATTTAGGTTTGGTGTTATTGGTGAGGTGAAATTAGCTCTAAATCATTGTTGATTTTTTTTTTTTCCTAAAAATTATTCAGTTGCCATTTTTTATAAGTAAGAGAGGATTTTTTTGTAAGAATGTTTGTTCCTTTGCAAGTGTAGTGATAATAAAAAAATATAAAAATAATTAAAAAAAGTTACTTTGATTCCTACAGCAATAGGATTTGAAAGTTATGTCTCACAAGCATAGAATTTGAACATTTCTAATAAAACTTTTGCTAAAGTATCTATTAATATCACATATTATTAGCAATTCTCATGGCATTAAAATATGGTCATTGGTACAGACAAAATCTGTAATGTGTATACATATGTCCTGACCTAACAAGTGTACATGAAGTAAATTTTAAGTATAAATCAATCATGACAAGTGTGTTATAGTTTTTATTATGTACCTTGAGTAAGGTAAACACAATTCTTTGCTGGATTAAAGGATTCAGGGAACATTCTTTATGTATATAGTCATATGATCAACTGAGTAGAATAAATTATTTGAATACAGGGGATATGAGTAGAACTAGAGCACAGGCCACCTAATAAAAATCAGTTATACAATACTCCCAGCTACAGCTTTCAGGAGCTTGGGTTTTTTTTGCTCGTGTGATGATTTTAATGACAATGCACTTTATTCTTTCATGAGCTGAAGCCAGCTGTGATTAGCAATTTAACTTCCTAAGTAATGGAGAAGAAACAAAAGAAGTCAGTAGATCCTGCACCAGGTGATGAGTAAATAAATTCAACCTTAGCACCAGCTGACATGAGCATCAAAACAATAGCAAAATAATTATAATTGTCACAGTGGAAAGAACACCTGGAAAAACATATTGAAAGGAAAAATCCACCCAAATTCTCTTTGGGCAATTTCTGCAGCTTTGTTGAAAATAATGTTCTCAACCCTCCACGGGCCTTAGTGACCCTCTGGATTCCAAATGTTATTCCCCAAAAGTTTTTCTCTCTCTTCTTCACTATGCTTCTGCTTTCTCTTGAGTGGCTTGATTGCCATGTACACCCAACTCCATTTTCTTGTTTTGGTGCTTCCTAATATGAATATAACATCATGTTTAAATATGACTTATTTTGAATTCTCCTTACTATCACATCATTGCAACAGGAAAATCATTATTTATAAGAGTTAAATATCACAAAATCTATTGAGAAAAAAAATCTAAAATACACATTTCCTATAAATACCATCGATTGTGAGATCATATAATATGACATGGCCCAATATTATTTTTAAAGGTATAAGTTTAAATTAGCAAATTTTTATTCAGTGATGTTTCACAGAGAAACTAAATAAATAAATTAATTTGCAAGGCTTATTAATGCCTAAATAATATTTAATTCATCTAGTTCATGTCAATATAAACATCTACACATAGACACATGAGTTTTTAACCTTGAGCTGAGTCTCTACCATAATCTCTTTATTTCCCTCAAATTAAGAGATTAAAAGTTCAAATTCAAATGTAGTAGCTTGTTCTTGACTGTGCATTACAGTTGTATATGGGTTTGCAAAAATCCATGGAGATTTTACTTAAATATTGTATAATACTACAATGGAAACCCCATAAAATACGTGAGAAGTAAAACAAGCACTTGCACTCTTGGTAAAAGAAATACATGTAAGCAGGAATCTATGTGATAAGATAGAGCATGACTATTTTTTAGAGAATTTCCATCCATATGGACAAAATAACTGGTTGCAAGAAGATGATTCTAATAGGTAAGGCACTTTAAGTGTTTACTTTGTTTAGCAACTCACTTGCGCAGCTTGCATATAGCTGTAATAGGATGCATGGTTTGAAACAAATGTGTTATAAATATTATATATGTGCACAGAACGTCCTGATTAGTAGGTTCATAACCTTTCTCTGAGGCCTGTGGCACCATAAGGGCAATAGTAAAGACCTGGGAATTAAGGAAAATTCTGAAGACCTCCCTACTTTCTCCCTCATACTATTCCCTGCCTTGTACTAGACGTTACCTAAGAATGTGCCTTGTTTTTCCATTACAGATTACTTTCTTTGTGTCCCTGGTATTTCAGGTTATTATAGCAATAATCCCTGGCTGTGGCTACTAGCAGTGAGTAGAAATTGCTGTTTCATTTATACAGAGCAGACTTTCTAATAATTATGTGTAGGATTACTTCTCCAATTCAGACCTTATTGTGGGTTACATTGTGGAAAGTAATGTCTGCAATATAGTGGGTCTCAAGGATGCAATTCCCTCAAGATATTACCTTTGGAATAAAAAGGAGCAGAGTGCACAAAATCATTGAAGCTTTCCATTCTGGAAGCACAGACTAATTTTCAGAAAGAGGCTATCAGTTCTCAAAGCAATTAGTGATGAAAGTGGTACTAGTAAGCAAAAGAAGATATGGAATTTAGTCTTTAACACTCCTTTTCCAAAACTGTAGAAATATCAATCCTTTGAATGAAAAAGTAACACATTTTTAATGTCAAAATTAAACACAATAAAGAAAGTTTAGTAAGATTTATTCTGAATAAGGTATAAAACATCATGAAAACATGACTATATTCCAGATACATTCAATTAAAAACTAAAGGTAAAGAGAAAAGCACATGACGTTGATCCACACATTCACAACCAGATTGCAGCTTTACCAACAGTGATTCTCATGACAGATTTTAGTCTGAGGCACAGACATCCCCATTGCAAGAGTGACACTTCCAAAGATCCCCTAGGGTACAGGTTTAGCCCTAGTTCTACAAATCAGGAAATCACAAGGTGCATCAGTGACACCCTTGCATGCTACAGAATGGTGTAGGTGCACTGTGAGGAACTGCGGAGTGCCAGTTATATAGGACAAGCTGTGGTTCACATGCCAGCAAATACCATGGATTGCACATGGCAAAGGGTAGTGTCATTTAAGAGGTTAGTAGAGAAGGGGGAAATGACCAGCTATTAGCCCAAGACCTCTCCCTGTTAGAAATTGCCCTATAATTCTGTTGATTTCTATTCAAAATATGAACTTAAACTGTTTGGTAGCTTTTTGCTATTCAGTATCCTTGTTTTACTTTGGTTTGCTTTGTTTAGATGGGTGGGAGTTTTTCACACAGCTATTTCCTTTCCCCAGCTATAAACCTACATCTGTTAAATAGGACTTCTTATTTTAACTATTTTCTGTCTCTGCTACAGAGATCTATTCCCCAGTTCAACTGGAGAAATGTTAAAATTATCATCAGGATCTATTTTCTTCAGGAGCCTCCTGGGAACAACAAAGATTGAAAAAAAAAAAAGGCCTCAGAAAAACAGCAATCTATTCTAGAGTTATTTATTCATTTTGTTTCATTCTTATTGAGCACTGTTCATCTGAGCTCTCCCCTGGGCAGAGCAATCTTGAAGGAACCTCTTATGTCAACTAGAAAGCAAAGAGTGTCAAAATAAAATACTTGTAGAAATTTTACTATTAATACAATTCCAACTTTTTTTTTTTTTTTGGTTATGTTTGATTCATTTTAAATTTTTAAGCTTCTTTATCCAAGAAGGTTTAAATACACTTGGACATATCATCACCTTGTTTTGTACTGGGATTTAGTCAGAGTTTCTATTTGAATTGGTTGAATTTATAACTAAGACAAAACCTCTGATTTTTACTGGGGTACATTATGTTCTCTGCTGCACACATTATGACCTCATGCCATCCATTTGTCATAATCAGCAGCACACACTTTTATGGAAACTAATATCAAACTCCCAGAAATGAAACTAAAGCAGTGTGAGATAAAAGACACCACACCATAACTTCTTTTTAGCAGTAAAATGTAATAAATGGTAGTCTCTTCACTTAAAATTGTTTCACGTTGTAAGAATACATTATTTTTCTTACCCAGTCAACATGCATCACCTCTTTTGTCCATAACAGAAATTTGTTTGCTCTGCTATTGAAGCACTTAAATTATCTGCTTGTTTCTAAAACAAGAGACATATTATTATGGCTTCTAGAACAAAACACGGACATATTTGTATTGCCACTTTATTTCCTTTTGCCTGTAGTGCAATATTGCATTTCTAAAACTATCCTTTTTCAGTTGTCCAAAAGTATGTTTTTCAGTCTTCTAAATAACATTGTATACCAATTTTCTCTGAAAGCTTCTAAAGATGTTTATATTCTACATAAGTGTTTCTCACTACCATTTTGTCTCTCCACAAGCTTCATAAATACAGGGCTGTCAGTATTTATTTATTGCTTGATATTACTTTCCCTAAGACCTTTCAGTATAAACTACAAATATTTAATGAAGTTTTGTTTTGGTTTGAGCTTTACTCATTCACTGTTGCACTCCTGAATTGTACTTCTGCATTACACAGCATGTATGAGACAGTGTTTCTCATCTATAATATTTAACTTATTAAAGAAGATGAAGCAACTCAGAACTTTAACAAAAGTTGCCAAGTGTGCCCTAATTTAATTTTTTTTTTTTGAAGATTTTGTTTAACAAATCATTAGTAGTTTTATCTGTTACATAGTCTTAAGAAATAATGTCTGCATTCTTTTTAATGGATTTGGAGACAACTCTAACTGAGCAATATTTCTGTTTGGAAGTTACTTTAATAAATAAATTCATAAGGTTATAGCCACGAGACACTGTAGTGGTTTAGGTATGGTGCTCCCACTGAAACCACACTGCTGGTCACTGTCCACATCACCCTGTCCCCCTCCTCTGGAGGGCTGGAGAGGAGAATTGGAGGCACAAAAGATAAAGAACACAGACTGAGATAAGAACAGTTTACTGGAAAGAGCAATGAGATACAAAACCAAACTAACAGCAACAATACTAAAGACAAAGGGTACAATAAATGGACAATTCCCACAGAACACCCCTGAGAAATAGAAAATACCTGACAGCTCCCTCCATCACACTACGTCAACCAGGAAGAGATTATTTCTCCTCCAAAGAGACTCTTTTCCCCCCACTTCAGGGCAATGACTTGAGGTGGGGTAGAATAACATCTGGATCCTAACCCTTTCTTGACTACTGTAAAAATTAACTCTCTCTTGGCCAGAACAAGGATAGACATACAAAATTCTTGGAACATCCGTTTTGTAAACTGTATTGGTAAAATGGTCTCAAACAGTAAGAACTGCATTTTCAAATTTTAAACTGCTAGCAATTTGAAAATGCTTATCATGGACCTTTATTTTAGGCCATTTACTCAATCCCTAGTTCAGTTTTTTTTGACTCTGTGAACGTAGTTCAGGCTTAACTTTATTAAAAAGAAATTTTTTTGACATCTTCAATTAAAGCCTTCTGAAATCACAACACTTCACTTCTTTCAAAATATTATAAATATATGCAAACCTTACAAAGTGTAATCGGTTTGCCTTCCTGAGATGTTCTGTAGTTCAAAATTGATTACTACTACCACTGTACATGCAGTTAGTTAGTTTCTAACTTGCATCATATTTTGATGTAAATAGTCTAAAAACCTTTTGGAGAGGCCTCTTGCAAAGTATTGTACTTCTCTGGGCCTTGTGATAGGGGAGGGGTAGGAGATAATGACTGTGGGTTTTGTCTTTTCAAGCAATATTAAAAGTTGATTTGAAGGAGCAAAATCAATTATATGTATTGAAAAGAACTGACTGCGTACCTTACATTTTTCAAAATGAAAAGTAAATTTTTTCTTTCTGAAATGACGTTTAAGAATCTCTCCTGAATTATTTACAGAAGTATACTGATGTTTAATTAAAAGTATGAATATGTACAATGTGTATATATATAAATTATTAGAAGTCTTTAAATCTCTTTTCATTATTTATTTCAGGTTACACCTCTAAATCCCATTTAATTTAAGGGAGAATCTTTAAGAATGTCTTTAAATATTAGGCAACTCAGTAGTGACCCTTGACTACCTACTGATCAAGTTTCACAATTTACCTTTATGTACTAAAACAAGCAAAAACAAACAAACAAACAAAAAGTCACTTTTTTCACTGTATGTTGTTATTTTAGAGGACTTCTATAAGATTCTTGCTCATGATTAGGACTTCACCAGTCTTTTTTATTCTTTCTGGCACTCTAGGTTTGTTTATTTTCTAGTGAGAAATTTTGAGAACTCCTCTAAGGCCTAAAAATTTCTCTCTGGTGTTGTCTATTTGAATAAGGAAGTTGGATCCCTCGGATGTTTAAACTGAAAACTTCATGTTTCAAGAAGGAATCTGCAAGTTTTATTGATATGGGTCTTTGTAGCAGCTTCTATTAGAAAATATGATATTCCAGGTATCTATTACATAAAAAAACCAATGTATAGTTAGAAGTGAAGAATATATTTTGGAGAATGTTTAAGATTATTCTTTTAAAAAATTACAGAAAGTGTTTAGAAATATGTAAAATAAACAGTCTTAGCCTTATTTCACCCACGTTCATCATCTGTTTAATTGTGGCTTGGAAAGCAGTGTGTACTGTAAGACATATTAGATTTATGCCCAAAGACAGATAACATAAAATACAGCTTTAATTTGTGGACCCTGAACTTTCATTAATTTAATGTTTTACATTTACTTTCTATTCTTTCAAAGAATTGATTGATACATGAATCTTCATTAATTTATTTCTTCTCTTATACCGCCTAAACATGTACATTGATCTTATTTGTCAGGCAAGCATATTAAATGCCTCTGGCTTTCTGGAACTGTAAGACACTTGATCAGAAAATGAAAACACTGGCATGTAGCTGACATTGTTCTTTCTGGTTTTGGTGGCTTTTGTACCATATGCACATTAGCTCTGTGTCCACAGCCTCTAATGGAGCAACACAGAAAATGTATGACATACAGAGGAAGCTTAAAGGCAAAGTGCCAAATGAATATTGGCCTTTCAGGTCCTTCTGTGGTGAGCACATGTGCAAGTTGGATCCAGGATTGAGAACAGATAGATGAATATTAAATATTCTCAATGCACACTGTAATGACTTTAAAATTAATTTCCTTAGGACAAATCAAACATGTTGATCCAATTCAATGATCTTTTTTAAAACATCTTGGTCTGGATAAGATATCATTTACTGTAATTGGCAGCCATTTCCAATAAGAATGAGAAACACAAAGAATAATTTTTGGACATAAATACAAAAGGAGTCAAAAATTAAATCCCCAGAAGGACAGACATTATTTATATACAATTCCATTTCCTATATATCAAGCATGGATTGTTTTACTTTGTTTAAATTGTTTTGCACATTGTATTACTCAGATTTATAAACATCCAAATTTATATTTGCTTAAAATGATCATAATCCCAGTAAGATCTAATTTTGACCATTAATTTCTGATGGGGAGTTTAGATGTTGTGCAAGAGTTTTTGTGTAGTTAGTAGTAGTTAATATATTTCTTAAAGGGAAATGACTCTCATTCTTTCTAAATATTTAAAAAATTATACTTTGGCTGATGCAGTCTCTGTTCTGAGTCTCTGACAGGTATTTATCAGCTATTGCTTGAAAAATGTAGGTTTCCCTTCTCTTCTGGTGATGGAGGTTGACCCACTGCAGACTGTGAGGAACCCTGTGAAGAAGGCAGCCATTGCCTGCGAAAGGGACATCAGGGCAAATAACCACACTGCAGCCCATGGAGAACCCCACACTGCAGCAGGCACATATGCCATTTAGCTGTGTCCCATGGAGGACAGGCACTGGAGCAGTCTTTCCCTGAAGGATTTTATCCCATGGCAGGGACTATGTGTTGGAGCAAGGGAATTTTGCAAAGAGTAAGAAGAGGCAGATATGAAGAGCTGTGAACTGATCACAAACCTCTTGCCCTGTCTTCTCCCCTCCCCTGTTTGGCCATATAGAGCTGAGAATGACAGAATGAAGTTGAGCCTGGGAGGAAGGCAGGTGTGGGGTGAAGTTGCTTTGGTTTTTTTTTTTGAGCAGGGGGAGTGAGAGAGCAGCTGCGTAGGCGTCTAGTAGTCAGGCACAGTCAGTCCACCACAGCTTTATTCCTAATACTCAATATAATATGGCCCACATGCCAAATGGAACAAATAATAATGAAAAATCAGCTTAATAACAATGGAACATATATAATGACTAATACTCTATAATCGTATTAACATTTCAACAATATTTATTTTAGACTTTTTTATTTTTCTGATAGATAACAATTTTATGGGTGCAAGAAAAATAAACTGATGTCCCAAGTTTCAGTAAACACATGTAGAGAAATATGACAGTAAAAATATCATTTATTAAATTCTCAGTGGTTATATGTATATGTTGTGGTTTAGTAATGGCATTCTTCAACTTAATGTTCCTACTGAAACTGCTCCAAACCATGTGCTGTTTGATTCTCTCTGTTCTGCTCTCTCCTTCTCCAAGGGAGGGCTGGAGAGGTAAATTGGAAGCACAAAAGGTAAAGATCAAGGGCTGAGATAAGAATAATTTACTGCAAACAGGAGTGAGATAAAAAAATAAAAAAAAACCCACAAAAACAACAAAAAATTCCCAAACAAACAAAAAAATACAAAACAAAACAAAACAAACCCAAAAATAATAATAAAAAGAAAACCAAACAGTAACAGCAACAATACTAATGACAGAGCATACAAGAAAAGGAACTCTATTTCTCACCTGTCAACAACTTCCTGCACCAACCCAGAAGAGATCCCTTCCCCTGTTCCCTGAAAATTATGTGAGGCGGTATAGAATAACCTCTGGCTCCTAGCCATGCCCACTCCTGGCTACTGCAAAAATTAACCCTGTCCTGACTAGAACCAAGCCAGTATAAAATATTTTGCTGTGGTTGTTCATGTCCCAAATAATATTAACAGCAGTGTAAACTCTTCCAGAAGGGTTTAAATACATCTCAGAAAGAGTAAATCAGTATAAATTACACGTTGAAGAGACTGGAGAAACAGAAACTTTGAATGGATGCAGGACCCAGAATAATTTTAACTTCTACCTTCTTGTACATTCTTTAATCTTCTTGACAACTAATATTAACCAACATAAATGAATTGTAGGCAAATATGAGAAGCCTTTTTCTCTCCCCCTCACTCTCTCTCCCTATATGTCTTCCCTCCTCTCTATTTCCCTCAGGTCACCATCTAAATTACACTTCTCATATTTTTTCAATTTGTCCTGCTATATAAATATCTATTTTCAGTCTAATAACAGGAACATTTTCCTGAATTTTTAAAGTGTTATATATTCAAATGGGGTTTGGCCACATGATTCTCCATCTGTTTCAAAATTCATCTAAAAATACTTTTATCTTGTCTTCTTCTCAGCGTTTGGCTCTTTTTTGCAGTATTTCATTATAGTTACAAAGGAGATTTATGTTATATTTATTTGAGGTATGCGATTTTATTTTTTTTTTCTTTACCCTGCCTATTATTATGTTTTGAATTTCAGGTTAAACTTTCCCACCCCATTTTCCAACCCCTGTTATTATTGTATAAATTAAAGTCACCCTTTCAATAATATTTTCAAGTAATACTTTGGGGTTAGGTTGATTTTTAAAAATTATTTTCAATTATGCTGTAGTTATTCCTCACATATAAACAAGACAGAATTCTTGATGTTCAGGAACTTAAACAAAATCAAGACTTCCTCATGCATACCTTTTCCTGTTAATTTTAAAATGGTTTGCTGACAGAATCTAGTTTTGCTTCTTTTGGTCTTAATGGGTCAAAAGTCCTATTGACTGTTGTAAGCATTTTGCCAGAATATCTAGAGCCAGCTGTATCTTCTAACAGATTGACATTGGAAGGAATATTATGCCTTCCCAATTTCCGTATTTTTAATATGTATTTAAAGTAGTTTTTGAAGTAAGGATATTCATCCTCACGTAAGTCATCAGAAAAATATTGTCAATGTCTTTATGATTGTATCCATGTATTTATGAACTCCCACACAGGAAGTTCAACTTTGATGAGCTCTGCAGTGTTTATGAAGTCTGCAGATGCTCCTGGATAGAACAGCTACACTGTTGTCCAAAGGTAGTCATGAGCAGAGCAAAAACTCAAAATATTTTATACAGTCACTCAAAACCAAACCTAGTCTTAGTTAGAAGAAATGAGACAATTATAATTCACACAACAGAGTCTAATTTGCACAGGGATTAGATTCTAAATGAAATCAAAGGCTAGACTTTTGCATGAGCAGGTGTCCATTTGGGTAGACAATAAGAGCAGTTATTGTTACTGCAAAGTCAACCAAGTAAGTGATAATTCATGCATCTATTTATGTCACAATTGTGGACCCAACTCCTGCATTGAATTTTGATTGAATTTTCATATTCTTCATTGACTGCCAGGTATTTAGGAAGGTTAGTGGTGGACATGGCAGTGTTACCTTAACGGTTGGACTCAATGGCCTAAAAGGTCTTTTCCAAGACAAACAATTCTATAATGCTGGATTCTAAGGTATTCGACTGACATCAGAATCTGCTTATTACTACTGACATCCATTGTAACTTTGTCTTGGAAAGAGGTAACTGGAATGATACAGCAGAGCCAGGAAAAGACATAGTGGTGCAGAGTTCTCTGGATACATAGTTCAAGCCTTTCCATTAATAAAATAATTTAATTCATTAATATAATATCCCTGTTTCTAAAGGAATAATTACACCACAACATGAATCATAGATCGGCTTTGACACTGCCATCAGCAGGTCATCCTTCTTCGGTAGACTATCAATATCTTCATACAACAGTTACAAATACTTGTAATTGACAATAACTATATACTCACATGAATATTTGATTTTCCTATGGAAGTTTAGAATACAGGTTGTAACACCATAACAATCTAATTCTTTAATCATAATCACCACAGTTGTAATTCGTTTGAGTAGTACCTACTTATTGGCACTGAGGGAATTGCTCAGTTAATATAAAAACTGAAATATTTAAAACAGTGTGATAGAGTTAATCATATTCTTGGATTCTATGGACAAAAAGATATTAAGAAGTATATCACTTTCAAAAAATGTAAATAAACTCCACTGCTGTTTGATGGTTTTTTAGGACTATTTCATTGTAGGAGCCAAAACAATATATTTTGGGGGAATCTACACCATCCAAAAGCAAGACAAAGAAATGATAATGCTCTCATTTTCACACTGAAAAGTGAAAGATGGATGAGAGCATGAGTTTCATGTATTACAGAAAGTGAGATTTTGCATTTCAAGTTGAGGTACTCTACTATTTCATGCTAAGTAACTCATGACAGCAACACATGCTTATTGCATGTAAATTGCAGGACCTAAGTTCATGGATGCTGACATAAAACAAAAAATCCTGTTTGATTTGTTAACGAGTGTATGTGCTGTCTAAAATATTTATTAGTTAACAAAATTTTGTGCATGTTTAATAGAATCAGAGTCAATAGAATTTGAAAATCTGAACATATCTGATAAAATACCATAAAAATTAGACTCTGCATTCTTTGCTTTGAGTGCAGATAATTTACATCCATTCATCTGAATAGACAGCTATTTTGTTTATTGATAAATTATTTTGAATGAATGCATGTTTACAACCAAAACAGTTATTCTTGTCATAAATTTGCTGTATGACAAAAGAAAACCTGAGGTAGAATTCACTAGGTAAATATTTTGTGATGAAAATTGGCCCTAAAATGCTTTTACTAATGGCTACATAAGAAGAGGTACTTTGGAATCACAAACATTAAACAAATAAAAAATAAATGGCTTTTCTAATCCTACCTCCCACCATTACATATCTGGGAAAAAATAACAGCACAAGAATCTTTCAAAAACAGGCAACTTAAACCCAGAAAACATGAATGTCCACTAGTTCAGCTAGACATAAAAGAGAGAAAAAGGTGCATCATAGGACTCACAGTCAAAAAGGAAATTCATGTTACCTTATTATTACTATTCTATTACCATTACCATTACCACTGACATTAAATAGTTGCACAAAATTAATTTTTAAAATGTGTAAGTAATGAGAAAAATTAGATCAGATATTTTAACATATAAGCTTTTTCAGTTCTATATTTAGAACAATCTTCAAAATATGTGTATGTACTATAACTTCCAGAACTTCTTTATAAAACATACTTAAATAAGAACTAAGGTAAGGTAATAAAACTACCTTAATGTGGCATACAAAAATAATTTCTGAATAATAATTCAGAAACTCTTAATGATGTAATATAAAATTCATTAATTTAAAAAGGTGTTATTTCTCTTTTGCGTATACTTCTAAAATATATTGATTGAATTATTCTTTGACCTTTCTTCAAATGATGTCAGAAGACAAATATTATGGAAAATGATTGATTTTTTTTTTTAAAAGAGCACAAGATACTGACTTTTATCTTTGAGATTTCCTGTAATAAATGTGCTGTCCTTACTACAAAAAATACTGTATTAGAAGACAATGTTGAAAATTTGGTCCTGTTTTTTATGAACTTTTGTTTTTTTCAAATCAACCTTCTCTTTAGCAATGAATGTTTTAAATGGTTGTTCAGAACTTTCTCATTGACATATTAGAGCTTTTTTAAAGGCTTACTTATTTAAAATAGATCAATATGTGAAATCATATACAAGTTTTCTCCACATTAACTCTGAAAATACTGTTGTCAAAACATTTTTATTAGCAATGTGTTATACAGTAGATTAATTTAGGTAGTGAACTTTGTAAAATGAAATAGCAATATTATGTATAATGGCAGGATGAAGACTGGGACAGCTCCATGTTCAGCTCATTCACAGATATGTTTCTTCACATGCAATAACAGGTTACAAATTTTAGCTTTATCTGATTTCACACACAAAGGGAGACAAAGGAAGATGAAGTTTTTAGGTGAATATGACCACAGCTTTTCTTGCCTGTCTAGTTCCCAGTTGCCATTCCTAGACAGATGCACAAACCTGAAAAAGCACCTGTAAGACAGTTAAAATACCTGAGGACATTCGAAGTGAGTCATGGGCATCCAATTGCCAGCAGCTGAATCTGTTCCTATTAAAAGATCTAAAATACTTTTTCAACATTCTATATTTGAGTATGAACAATGAAAGATAATGCATTCAGGAAACACAACATATAGATCTTCTCTGTTCTTCCACAGATTTTTGTTTATATGATGAGGGCATTTTTGTCTTTATATTCAGCAAATAAGTATGTGATTATATATATATTTTTTTTAATTATTTTTTTACTTTGAGAATGCTTAAACTTCCCTATGATAACTCACAATTACCTATCTTATAAAATGTAAATATTTGGTCTCTATTGTCACAAGGGAGAAGATTGCATGCCCTTATGAGGTTGCGAGCTATGCTGGTGGTGGCTTATGCCTCTGGTAGGGTCTCAGCTGAAGGGTTAGACAAAGTGTGTCTACAGGCAGGATGGGTTTGTCAGCCTCCCGGCAACCATCCTAGGAGAAGGACAACTCCAAACCAGGGCAGATGGAGCTCACTTAGCCTTCTAAGGTCATCCATCTAAGAGAAGTATGCTCTAACTAAATCTACATCCTAAAGACCTCGCTGTCACCATCCAACCTTGCTGGGCCCTGGCAGATGAACCTTAGGAGTAAAGGGTGTGGTCAGTTCCATGTGCACTGTGCCTCACCTACAAAAATCTACTGTGCAGGCTCGAAGGATCAAAGCATAGCATAATTGGTAGACATCTCAAAATAATAATCTAAATATTAGACTATAATTACCAAGATGTTGTGGTGAACATTTGAAGATTGAACTAAGATCTGCATAAAAAACAACACTATTATTTTACGCTTAACATACATTTGTCACTGTTATAATAGAAATGTGACTTGCCTATCTCGCATTGGCCTTATTAGCTAGCAGCTGGAGTGAGTAGAGCCCTTCCCAAATCTTCATTCTCAAAGTCTAGCTATGATGATCATGAAAAGAAATGTATGCCATCAGCCAGAATTTAAACCAATTTCTGCTTTAAAATAGCCAAGTTAGTATTTCAGTTTAAAATGCCAAGAAATTTAGCTATGAAGAATATATATTACCTAACTTTTACAATATTATCACTTCAATTATGCTATGAAAGTGTTATGAGTTCACTTGGTAAGTGTTACACCATCAAAAAATTAATTTCTTTACTTTTAGTAATTGAAGGAAAAAAAAAAAAAAGCATCTTGTTAGGAGAGTAAGAAAATGGTCATAAAATTTGCTCTCTTTTTTGTTGTTCTAAGCCAGTTACAAATTTCACCTCTCTAGAACACATATTATCTTCAGCCTAACACCTTCCAAGTGGTCATTTCATGATGACAATAAACTTCTCTAAGAGAATCAGCTCTGACCACACTTTCAGAACATTTTCTCCCTTTTAATATATAGCTACTTGATTAATTTTTAGTAGTACTCACTAGGCAATTTTACTGAGATCCATTGCTTTTTATTTAAGCCTGTCATATATTTTTATGAAAATTATTTCCAGAAAATAATGTGTTTTAGCTGTGTTGAGCTATTTACCTGGGGAGCAGGGATCTGCAGATAATGGAATTGCAGCTGGATTTTGATTACACTAAAAAAATCAAGGAGTAGACTGATACAGAAGTATGAACATCTCCATGACTGCAGGGGAAAAAAATAAATATTCTTGTGATCTGAATGAAGAGCAAAAATCAAATTTTTTATAGTTCCCCTCTATCAATCACATGTGAAGGCAGAAGACCATCATCTTCACTTTATGCAATAAACTCTACAACAAATACAATTATTGGTTTAATATATCTAGATTTGTTTTCTATGTATTCTGGAAGGACTACTTCGTGCCCAATTTTAGGACAGATAAAAGATGCATAGTTGAATTGTCGATTCTGTCTCTGATAGTGCAATATTCTTGTTTTGCTTAAAAGATCCTTATTTTCTTCCTGCCCTATAAATCAAAGGCATTGACACAATCTAATAAGTGTAGATTAGATAGTGGGCTAGATATCTATCCATCTTTCTTTGAATGGTCTTCAAGGTCTCTTTCAGCTTTGATTCTGTGAACTACTGGTCTGTAGAGGACCAGACCTAAACATGTGTCATCTCGAACATTCTGAATATTCCTACAGCAAAGGGGATCGAAGGAGAGTGTCCTGCATATATGGGACAGTGCTGTTCTAAGCCAATCTCTTGCTCCACCCTGAGAGTGGTGCTCATTCTGCCCTTCCAACACCAACTCACTTCCTAGAGAAGGATGCACATGTGAATAAAAATAAAAATCTAATTTACACAAGAAGAGTGCACCAGAAAGGTTATAGGTTAACTATAAAATGGAACAGATAAGACTTCCTCACTCTCTTTTCCACCTTTTTTCTCTGCCTCTTTCTCTTTTGTTTTCTCTGTTTGCCCCACCTCTGGGCCATTCATGAAGCCAGACTAATGTGGGATATAAGGGCTGGTGATGTTCTTTGCTTCTTCCCTTGCTTTGCCTGAACAAAGCACAACTATCATATTCTACTCCATACTACCTACTGAACTTTGTTGTGGGAGTAGGGCACTTGTATAATCATGTGTTGTGCCTTGTAAGTCAGCACCTTTGAGGAGTGTTATGGGAATTGAGAACTATACTGTACAAAATCAAGGGCTTGTTCACCTCCACTTTTGTGGAAATCTATTGTATATATTTAAAGGCTTGTTAGTCAACACCTTTTCAGTCTAAATAGTGGGCTGGTTGCTGGAGTTATGTTGACTGTATAATAAAAACATAAGATTCCCTGACACATGGTCCATTGACTTTGTTCAGACTGACAACAGTTCATAACAAGCATCATGGCCCCTAGCAGTGGGTCATAACACTGCCTAGAAACTCATCACTGCAAGAAATGCCACACACAATATTACCTGCACAGTGAAGTTTTAAAGCATATCTCTACATCCTATTTTTTCCCCTAAAATTAAAACGGTTTGCCTTGATTGATATAAGTATTACCTTCTTTTTAGTCAGCTACAGAGTGATATTTTTCCCAATAACTAAAATTTTAAAACATTTATTAATATGCAGAGATTCAGAGGTTCCAGAGAAAGGGGTGAGGAACAGGATCTCAAAATCTCTCAGAATGGATCTTACTTTTCAGATCTTATTCATGGTATTTTTAATTGTACCTATAATTGGTGGTCTGAAAACACTGCCATAACATAAGTCATTTATTTGAGATTTAAATATTTTCAATTAAAATATAATTTATTTTTTTTTTTTAACTGGTAACTGTTCTCCTTCAATATCTATGTCTTTTCGGTTAATTTAAAATTGAAAGGGTTATCAAGGCTTACTGAGAGTGACAGTGTCATCTAAGAAGAAAGTGAGAGAAGAAATAGAAAGGTTCCATCAAAGTAGGTACTTTGAGAAATTCTTCTGACAAGACTCAGACTGAAGCTGACAGCATCTGGATTATGTAATCAATTTATGCAACTATGTAAAGAAGTCTTCAAGAGTAGGTGAAGGTGCTTTTGAATTTTTTTGATCCTGTAACATCTATGAATACGATTTCACTGCTAGGCACAGGGAAAGCTTTTATGTTGCAACACATGAAACTGAACATATGTCTACAAAATATAAACCATTTCTCAGGAAAATAAATTTAGGTTTTGTTACTCAGTATATATTAAAAAGTAAAAGCAATCAGTGAATATGCCAGCTGATATTTTTCATGGATAACAGATGTGTGCTCCATGTAACCTTCTGGTCAAAATCAATAAGGGGAAAATGTTTTCTTTCCAGGTTTTCTTTTGCTATTGTTATCCTTCCGAAATGATGAGAGTAAGCCCATTCAAACAGTGTCCTGGCATCAATCTGACATTTTAAAAGATCAAAAAGCACCATGTTAGATAGCTAGAGAGCCCCCAGACTGCAATAACACCAAAAAGGAAAGTAATAAAATAAGGAGCAAGCATATGGCATGCAGTTGCATTTCTTGCTATTGATTCTGAAACTGCTGAAGTGGAACTTCTTTATCAGCAGCTACATAATCAGCAAGTCAAAGCAATGCATCTCTGTCTGAAAATAAGGCAAAACCACTGTGTCAATGTAATCAAAAGATATAAGTTAGAGAAACCCGGAAAATTATATGACATTACATACGGATGTGTGCTAGATTATCAAGTCTGATAACTGACAAACTCATGAACACAGACTACCAAGAAATGCCTAGAAACACACTCATCTTTGAAATATTAGTCCAATATGGCATCTGTTGAAGCTTCCTAATAGGTAGAGGAAATCCTTCTATTGCAATATTCTTTTTAAAAGAGTGATCTGAACATTCAGAAGAGAACCAGTTCTATTGACTACACTCCAGCTGGTGTTGCAATATCTTTGTCTCCTACTTTTTTGCTCTAGGAGTGATCACCATAATCAATGGTACCTCATTATATTCACACACACCAAAAAAAATGGAGACAATAAATCTATGTAGCCTTTCTATTACAGACCTTGCTTACTCCTAAATTGTGAGCAATACCAGATGAAATTTCAGATGTCTTCTTTAATTCTCTGAGATCCAAGAAAGCTTGACTTCTAAGACAAAAATTTTAACAGATTATAATAAAAGCAAATGAGTCCAAAGACTAAGATTAGGGGAAAAAACAAAAGAAATGGATTTAATAGTATATTTAACCATGCAAGTATGCCCCATTATTCCGTGTCCTTAACAACCCAAATGGTAACCCATCAATATTTGGCAATAAAAGCTAGCTCCCTGATCGAGATTTATAATGGAGGAAGACTGTTGTCCTTCTATTTATGAAATAAGGTTCCCATTGCTGTATTCTGCAGCATGTGAGGTCTCAAGGCAGAAAAGCCATTTCCCCTTCATACAGAATCACAAAGAGAAAGCTAACATATCGATAGTACCATAATTAGTATTTTTTAAAAGTAGGCATGTATTTAAACATTTAAACATTTCAGTGTGAGTGAAAATTTGTAACTACATTATTTAATGTATAGAAAAATTATAAATTAGTGTTCTGGAATAGAATGTTTTCATTGACTCCTTTTTCAAGTATGTTTAGCATAGGAGGGGATTTTTTAATCTACTGCCATTATTCATGTTGGCATTTGATCTATCATTTTAGCAGGATTGTTTTAAATGACAGTAATATCTTAGATCTATTGAATATAAAACAATATCTTAAGAATTAATTTTTGAATTTTTAGAATGAATTAGAATTCATATTTAAAAGACCAAATTTGAAGAAACAGCAGGAAAAAAAAGAAAGATCTTTCATCCATCTTCATAAAAATTCTGGCTTAAACTGTCAGGAAAACAAAACAACTTTCAGAGTTAGTTTACTTTATGGATTCAAGGAAACTGCTGCATCTTCTGTGTACAAAATTGCGTATAGGACAAGATCATTAGTTGGTGTTAGACAATACTGAACTTTACAGACTGTAATATATTAACTCGTTAACTTGTTTTATGACTGTAAAGTCCATTTTCATATATAAACCTAGACTGATCTTCCATGAAAATCACTGTGACTTTACAGAGGAACTTATTTGGTCCTTGTAAACTACACCTGCAGTAGAAGGTGAAGCAGATAGGTAGAAGCAGACATACAATACAATATGTTGTCCTTAGAAGTCTACACTAGACACCTTTCTTATTTATTTGTGTATGTAGTAATTTAATTATATCAGAAATAACTTTGGATTATTCTACAGACTCAATTCTCATTCATGTCTAAATATGCTCTTGGATCTTTACTCTCAGTTACATCCACACAAAATCCAGCTCAGAAGCACAGCATTCATTTCCTGATGCAAGCACAATAAGAGGTATGATATAGATTTTTTTCAAAAGCACACATCCATGACTTACAAAAACACCATGAGAGGCAGTTATAGCTGCTCATCAATGGAGCTCCACCATCATGTGAAATTTACCTTTAGACAATAAGTGGGAAAATAAGAAGCTACTTTTTGACATAAAGGAAACAAAACAAGATGAAATGGTGGTGACATTACGTGTTTAAACCTCATTGACAGGATTTAATGCTTGTTTGTGCATCTTCCACTCCCAAAAGTCCTTTAAGAATGGGTGATCCTAGTGTGCCTTATATTTAGAGTTCATCCAAACTTTGATACTTTGTTGAGAGGTATTTTGGAGTTAACAAATACAGTCTTGTTGCTTTTCTCATCAAACAGCATCTGACCTCGGATACAGATTCCTAGAACTTCAATAGTTCTTGCATATTCACATGTTCTCTTTACTGTTTATGCTTATGGGAATTTGTTTGCTTGTTTTTTTCTTCCTGGAAGTACCTTGTTGAATAATTTAAGTCTAACTTGCTATTAATTGGTGTCCCTGCATAACAGTCATATGTGCATATGTTTTCGTATACATGCACACAAACGTATTTCATAGTACCCATATAGACACAACAAACTTTATGCCTAATATGCATGTATATACTATAGACATAATTCAGACTTTGTGTATGGCAACATGAAAATGACTGTCTCACTCCAGTGTAAGAACAACGTAGGAATCTCTATTTTCAGTGGCTTCTGCTTTTAATGTTGTTAGGTATTATGTTTGGAATATTGAGATTCCTTTGAAGCTACACATGTTGCCATTTTTATAAGTCCATTTGCTATTTGAGACTATGAACTTAGGCAAAACCATCAGATTTTCGTGTCTTTTCTTTTCAGCTACAAATATATATATATCAACCTGTCTTGTTACATCTTTTATAATCATGAGCTCTATGAGGCAGTACTGTGACAGTAGAGGAGGTTCTAAGTTTCAATTATCCTAAATATTCCAAGTATCACAAATATTCTAAGTATCAATTAAATATTCTAAATATTCTAAGAATCTATAATAGACCATAGTATTATTTATGCCCTTCATAATTTCCAGCTTGGAGACCACTGACTCAGAGTCACAAAACTCTCAAAGATATAAGGGAGATCCAAGCTGTACAGTCTTTGCCCTTGAAAGAAAAATCTGTGCCTTCTGAGTCACAGCACCATTTGCAAAGAGTTTTCCACTGAGTATACTGACATAATGATTGCAGCAGCAGATTATAAATAGCTGTATTTATACATAGCTCTAACTAAAAGAGCAGCAGCTTGCTTGGGACATTTTTAGTAAGATATTTTCCCCCACTCTTTAATTTATTCCTTTCTCCATTATGCTTCAAAGAATCCTGGGCTTGAAGCTTAAAAACTTATGACTCCTCAACATGAAAACAGGCAGTTCTTAATCACATTTGTAGGTGTTGTGGTTTTCAGAGAGAGGAGTGGCAGCTGTATGCTTGTCCTGTTCCTTAGCAACAGAACAAGGGGAGCTCAGGAGACTCCATTGGAGGAAGCCTGATATGCTCACTTGTTACACTCAATACCTCTCTCCACCTGTCACAGACAATGAGAGGACCGAAATCAAAACCAGCTTGCCAAGGAAAGTTTCTAAATATATGATTTAATAGTACTCCATACAAAATGTGTGATAACAACATGATAAATTTGCTTGGTTGATCATTCAATGACCAAGAGAAGGCAGNAAAAAAAAAAAAGAAACCAACACGTATACTAAGCTCTCAGCTATGGCAATTAAATTTTCTTATAAATTTTACACTGTTTCTTTAAAATACTTGCTCACAGTGAAGGTAATGAATAAAATCTCCCTTGCTTCAAGGACAGAAAAATCTTATTGTTTCCATTTTCCATCCAGCCCAATTTGAAGAAGCTTAGTAAATTCAGTTTTTGCTTAAAAATGCAAGTAACTTGTCTAATCTTCATGGTTCTTCATAAAAAAGACATCTTAAATGTAATATAATAATTCAAATAGAAGTACTAAAAAGATATATAAATACCCTAAACATCTCCTTCCCCATAGTTTTAATACACTTTTGATTAGAATAATCACACCTAGATTTGTGTGCACAGCTGTGTCATTAGAGAGGACATAGTCTTATTCTCCATCTACATTAATTCTGATCTCTGATTCCATGTTCTTCACCCCTGGAGAAGTGTAGCCCCCATGGCAGCAGTGGCTTGCCAGAGCCTGGAGCAGTCTTTCTTTTTAAAACGTCAGTTGTACTGACTGAGGTTTTGGTTCCACATACTTGGACAGAGCAGGTTTTTGAGTGGGTCAGTGAACTGACTCATGCTCTTTAGATCTTTTGTCCCTGTGTCTGCTTCACCATGGTCTTCACCACGGGCTGCAGGGGTGCCTCAGCTCTGAGTCCTTCCCCTGCTTCCATGGCATCCCTCCCACAGGAGACAGTCCTTGATAGACTTCTCCAACATGAGTCCACCCTCCAGATAACACTTCTGTCAGAGGACAAATCTGCTCCAGTGTGGGTCTCCTTCTCCAAGAGTCATGGCTGCAAGTCTCTTCCAGGATCTTGCTCCATCCTGGGTCTCCCACAGAGCAACAGCTCCTTCAGGCATCCACCTGCTCCTCCAGGGGCTGCAGGGGGGTCTTCACAGCCCAATGCTTCTCCATGGGCTGCACGGGTGGCATAGCTTTGAGTCCTTCCCCTCCATGCTCCAGCGTGGGGTCCCTCCTTTGTCTCATCTTGCTGCGACCTTGGTCTCTTTCTGCATTGTTAACTCATGACTGGAATTTCCAACTGTACAACACTCCTAAATTCTTAAATATGTTATCACAGAGGTATGACTATGATTCTTAATTGGCTCAGCTTTGGCTACCAGCAGGAAGTCTCTCCTGGCCCTGGATGTCATTGCGTCCACAGGAGAGGGGAAGCTTCTATCAGATTCTAATAGAAACCATGCTGGAAGCTCTCCTTTCTATTAAAATCCAGCCACCGAAACCTATGACACTCCCCTTAGAGGGAAGGTTAACACAAGAAAAAAAAAAATCACAAGATGTGTCTTTGTTAGATAGTGATAGCCTTTTAAAATATTAAGAGGAGAACTACAGCCTGTCCAAGTTCTCCTCCTTCTATCCAACAGGTGCTGGAGGTCCTATGTACCATTCCTGTCATTATTCTCCATGATCACTGAAAATCTCAACCAGAGTCAATGGCAGAGATTTGTCTTGGGTCAAATGTATGTGTGTGACATTAGTGAGTGTATGAAAGAACAATCTCAGAGATAAAAAGTTCCATCCCACAGAGAAAAGTTTATGGAGTATATGAGTAGATGCCAGAAGGAAATAAGCAGGGAGAAGATCTCCTATATCACTTACTTAACTGGCAGTCTGCGATCACATGTTCTCCAAAAAAGACTGTCCATTACACTTTAGCATAACAGAACCTTGAATTACTGTCAAAGCATAAACAAAATCACCTTCCCAGAATGACCATGTATTGCATTCTTCCATCTCATAACTTATCAAGCCAACAATCTAAAATCTAATGCTCACACTTACAAATAAATACTTCTGTCCATATCTTAGAGGGAACAATTTGGCTTCTTTTTACATAGTTGAGAGGATTGCATAGTTGGCCTACCACTATTTCTAGTATGTATGTTCTGTGATACTCAATGCAGAAATTTTTTTTTTAATAGAAGCATATATTCATGGTTATAACACAAAAATACGTGCTGAGGTCAGAGATGGAAACAAAGAATTTAAGTCCTGCAAATTAATAGCATTTTCTGTGGCTTTTATCCAGAAAATTCTATTTACTAACTCTTTTTATCCTTTATTCAAATCACTGTATAAATTCTTGTACAAATATTTTCAAGTTACTCAAAATCCTGATGTGCTTTATTTTGGTTTGTTATTATTTTAATAATCAAAAAATTCATGTTGTTTTTACTCCTTCCCATCTCTTGATCTGTTATGCTGAGCTTTTGCAACTTGATAGATCATCAAACAAATTTTCTCATTTCTCTTACTCTTCATTTCTGCTGACATTAGTCAATTGATTTTATATATATATATTCATTTATAGAGCTGAAATAATAACTCTTAATTTACTATGCAGAAAAATGAATGCTTCAAAGCTGCAGTCTTGTGAGATTAATTAAAATGAATGAGTGGAAGGAACACAAAGCAGACTTTTATTTACCTGCTTGTCAGTCTAGGACAATAAAGTAGAGACAAGAATGGTATAGAACAGGTTGCTGTTTGCAAAATCTGGAGTTTCTGAGTGTTTGGAAATAAGTTCAGAACAGTATGTCATTGAAACATTCAGGTATTCTTAAGTGGTTGAAATTATATGACATAAATGTAAGCATATCAGTTTTTACAAAACATGATATACAAGCCTAGTTAATCTGGGGACTCACATGTGTCCTGGCTGCAGAGTACAATTTTTAAAGGTGGGCTGTCAAATCTGTGAAAACAAATCACCACATGCTATGTTTCCATTTTATGAATTTATGAAACTGTGTTCCATATCTTTATGTATTAGGACATGGTATACCCTTATGATGCCTTGAAAAAACCTCCACTTTTACCACAGCTATTGTAAATGAATTACTACATAAATCGAATGAACTTTTGGCTTGCCTCAGTAAAAGTTGTGTTGTTTTTGTGGGTCTTTTTCTTTATATCAGAGATTAGTTAAAACAAAAATATCATTATGCAGTAGGATAGAAAACTGAAGAAAGCCTTTTTTATAAAGGAATTAACTTTCTGTAGAATGTTTTAAATACAAAAACTAGAAAGAAGAAAATATTTTCATTACAATTACCTTGTAATAGTTGGATGTGCTACTTATGATGTACCTTAATAGCAATAAGAAGAGTTAGAAATTTAGGGAGGTTTCCTTCTGCAGATTGGTTATCTACCCAGAGACAGGAGGAACAAATAAAAGAAGAAATGCTTTACATAAAATTTTATGACTCATTTTTAGTGCTTTGATTAAAGCACAATATAAGTAAGCAGGTTTTATGTAAATACATTAATTCTCTAGTTTTAGTTGAATATTAATCACTTCTGGTCTTAATGTAGTGCCTAATGATGCTATGAAGTCTTAAAGAGCTGGCACATATCCCCATGAAGGTGTTTGCATTTAAGTCACACGTAAAATGACTCCTCTGTTCCATTCCTTCACCATGAGACCAATCTGGATTTAATTAATGCAAGTTTATAAAGCATTCTCATACCTTTGAATGAATTGCACAATAGAAATGCCAAGTGATAGCATTAAGTAGCAGAATTTGGAAAAAAAAATCAATTATATTTTATTTAAAATAGTTTATATTATAATATTTATATGTTATTTACTATTAATAGAATAGGAAAAGCTTATTAATAATTATTATTAAAATTATTAATAAAAGTTATTAATAACTTTGAAAAGTTTGTATGTTGATTCCTTTCTAGAATAGTAGAACGGTTTAGGTTCAAAGATGCTTTAAAGATCAGGTAGTTTCAACCCTACCAGAATGAGCAGGGATGACACCCACTAGACAAGGTTGCTCAGAGCCCTATCTAATCTGGTCTTGAACGGTTCCAGAGATAGGCAATCCACAACTTCTCTAGGAAACCTGTTCCTGTGTCTCACTGCACCCTGAGCAAGTAATTTCTTTCAAATATCTTATCTAAAACTCTTCTTGTCCTGTAACTATCTGTCCATGTAAGAAGTCACCCTTTCTCTTTTTTATAAGTGCCCTGCAAGTACTGAAACACCACAAAAAGGTCTCACTGGAGACCTCCTCATCTCAAGTCTGAACAAGTCCAGGTCTCTGAACCTGTCTTTGAAAGAGAGCTGTTCAAACCTCTGATCACTTTTGTGGCCCTCCTCTAGACTGGCTCTAACAGGTAAAAATCCTTCTTTTGTTGAGGAATCCAGACCTAGATGCTGTACTCCAGCTGATAAATAAAATCTACTTTAAAAATAAATGTATTTGCTTTCATTTCAACAGACATTTTAATGTTTCAGAGTACCAAATTTCCCTATACCACACAGTCTGATACTGGAACATTCAGCAAAAAATTCTACAGATATCTGGTGCTGCTTAAAAACCAGTGACGTTGTGTCAGGCTTAGTCATGTAATGAGCTGAATAATATAGAGATAACACTAGCAGCTCCATAGAGCTGGTTTTATTTACAAGAGTGGGATTTTCTTATTGATTTTATATCATTTAAAATAGGATTATTATATAAGTCTAGATAAACCCTTTCTTATGAAATTCCAAGTCTGCAGAATGTAACCCAATTAAGACTAAAAAATTAATAAATAAAAAAAAAGAAATAAGTGCTCTGCAGTCATTTATTGGTACAAACCTGCATGGCACTGAGACTCATTAACTCCCACAGACATTGGTGAGAAATGAAACTGCTTAGATCGTTACAAAAGTCTCAAAATTTTGATGGAATATCAAGCATCTAAAGAGGAAAAAGCAGTGACTGTTTTTTGCCACTTGAGGCTTGCTAAATGAGAAGTGTGATGATTTTTTACATTATCCAATGTGCTTAGGTATGTTTCATATTGAAGACCATTTTGTGTGCCCATGAATCATTGACTAACTGTCCATTTTCTCAGCAGAGTTCCTTTCCCAAAGTTATTTTACTGTGCAAATATTATGACTCCAGCTCATTATAATACCTTAAAAGGAGCTTTCCTGAGCAGCGTACCCTATTTTGTAGAGTTTATTTATGACCATCTCTCTGGTGATGTCCATAATTCTGGACAATGTTTTCTTCAATACCTGAATTGTCTTCTTGACTCCATGTCTAAATGGGAACACACCATCTGTGTGATGTTTTACATCACTATTATAATTTTAATTTCAAGGTGTCTCAATTTGAGATGAGAGGAAGGGAGGGAGAAGAGGGAGGGAGGGAAGGAGGCAGAGAAGACCCTCAATCTGATGAGTGAAATCAAAGTGTGGTCTTCTGTTGGACACAGGGCGGATGGGAATACCTCTGGTGCCTCCTCTGGGGTGGGGAGTTCTTCACTGGATCATGGGTAATTTCAAGAGTCTAACATCTCCTAAAATGCTAGAGCTGTAATGTCAGTACAGGTGGATCCATTAAGGATCGTCATAGCAGAGATGGCCATCAGCAGAGATGAATATCTTCAGACCATGTGTGTGAATTGTTCTGATGCCTTCTCTAAGAGTCATCACAGGTGAGTCATTTCTGTAAGGGCAAAGAAACAACACCCAATTTGTAGCCTGAGGTGGCAGGTGTGCACACTCTCAACAGCTGGATTGTCTGAGACATCAACATTCTAGTCTTTTCACACTTGTGAATACATTCCTCTCCTAGGATAAGAGAGTACTACCCTTATCTTAAGTCTCTCCCTAGAGTCTAAATTCATAGCCATATTTGAGGAAAAGAGAAAAGGGGGATATCAGAGTCTTTGTGTAACCCAGGACAGAGGGACTATCTGGTGACTGAATAGTCAATGCTTGACTTCTTACTATTTGTTTGAAAAGTATAATTCTGCCAAGATTTCCCTGTTTATACATGGTATGTCATTGTCAGATTAGAACACTTCCACGTATAAATATTTTCTGTGCTACACCTTATATATTGTCTCTTCTGCATTTTTTATGGTTTTCTGATGTCTAAGAGGAAGCAATAATGCTATATATTACTTAATAACAAGCTGTAGGACATCTGTGCTTTATATAACTTGCACAACTATCTATTTTATGTTTTCTCTGATATGTTACGCTGATTGACTCAGTGAAAAAGCTTGGACAGACCCTCCATATTTGAATTGTCTTGAACATGCTTAATTTTACTGTAACATATTTCTAAGAGTATTCTTACTAATATTAAGAACTTGTGGGTGTTTGCAGGAATGTGGACTAACTCTCCCTCAGTGCTTAGAGAGTAGGAGGAAAAACTATCTTCAACCTACAGCTGTTTTAGATTAAATGTTGGAGTTCTCCTGCATTCCAAAACAAAATCATTTCTAAGTGTGTTTTTTGAAAAATGATCTTACATATTTCCCAATCACAGATGCTTAAATGTACAGAGGCAGCTACTGTGCAACTTCCAAAATGAAAACTAGGAAAAATAACTGTGAAATGAAGTCAAAACTAAAAGCATTACCTGGATATGAGTGGGAAAATGCCTCCATTTTGATAAAGAGATCAAGATGGTACTTAAGATCTATACAGAGACCATGTGTCATGCCTTCTCTGACCCATGCACTCTGAAGTCTTACATTTGAACAAGTCTTTGTGAACAAATAAATCATCATTTCAACAGGACTTTGGTATTATTATGTCCTATTGGGAATCTCTGCATTGGAAACTTCCTTGCCTTTTTCAATTTGTTCCTCTATTTTCATTAACAGGTTGACTTAGAAAAGGTACAGAACCACAAAATATGTCCAATTGGAAGGGACCACGAGGATCATAGAATTACAGAATATACTAAGTTGGAAGGGACCCACCAGGATCATTTAGTCCAACCCTTATCCCTGTGTAGAACCTTCCCCAGGAGTCACACCATGTGCCTGAGAGGAATGCCCAAATACTTCTTGAACTCTATCATTTTGGTGCTGTGACCTCTTTCCTGTGGAGCCTCCCAGTGCCCAACCACCCTCTAGGGGAAAAAACTTTTTCTAATACCCAACATAAATCTTCCCTGACAAAACTTCAGGCCATTCCCTCGGGTCCCATTACCAGTCACCACAGAGAAGAGATCAGTGCCTGCCCCTCCTCTTCCCCTTATGAGGAAGTTGTAACTGCAATGAAGTCTTCCCAGAGTCTCCTCTTCTTCAGGATGAACACACCAAGTGACCTCAGCCACTCCTCGTATGGTTTCCCCTCAAGGTCCTTCACCATCTTTGTTGCCTTCCTTTGGACACTCTCTAAGAGCTTAATATCTTTCTTATATTGTGGCACCCAGAACTGCCCCCAATATTCAAGGCGAGGCCACCATGGAGCAGAGTGGGACAATCCCCTCCCTCGACTGGCTGGCGATGCTGTGCCTGATGCCTCCCAGGACAGGGTTGGCCCTCCTGGCTGTCAGGGCACTGCTGACTCATATTCAACTTGCTGTTTACCAGGACCCCCAGGTCCCTTTCTATGGCACTACCTTCCAGCATCTCATTCCCCAGTCAGTATGTACACTCAGAGTTGCCACAACCCAGGTGCAGAACCCAGAACTTTTGAATTCCACATGGTTGGTGACTGCTTAGTCCTCTAATTTGCTGAGGTCTCTCTGCAGGACCTCCCTCAGTGAGTCAATAGCTCCTCCCAAGATGTCACTAACAAAAAATATTGTGTAATCAATACAGGCAATTAAAATTATTCTATCGCAGAAATACACAGATAGGAAAAGTTAGGGATTTTACATTAAATGTAATTTTAATATCAAAGTAAGCTTTTGAAAATCATCACAAATCTAGACACTTTGTTTTCATTCTTTTCTTCTTTTCCATTATTTTCATCGCACCTTATTTTTTTTTTTGGTTGGTTGGTTGGTTGGTTGGTTTTGTTGGTTTTGTGTTTTGGTTTGGTTTGGGGTTTTTTCCCCCCATTTTCAGTCTTTTTCTTTGTAATTGCCAACATAAAAATGTTCAGGGCCAATGTGAGGCTAAGAAATTGGTGGGTTATGGTTTGAATGAGCTTATGCTGGGATATGAACAGCTTCAGAATGGCTTCTAGAGAAATAATTACATTAATAAGTCTTTAAGACACTGTATCTGATCCCACTCAGCATAATCCACATTTTCCCTACCAAAATATATATGAAGCAAGAAACCCCAGTTTCTACATCCCTCTTCTACTCCTCCTGTAGACAGTAATAAAGGAAGAAGCAAAAGCTTAGAAAACTGAAATGCAGCAGAGTAAGTGTTGATGCAGTCCTTCCAATGTAGTCATAACTGGATAGTGTCCCTCAATCTGGATGTGTTTTTTTTGTTTTTTTTTTTTTTAATTTTGATATTGGATCAAAAAGCCTTAGAAAAGATTAAGGTACCATGGAAGAATTCTGCTTTTCAAAAATCAGTTTAGATTCTTATGCAGATGAAATTAAAGCAAGATAGAGCAACAAATGGAAAACTAAAAATAGAGAACTACAGTTGCCGTAAGCAACTCAAATTATACAATTCAACAAAAGCTTAAAAGAATGAATGTATTTTCCAGAGAATAAAAACTGAGACCAGATATCAAACAGATATGTTGAAGAGTCTACTACCTTGCTCCTAGTATAGCAAAGAGATTTAGAAAAATCCAGTTTTCCAATACATTTATATACAAAATTTGCAATAATTTGAATTGACAAGAAACTTACCATAGGGTTACTTATACTATGAGATTCCATGCTGATATTTACAAGTGATTTATTGTTTGGTAATTATGTGGCAGTATAGGCTTAACCAAAGAGTTATGAGTTAGAGACTTTACCTGAAAATCTTTTTAATATCTGACAGCGACAAATCACTTCAGAAAAATAACTGAAAAATATCAACACAGGTTTCTATTCTCACTGTCCCCTGAATCTTGAAATCTAAACTGAATTTCTGACTTCATAGGATAGATTTTGAGGGTTACATTTACAATGAATTGCAACATTGTGAAGAAATATACTACAGAAATAGTCTGGGTTCACATTATATTTCCATTTGTACTCTCTGTTTTCAACTACAGTTCAGCTTGAGTAGACACATCTTTGTCAAATCAAAACCTCTACAACTGTGTTCTTCATACAGTAGCAGTGACAATGTAACAACACCCTCCAGCCTTGAACTAATGAGCTATAAAAATCTAAACTGCCCTGTGCTATCCTAATCAATTGTACTTGCTTCCAACATTATCAAATAATTAGTCTTTTATTTCTCTTCTTTTTCATGAGGAAAAACAGTACAGAAACAGGCTATGATAGGAATACGACTGATGAGAATTTGATCTTCAGTTTTCAAAACAGCATAAGCCTTTTTGAACTGCTTATTAACAAATTACTCATGTTATATTTAGTATACTGAAGGTGTGTTGCAACAGGCATGACATAAAATGTTTTTATTGGAGTTAAAGTAATTTCTACATTTCTCTATGTAATATCTGTATTTATAGGTTTTATCTGAGCATTTTTATTAACTTCTATTGATTTGATTAACCAAAATTAATCTTCTCATCCAATCCAAAGAGTATACTGAAAATCATCTTATAGATGAAAATTACTGAAAATCATCTTAATAGATAACCAGCATAAATCTGCAAAAACCTTTTTTTTCTGCACAATTTTCCCTGCTGTCCCCCCAGCTGTAATCTCACAGTAGTATAATGTCTCATTATCTTCAATCACATCTGTTGACACTTACATTCCAAAAATAAAAAACACTTCAACAGTGAAGGAAAAGAAGGTTTAGATTATGGATATTGCAGCAGGTGTTGAGAAGCCCACTGAGAGAAAACAGTGTCAAACCTATACAACATGAACACACAGCTTGCTGTTGCTTTGAGTAAAGGCAATTTTATGGCAAAGTAAGGACACAGGGGAACACATTCTAGAACAAATACGTAGAAGGGAAACAGAACACAAAATAACACAGACAACTCATAAAATAGGAAAATGGCCAAATGTACATTTTTACCATCTGGCCAAGAACAAGGTGCCTGATGCCTTTACACAAGGGATATTGGTAAAATGAAAAATGCACATGGTGTTTCTTGCAGTAAGTATAAAACACATTTCCATTGTTCAGGGTTTTAATGTCACAGTAAAAAGAAAAAAGAAAAAAGTTATTATTTCTACCTGCAAGCAGTCAGATAGAAGCTAACTGATTTAGTAAAGAATTTTTCTAAGCTTCTTGAAATGCACAAATATTTTTGTGTTATTTTTTTTTTCTTGGCCGCAGGCTTATAAAAAGTACATTGGAAATATAAAAAGAAAATCCCCACAGCTTCTGGTATAAGACAGCATGAATGATGTTGAAAGCAACTGAGACTGGGGGATAAATACAGTGCATGTGTACCGAAAAAAAACTCTGAGATGATTCCTTTTTCTCCTCATCCTATAAAACATCAACTCCTGAAATTGTGAAATTTTAAGTTAAAATTCTATTTTAGCTTATAAAGTCTAAAGTTCTTCCTCTTTTCCAAATTTTATCAAATGTGCTATACTCCATGTTGTAGATATCTCTCATTGTGACTGCATTATCAGCAGGAAGAAACCAATGACATTTAGTGTTGAACATGTGTTTTTTTTTCTTTTTTTAATTTATTCGTATTTTTAACATAAGATTTCTTTACTTAAATTTTACCAGCAGTTTCAAATTATTTTCTGAAGAAGCTTGAATCCTCTCTAGGCCAGTTTCTAGCTAAAGGTGTTTTTTTATGCTCACTGAGTAGCATTTCATGCTTAAAATTTACTAAAATATGCATTGCTTATTCTATTCTAAAATATTTCTTCCAGTCTGAAGTATACTGCATTAACCTCTGTGGTTTTTTATATTTTAGGTTTAAAAAAGAAAAAAAAAAAAATTAAAAAAATGTTTTTCATGGAGAGTTCAAGTGCCAAAGCACATATTTCAGATTTCAGACAAACTGATTTTATATAATTCTTGTGCATATCAGTATGTTTCATCCTTATCTACAACACTAGTTGTTGGGATCGATTCACAGTATATAGCATGAAAGAAGTCCTGCCAGAAATGGGCTGGTGAAGAGAATCAACCAGCCACTGATAATGCTTTAACAACTGATATTTTTAATGTTGTTTGACCGGTGAAGTGTCTTTTTGCTAAGTCACCGTTTCTTCTTCCCAGAATACCCCTGTAAGCTCAGGGGGCTGGAGGAAGATTGTGACATCATGCTACCTGAAACCCTCTCCTACGGAATGTAAATCCCCTTACTCCTGTTGGCCCAGAGCCAGACCCCTCTCTTGTCTCTTATTGGTGGGTTTGAATCCCTCCAAAGTCCATATAAACCCTTGACCACGAATAAACTTTCTCTTTTGTTCCTCTCCCTCTCCGATGGTCTCTGTGTGTCCTTTCTCTGGGGCTCTCATGTGGTAGAGGAGGGCAGGGAGCACACATTTTCTCCTAGGTTATGGACTAAAACTCCAGGACCAGGAGAATCATCCATACCGTTGCTAACTACATCCCTACAACGCACAGCACCAACAAGGCATAAAGAATTCACCAAAGGAACAATTAGTGTCATAGCAACTAATATAACTCAGAGAAGAAATAGTACAAGAATACAAAAATCAGATTAAAATGAACAAAACTAAAGACAAATGAAATAAACAGTACTATGAGGAACCCTAAAGACTTTATTGTCCCTTGTGGATATGTCAATGTTACTATGGGAACTTGAGCTTTTGCATTTGACTTGATTCGACTGTAACAAGTGATGACTGAAAAATGAAAAGACCAACAAACAAAAAGATACTATGAGTCTTTTTTCTTTAAAAAGCAAACATTTATTTCCATTTTGCGTCATCCAACAACTTGATAAAGAATGTGTATAAATTAGAGAAAAAATGAGAAATTCTCTCTCATGTCACATAGAATTCATTGTCAAAGAAAATAAGTCATAAGGTTTATGTAAGCTCAATTTTAATGCTTAAAATAATGTAAATTATCCAGTGAGACTATTTTTAACATGGATACATTAACCATATAAAAGAAAGTCTGCAGAATCTGCATTTATATCTTGAAAATCTTAGTCCTTTTTTGGAAACATCTTCCACGGAAATGAGGAAAAAAATTTTGAATGATGACTTGCTGCAGCAACGTATACGATATTATGTTTCCTAACCCAGCTCCTGGATACTTTATGTAAAGAGACAGTTGTATTTATGGCACTATACACTGTATCTGAGAATCCTTGAAGATAGGATCTAAGTTGTGTACCACCCAAGCTGCACTTACTGTGCCTCACCGTAACAACCCCTTCCACCCTTATTCCCCTTATGGACAGCCCTTTCCCTCCAGTTTGTGCAGTGACAGGAACCAAATATCTTTGTCTACCCTGGATAGATTTTTCACTGATTCTGATAAGATTTGTCAGACTGTCTGCAGTGACTGCTACAAGAAAAGTCTATTTCCTCAACAGTAGATGACTACTGCATCGGCACATCATCACAGCAGCAGAAAGCTGGTGTTCTGATCAGGGTGAGTTAGTTTATTGCTTAAGCAGCTTTTCTTAAGGAAAGAGAAGGTGGAAAATTCTGAGTGCCATCAGAAAGTCAGCACTGAGTTAATATTAAATGCAGCTGAGGAGGTTTTGTTTGAGAAATGGTGGTTGTGTCTTTGTAAATGCAGACACAATACAAGAAAAAATCTCAAACCTGCTTCCTTCAGCTGTGCCTGAGTTCTGATTTATGTCACCAAATCTAAAATTTTCACTTCCTACAGTTTTACTTTAGTAGCTATTATCCCCATCCAATTCTTTCATTAAGAATATGAATTGCAGAAGCCCAAAAGTGTATATTTGAAGAAAAAGCTTCAAAATCTGCCACCCAGGTGAATCTTCCTTTTAACTTGATGAGAAAGTGTGGTCTAATGTTTTCTTCCTGTATGTTGTGTTAGATGACAAAAATGATGACGAGAATTAATTGAGGTAAACTGACAAAACACTTCAGGAAATTAATAACTTAATTTATTAGTGCCCACAGTATTTCTTAGCCAGATCTACATCTGAAATGTACTAGAGAGTCTGAATCTGTCCACAACAGTGTCAAACAATTAACTTGATTACTTATAGAGTGATTTCTTAATAAACAACTCCCTTGAAAATGACTATGTTTGAGTCTGATTTCTCTAGAGCTACTGCCAGTGCCATCTGCTGTGGCCAGATCAGAGGATGAAACACACTAACGTCAGTGCCTGTTTTGTCATTTCTCAGGAGACCACGATTATCTTTTCACTCAGATTTCACAGCCCATATTCCTCTCAGTTTTATCTAGTATCTGACCCTTTCATGTCAGTAGCATTGTTTTCCACATCACTGAACTAACATACACCCTGTAATGAACTGGCTATGATTCTGAGCTTGGTTAAGTAGTAGAAACCACACAAACCTTTAGTAAGCAATTGTTGCTGCAGAATGGCACACTGTACTTACTGCCAGGAACAGACAGACTATTTTCTGACTAATTGGAAAAGCTATGAGAGAAAAATCTGAAGGCCTGTCACATCTGCACATTTTCTTCCTTAGTTGTTCATGTACAGTTGTACATGTATCTTCCAGTGCCTCAATGAGCAGAGCTAGAGGAAATTGTTTAACTCAGTTCCTTTTTAAGTAGAATAGCACACTTGAGATTTTTGCAAAAGGAAATAGTGCAGTTTATGTGAGACTTCTTATCTCAGCAAACTAAATATATTCTCCAAATGCTTTCTTCTTTCATACAATAAAATTGCTGCCTCTGTGATTGTCCCTTTGTGCAAAATTGAATTTCACATTTGCTGCTGTAGGAATCTTGCTGATAAGGTAGTGGCTGTGCTTAAAAACTTTCCATGCTGTGTTTGTATTATACAACTGCCTTTTCATGGTATTTATAGAAATTTAGAATTCCAAGCTCACATCAGTAGAAAAGCACCTTTTCCTGTCAAAAAGTTTGGCCAGGGACATGTTTCACAGACTACAACACCTTGTGACTCTCTGACTTCAGAGAAAATATTAAGGAGTTTTTCATGTATAGGCAATTGTGAAGTAGAAATGGAATATTTGCTCAAGCTGTGTCTAGGAAAAGACTGATAACTAAAACATGGCTCTTGAAAGTGTTTCATACAGCAAAATGGAGGATATCAACCCTCAGTTACAAATATCTTCTAAAAATTAATAGTACGATTTACAGGATTGAACCTGCAGGAGTCCATTAAATCCTTTAATTCATTAAAAAAACAAAATAATGTTTTAAACTTATTTTTCTCCTTTGAGGTTCATTCAGTACTGCATCTTTTTCTATTTCCTTTCTTTCAAGAAATTTAAAGGTTGTTTTTGCTTTTCTTTATCAAATTTCTTTCTTTTCCTTTGTAAATCCTGCAGAGCAGTGCTGTACAACAGGTATATTGCATCTGCGTATACCATTCAGGTTTTTACAATAATGAAATATTTGCTGCAGTGTGCTGCCAGCATGTCCCTTATGGTGTGTTTCAAATAAATATGGCAAGGTTGCATAATGACATGAATTTTATATAGGCATTATATCACATGGACACTACCTTGCCTTTAAAGAATCTCCATAGACTCAATTAAGTGAACTTTATGAGACGGAAAGGGAAAACCTAAGGAAGAATATATGATGCATAGTAGCTTGAGTGTCTTGACTGCAGAGGTAATCCTATCAAATTCCACAGATTTGTCATGTCTGTCCATGTATAGGCCTGATGCTGTTGAGAAGTTACTAGGAAAATATTCCTTATGTGTTTTCATAGTAAAAAAGAATCATATTCTTGTTCAGTATATTTGAGATAAGTCAGTCATGGCTAGACTTTGCAAACAAAGATTTGGGAGGGTTTTACCCACGCTTGCTGCAAGCGCGCTGATGGCTGATCCCTCAAGCCCGCGCAGTAGATTTTTTAGGTGAGGCACAGTGTGCGCAGAACTGGCCCCACCCTTTACTCCTGAGGTTCATCTGCCAGGGCCTAGCAAGCTTGGACGGTGACAACGAGGTCCTCAGGATGTAGGTTTGGTTAGAGTATCCTTCTCTTAGATGGATGGACTTACAGGGATAAGCAAGCTCCATCTGCCTGGGTTTGGAGTTAGAGTTGTCCTGCTAGGAGGGTTGCTGGGCGGCTGACGAACCCATCCTGCCTGAGGACACACTTTGTCTGATCTTCCAGTTGAGACCTGACCAGCATGGGAGACCCTGCTGGAGGCATAAAACACCACCAGCACAGCTCACAACCTCATAAGGGCACACAAGCTTCTCCCCCACAACAAGGGGGTGTCCCTGGAGAAGATTTGAGATAAGTAATAATAAGAGAAACTGCAGTTTGAATAAAATTTTGACTTTATAGTATAGATAATCATAGATCAGGAAGCCAGACAGCTGGCTATGTATGGAACTTTCACTAAATCTAGTATTAGTCCTATTTTTCTTTCCCCCCTCCCCCACCCTGTGCAAGAACCTGTTTTAATTCATACAATCCAAAATACTGTGGGCATTCTGAGCAAGGAGGATTGAAGTACATTTCTTTGTTTTTACAGACTATATTTAGACTATGTATTTGAAGTTCTTTAACAAAGATAAGGTTAATAGCAAGAGACAAAATGACAGCCTTTTCCAGTGAATCATCAAGAGACAAAGGTTAATGCAGGTGCTCTTAATTTCTCTCTGAAAAAGATAGGTTTTCTGCACTGAAAGCAAGGAGTGTCCTCTAGAAGGCACCCTGTGCTGCTGTTACTGACTAGAGTTAGACATTATGACAGTGGACCAAACAATCATTTTAAAAATCACATACTTCTTCATGGGATAGAGGTGATTTAAATGGAAAATATAATTATATATTTCATTAAAGTATTCTGATTGAAATAGGACTAAGTAGATCATGGTTACATACACCACACTCTTACTGCATTCTGTCAAATCAAAGTACAGGCTGTGGCAATTTCAATATAAATACATCAAAAGGCAGAGGGGGGGAAGAGGAAGTACTGATCTTCTGTAGAGTATAGGGAAGGTTAGGAGTAAATATATGTGAAAAACAAAGACATTAGGCAACAGAGACAGGGGAACACTGAAGAATGAACTATGGCACTGAAATATTAAAAAAAAAAAACTAAAAGAAATTTCTTTTAAAAAAGGACTGTATAATAAAATGTTTCTGTATTTTGAAGTAAAGAAAACAATTCATATGGATGTGTAGCTAGCTTTTGTAGATTTGGTCCTGATCCTTCATTCACATAATGTGCATGACTGAAAATAAATGATGCAAAAAAGCTGTAGTCTGTTGATATAAAGAGGAAGTATCTTTTGATGTTGTTTTTGTTGAAGGTTTCAGTAAAAAAAGTTCTGTAGGAATAATGCATATGTACATAATCTAATAGTATTAGTGTTCATGACAGAAAGTTGTCATATTAATAGCATTTTCAGTGTTCACTTTCTTTGAAACTACTTAACTATCATGATGCAAAAAATATTTAGTGCTCAAAAAATAGCATGTGCATATATTTGGGATTTTGTATTTGGGCCAAACATTTCATATTTATTAGTTTAGAAGATCTCAAATTAACTGCAAATTCATTTCTCTCTTTTCTCTTTTTGAAGTGAGTTCCAATATTAGCCTCAGCTGTTGTAGTTAGGGAGCAGCACTAAAGTCTGAAGTAATGGTGCCAGTATTCAGAAGGCAGTCAATAGTTCAAGACAGTGGCTTTTGCAATTATCATATGGTTTGATGATCTACTGAATGGATTTAAAGTATAAAATACCAAAGACCAATAGTCAAATTGTCACTAGTCAAGCTACTGGCTTTGGATTAAAAAAAAAAAAAAATAAAAAAATTAGTCATGCAACAAATATTTTAGCCTCTGCCATATATTATCCTCCTTTATTTGCCTGAGGGAAAAAATATGTAAAAGGCAAACAATTTAGAATTGACAACATAAAATGTCAGTAAGCTTATCATTTAAGTTCTTCTCTCCAATATGCCAATAGGGCTCTCTTAATTTAATGGCATTAAAATGGTGAAGGTGAAAACAAGGAAGGAACGAAGCAGCGAAGGAGTAGCAGTTCTACTCAGCAACATCTACCACGTTATGTGGTTCTAAGCACTGTAGAGTACTGTTAAAAGTTACTGAATAATGTTATCTCTTCCAGACATTTTACAAAATAATAAAACATACTTTTGCCAACTTTCTGTAATCCATTGATAATATAGAAAATCTGAAATAGTAAGATCCAGTGGTAGGAGTAATCTGAAATCTAAATGTATGTGTGTGAGTCTATGTTCTCTTTGCTACCAATGCAGAGATCATGTGTAATTTTCTCAGCACAAAATAAGTATTTTTTTCTAACAACAAATCTGTAAAATTGAAAGCAAAATATATTTTTTTCTGCACTGACTGCAGACAAAGTCAAAGGTATGTCACATTTTCTACATACATCTGCATCTGTTCACTTAATTCGGTCTAGGATCCTATGTCTAAAATTTAAATTATTCCTACATCTCTGCTTACTCAAAAATGAAAAAGTTTTATTTGTATTATATTTATCTTTCATTAGACCAGATTAATATTTTTTCTTAGTAATCATAGAGAACTATGATAATATCACTATAGATTTATAAAATACATCAGATGAATGCTCATAGCCTAAAAGTGTGTGGGGGTTTTTTTGTTGTTTTT
>VXAU01004248.1:73586-114822 GCA_013399695.1 Formicarius rufipectus | reverse complement strand
AGTCTAGCCATGATGATGACTGAAAGTAGCAGATTTCTGCATGAAAACTCAGAAATTCAGCCTGAAACATGCCCTCACACCTGCCCCCACCCCAATTATCTGCCACTTATTTGCATTCACAATTTGAGCTTCTTTTTCCTTTCACCTGCATGCTCTCTAATCAAGCATTTGGGTGACATGTATCATGAAAGTGGCAGCACCAGCACTTAAGTCCCAAGAGAACTGAGCTTTCATGAGCAATCCAGTACTCCAATCACATATTCATGTGGTTCACTTTGGACTTGTGGTCTCTTGACTGCTCTGTGAAACCCAGGCTCCTAATAATCTTGTAGTACATTCTAGAGATAACCAGGTAATCTCCCACCAGATCTTCCTGACTGCTTTTTCCTGTTTTTCTCCACATTCAAATACCTTTTATTGATTTCTCCTACAGGCCACATCACAGTTCATGCATTATAGCTGGAGCTTAAAGGCTTCTGCTGAATTTTTAGCAGTATAAAAACTTCCATTCAGGTTCCCCTGTCCCTCTGCAACCTAGTTCCACATTTGCCAAATTTGTATAATGCTCTTTTCTGTTAAGCCAGTACAGTATGCATAAAGGAAGGAATTATAAAGGATGAAAAACATGAGTATACTTTGGGATTTCCTTTTGAGCTTTATTGCAGTATTTTGAAGGAATATTTAGCATATTTAATTGCTAGTCTTTTATAGAGAGTAACTGAAAACAATGTTAACAAACAAACATGTTTAGAAATGCATGCTTTCTTCAGGGAGGCCTTATAAAGCAGCTTGCTATGCTCAGATCGACTCTTCTAGCTCCCCTGATATCTTTGTATTTTCACTGTGCTCCAAATACCATCTGCTGCTGCTTATGTGCCTCGTCACTGAAATATAAACTGAAATTTCTCCACATTGGCACACATGTACACTGAAGAAATATTTTCCTCCACTGGAGAAAAACGAAACCTGAACTACATTACAATAGAAGCTATGGGATGTAAAATATTCATGGTGACCTGTGAGGTCCTAGATGTTCTTTTCTAAGCTTAGTAATACATTAAACACAGCACCCATTTTCTTTCACTTTGGCTTAACTCACTGTTATGGCTTCCACAAACTGAGTGGAATAATTCTTAACAAGGGAAATTCACTGTAATGAACATATTAACTGTTTCTTTTCAAGATTAAATACAGTTTCTCTCATGGCCAGGCAGCATGTTTTATTTGTGGAAAGTCTCTGCACTCTCATGCTGCTGAGAGCTTCCTCCATGCTGCAAACCAGAAGGGCCAAGCAGCTTGTCTCTTTTGGGCTCCAGGCACTCTAAGCCTACGGGGCTCGTGAAGCGTAAAATGTGCAAAGTGCAGTTAGATGTTGAGCTGAATCTAAGTGGACGATTTCGGTTAGTTCAGTAAACATTTTGATTACCGTTAAGTGTTTTGATTTTGATTAAAAAGGTCTAGAAGAAATCTTCTAGTGCCTGGGAAATGGAATTTTGAAACCAACTGTGCTGTAAATCCACATTGAATAAGTACAACTGGGCCCTGGAGATGGTTTTCTGCTATTGAAAGACCATAATTTCTGTGACCAGCTGAACTAGCTGGCATAGGGAAGGTGGTCCAAGACTGGGCTGGATTGCCTGCCACCCCTTAGCTGCTGGAAGTTGTTGGTGTCTAACTGGCACAGTGTATGTCAAGGAGGCTGTTTACTCATTGGTAACACAGAACATGTAATATGAGGCTTACAAATTTAGCATTAAAAAACCCTAAGTATTAAAAATGAAATGTATGTGGGAAAGTGGGATTTTCTTTTCTGATATCCTCTTCTTGGGTTCTTGTTTATGATCTTTAGGCTTTCCTCTCTAATTTTATGAGATAAGACTAAATTTTAATTGTAGCTGAAATGTTCTGGTATTCTAAAGCTCTGTACTAAAACACTTCAATGACACAGAAATAAAGTGAAAATCAACAATGGTGAAATGCATAATGAATAAAACTCTAGATTCTTCTTATTTATGGATCTACCAGATGCTGTTTGGATGTGGAATGTGGGACGTGTCTAAGTTCATCTGAAAAGTGATAGCATTTCCCTTTTTGCTTATTCATCTGTAGAAATCTTTTAACCCAGTTTTACTGAGTGTTTCCTAAAACTTTTGGCTAAGTTGCATTTAGAGGACTGGATTCGGGATAGTATCTTCCCATACCTAAGGAATGTTATACTGAAAAAATAATGCCAAGTCTTCTTATTTTATTTCCTATATCTTAATGTGAAATCAGCACTATAATTAGATAATTTAAAAATTTAATAGGATTTTTGTCCTTGAATTAACACAGACAGATCACAGTGATGGCTCTGAGCCAGCAGATGAAGTAGAGAAAGGATGACCGGCATTCCATGGAGTCACTTTGCAAGTTGTATAAAAGCAATTTGCAGTGTTCTTGTAATAAGGACTGTCTAATAATTACACATGGCCTAGGGAGAATTCATCAGCTTGGTGTAAAAAATAATAAAGCACATTATCATGATAAGTGCATGAATTAAGTTAGAATCTCAAAAAGTACAGAAGTTCAGTAATTCTTCTAGGAAACTCAATCTGCATTAGTAATTTCACCAAAATGAGGGTATGTAACAAGTCCCTTATTGCAGAATAATAGAATTGTCTTTAATAAAAAATAGACATTTGATTGTAGAATGGGATGGTAGACTTTCATTGTTTTGGCTGTAATAAAGACAGATGTGTGACATTATGTACTTAAAATGAACATTTTAACTCAATAAAACAATACACATTATATATGATATACATAGCAGCAGACTGATAGATTGCTGGGAAGACAGAAAGAGTGTCAGTTTGCATTAACACAATTGCATTACTTCAAATAGACCCTGCTGGTGTAAACGAGGTAATATTCCTGGCTCTCAATCTGCTATATTTAAGCTAAAAAAAAAGTGATTAATTTCTTCTTTTACATATACTACCACAGTTTTTGACTACAGTCAGTGAGTCAAATTGCTCTTAAACCGAGTTGCACAACCCCACCTATTTCAGTGTAGTGATGGCAGAATTTAGCCCACTTGCTCGTCTGATGAACTTACTTTCCTGACATGGGCAGGTCAGATGGACTGACATGTCTATGAGACCTATGGCACCTGTACAGCACTCCATAATTCTCTTGATCAATTAAGAAACAAAAATGTTCCTGAATTTAATTTGCTGTACCTTCATCGGGTTTGTTTTTCAGTATAATGAATCTGGTGTACTTATCTTTAGAAGAGGCACTGAATCAAGCTACCAATTTAAAATACTCAACAAAGTATAGATTTGTGGTCAAAATGTAGCTTGTGAAAGAATTATTGTATCTATCTGTCTCTCTGTCTGTCTGTCTATCTATATGTCTTATGTCTTGGGATGCACATAGGTGATATTGATGTTTTCAAAGTACCTCAGCCACTAGCTTCATCCTTAGGAATCTAAAACATCTCTAAAATGTAGTTCTGAGAAATCAGGCCCCATTAAATTTAAATGATGCACAGGGTATATGTGCACTGGGAGTGCTCTCCTGGTATGGAAATAGCAATATTCTAATGCAGATAAGTGCTCCAAGAGGAAATTCAGTTGGAACTATAAAGTGATGCATATTAAGTCAGCATCAGTACATTAAATTACCCTTTGAGTGAATCAAGTTAAATTGGTGAAATTTTAGGTATACTGATCAAGCAGAATTACTTCTGGGAACTCTGCTGATGTAGCATGTCAGTCACACATAATAACCCATAGTACCCTGAAGTAACTTAATTATATTGATAGAAACCCATGCAGAAGACCTGTCCTTATTTCCTAAATGACTTGTAAAGTGAGATTTAATCTCTGAAGCCATGTAGGAATTTTTGGGAGGCTGTATATGTGTTCCTAAATGCTTGCAAATATACTGTGTTCTCAAAGAGCTTTGAGAAAAACTCCTCTCTGAACCTACTTGTGCCTTCCAGATGCAACATTATGACTGGGGATGTTGTAGTCTAGGTGCCCTTATAGTCCTAAAGCCAAGGCATCCTCTTGGGACAGGGGTACAAGACCTCTCAGGTAAGAATTAAAAATTGGAACACAAATCTCCCATTTTAGATCATTTATAGACCTTTGGATAGAAGGTGGGCAGCATCCTACCACGGCATGAATGTGTGATTTACTTAGTTTCCCTTGCTCTTCTTCTTGGAGGTCTCTTAGTTAAAAGTCCTTGAGAAGTAGAAATTTGCAGTGCACACAGTGTACGGATATCAGATTTATCTTAGAAATATTGCTGTAATTTAATAGTGAAGTATCCACAGAGACCAAGATGAGAAAATTAACTTTACTGCTTGACTGTCTGTTTCAACTAGATATTATTTCACCAATTTACATGACAGTCTTAAAGGACAGAAAGCATTTTAGGAAAAAAACCAAATCTGTGGAATGGGCAGGAAGGTCCTGGTGTCCTGCCAAGGTGTGACTGCATGAAACCTTGATTATAGAGTGCTTTGAAGTCTTTAAAGAAAAGTGCAATAAAACTGCAGGTTGTTGTTGTGAAACATACAGAGACTTCTCCCCCTCAAATTTTCCTCTAACGCTGTCTGTGACTATCACCTAATTTCCTGCTTGGCTTCCATCCCTAGTTCTTTTTAATACAATTATATGTTGGCAAAACTGCTTTGCACATTGGAAAAACAGACTTTGTCCAGAAAGTTACCAAGCACAAAAACTCCTTATATATCATAGAAGATTTTTTATACTTTTAAATCTGTGGTAATACTAAAAAAAGAAGAAATATTAGGTCTTCATAGGAATATTATTCAGTCTATTTGTAACTGACCTTGACCTTCTGTAACATTTTTGTGCATGTCCTACAAGCTTATGAATATGCCTGCTTTTATCTGGATTACTGGTTTCTGAGATAGAAAAGGAAGATGCTGAACTCTTTACTTTTAGCAGCTGAGAGGATTCAATACGTTGCTGTGGCTGAGATACTGGAATGGTAGAAGTGCTGTTTTCTGATTACCTAAACACAATTTACAGTATTTACACAGCTTACTTTTTAAAGCAATAATTGTCTTATTGTGCTCCTAAGTGCATTGTATGCAACCCCTTTTCCTTCCTGTTCTTTCTACTGAACATCCTTCAATCCTGAAGCCGTGATGGGAAAAGTGCTTAATTTTCTTCAGAGATATCTAAAGCACTTTTGGAGATTGTTTCTCTATGCTGCGCGGCTGTGGGCAGTTGCTTATTCTAACCCCTACTGCATGCTTAGAAGTCACCTTCATGCCCCAGTGTGCCTGTGGCCAGCTGTTGCTCTGTCTCCTGACATTACTACACCACCCTTAACTTTCTTTTGCCAGCTTTGCTGATGAGGGCCGTGTTTGTGGTCTGCTAAGGATCCTCAATTGAGCTTTGCACTGCAGGCACAGTCATCTGATAACTGCCTGGGAGCTCTGCCTGCACTGATGGCTGCCACCCACCCCGCCCATGTGTCCTGAACTGGGAGCATGGCCTGTTCACCTTAGCTGGGCATTTCAGCCAGGGAAAATCTGACTGCACATTTCCTACAAATGCTGGGGAACAGCACATAAATTTGCCCAATTTATTATGCAGTTTCACCTTCCTCTTGTTCTCTTGTCACTGAGTTGCAGGTAAGTAAGATGATTGTAATTACTGAAAAGCCTGTGGTTTGTGCAGCATTAGATTTTTCTATAATGAGCCGTCATTATGATTTGGGAGAAGCTTGTTTTGCATGAATGGTTTATCAGAGGTTTGGTGTCTGCTAATTGGGTATTTTTGCTGTTTGGTTTTTGGTTTTGTTTTCATCATATGTTAATTTTTTTCTCTGTTTTGTTTGGATTCCAAGAGAAAGGATTTTTTTCTTATTTAATACTTTAATTAAACTAGTTTACAGTCTTATTCAAGCATATCACTGTTGGTATTAAATAATAGAAACAAATTGCCAGCTGCAGGACAAAAGTCAGGGACATGTTTTGAAGGAAACTATGCAGCATTACTGATGCAAATTCATACTGATTTGCTACAAATACACAGCAGTATTTTGATACAGGGAGGAAGAATTTTCTCCCGTGCAGATGGTGCAGTTGTGGCATGAAGATACCCAGTGGAAAAAAGCTGTCTTCTGCGTGTAGCACTAACTGTGCTTCTATTTCTTCAGTGGGATGGCAGAATACAGTCCTGTAGATAACAGATGATGTGCCTTTCACTCACCTGGGAATGAATGATCCTGATTCTTAGACTGAACTTTGTAAATCAGTTGCCTTTGCCCTGTACACTCAGGGTGTTTGGTGGACCTGTTGTGAGAAGACACAGGTTTCCGCCAGTGAGTAAGGTCATCTGTGGGAGGGTGCTCCTGCATCACTGGACACATGTATTCACTGCTACAAAGCTGGATCTGCATCAGATACTGCTGAGCTCAGTGGCTGTACATATGGTTAGTTATGGTCAAAATGTTTTAATAAATCACTATCCATTTGTTTGTAAGCACAGTTTAATGTCAATAGCAGGAATAAGGCAAAAACAATAGCATAATCTGAGGAACTGTGCTGCAAACTGGGTCACTGAAAAGATTTCAGGCTGTAAATAGATATTTTGGAGTTGTTATTTGACACTCCGATCAGTTGCCAACAGCTTGCCTGGCTGAGTGCAACCCACAACATTTTGTGCAACTCAAAACTCTTCATGCAGTCAGTTCCCAGGTTTCTTGATTCTTCTAATGACCCAGTTAGGGAGCTCTGTGGCACATGCAGGGCCTCTTTCAAAAGAAAACTCTCTCCCCTTCCTTCTAGTATTTCCTGGGAGATATATACCTGTAGTCTTTGTGAGTCTTCCCTGTTTTTTTTTTTTTTCCTTGGTTTTGTTTTGTTTTGTTTTGTTTTTTGTTTTTTCCTTTTCCCCCAAGATCTATGTAACATCCTTGGTGTTACAGTACACAGCCGATATACAGAGCAACACAAACCTGCTGGAACTGACTACTAGAAATTGCCACGTCTGATAATGCCAGTCTAGATCCCTAATTCTGTCCTTGTCCCTGATTTTTGTGGCTTCAGTAAAAACGCTTGAGCCAGAATTACAATATTTACTTGCCTGCAGATGCATGTTGCTGCTTTGTGAGTTAAATACCTTGGATAGTTTCTGTGACCTAAATATATTTGTTTTGTCTGTTTTACCATGATTTTATCTTATTCTAAGTTGGCCAACCAATGTCACATGGACTCGTTATCATGAAGACAAAGTTAGTGTGCAGCTGGTAGTTTTGTAAATGTCTGGAGATACATTTATTGTTTTAAAAAAAAGGTAGTATTCCTTTGTGACTTATTTGGCCTGTTGCCTCACACATTGCACAGCATGCTAACAACAAAGACATTTTGCGTAAAACAAGCATTGTACAGTTTAATATATTTAGAGGCACTGTAGCTGTGATTAGAAGACAGAGGTAGGTATGTTATATGATTGATCTAAGCAGTCCATAGGAATGTCTATTATTTGCTGCATGCTTTTATTTTTTTAACAGACCAAAATATTTCTAAAATAGGCTGGATTTTTAAAAACAAGAGGCAAGACTCACTGGATTTTATCCATTTTAATATATTACTCTTTACTTGAATAATTCAGTGTGATATGTAGCTTGCAACTTGAATTCCAAAACTAGTTCATATGTACATGATAATTCTTAGTAAGTGACTGAGGGGTTTGCATTTTTAAAGCATAATCTCCTAGTAGTGAAGGGGAGAAGAAAAAAACATTCTTGATGCACACCAAAAAGGAAATGGAAGATTTAAGTTCTGGATAAGGTCTGGATGTTTGTTATTATAGACTAGAATTGAATTTATATTTGCTATGTTTTCCTTCAATATTACTCAGTTAAATTGGATAGAGGAATGTCAAAGATACAGTATGCAGTGATTGCACTTTTGTCTGTATTCAACAAAGAAACCAGCTCTAGTGAAAATGTGAGGCAGAAAATTGTTATCAATTACTGTTTTTTTCTACTGTGCATAAATTGTTATAAAGTGTGTGACAGAAACGCACTGGACACACAGGAATAGGGAAGCTTCTCTGCAGTTTGCAGGGACTGTGAGCATACTCGTCTTTCCTCCCTGCCACCTTGTCAGTCCATCCCTGGACAGACAGGCCAGTGACATGTGCCACACTGAGAGGGAGTTGGAGGCAAGGAGAGAGGTGTCCAAAGGAACCCGATGTAGCGCTTTCTGCAGTAAGGCCTGTCTCATTCTGAGTGTGTGCAGGGCTACTGTGTGCTCAGGGTTCCCTGAAGTGCCTTGGTTTGCTGTCTTTAGACTTTCCATGAGTGCAATTTGAGGATAAGGGAATGGTTGCTCATGATTTTCAAGTGCCTGGCAATGTGGCAGAAGCTGCTGTTGGGTGTCTGTAGTCTGTGCTCCTATGAGCACAGACTCTATGAGTTTTGTAGCTGGAGTGTGCTGGGTCTGATGTGCCCCAGCTGTGCCGCACTTGCACACAGCAAGGGGGAGCCTGGGCACAGTGTGTTGCCTTGGGGAATGTGGCTGTAGTGCTGGAGGTCTTCATCATCACTTTTGGTTCAGGAAGTTCAGACAAGTGAGATTTCTTAGTTCTGAGTGCATATTTATCTGCCTGATTTCATCTGATCAAGTTTTGACTATGAATGGAAAAAAGGGTTTCTTCTGAATCACAGATTGAATCAGACTACGAGTTTCTCAAATAGGGCATTTGAAGAAAAATTTAATGTTATATCATAATAAACCAACCTGTCTTATAACGCAAATGGCTTATCAGTTGAGATCTGTATCTAAATTGCATTTTCTACAATATCAAGCCATTGTTTCAATCAAGAAAGCAGAGAGAAAATAATAGAAAATCATACTGAAACTTTAAGGACTATAGAGTGAAAAAAAAAAAAGGAAAAAGCCAAACATTATTGTTTCTTACCACTTCTCTTAATCTCTCATGAAGTTCATTTGTATGACCTTTAGCCACTTTTACTTGATGATATATGATAAGGTATTCTTGAGCAGAGAGTAAGTCAGTTAATCTTTCTGTCAGAGGAGTACTTTTGCAATTCACACGGTAGCTGAAATTAGAAACTGGTGAAGCTACAGATGAGACATCATGTTCTGCAACGAGGAGGCTTATTAATTTTACTCATGCTGGTACTCTAGAATTGACCATCTGGTTCTGTAAATAACAAAATTAATTTACATGTTGACCAACTAGCAGCAGTTTCCATTATGCTAAACACCTGTTATCACTTAAAGCCATTTTACTGAATATGATGCATTAGCTGTATATTATTGGTGCTAAGAATGCACACAGAAATATGTCATCCACTTACATGGCTCAGGTGTTGCTTAAGCAATCTATTGAATTTGGTGAAGGGCTTATGCAGGAAACAATTGTATTTAGGAGGAACCCCGGAGAACATTGTTAATTATTAAATATCTCTGGTTACTGCATTAAAAATACACTCTTCTGTCCATTGTGGTATGGAAAGAATGAGAGAATGATTATACGCAGGATTCCAGTGGCTATTCCTGTTTATTTCAGGGTTTTGTCCAATAATTTAGGATAAATATGTGAAGATATTATCATATTCATATTACTGGCAAGTGAAAAAAGATCGAGGGAAAACTGAAAGAATTTGCAACACAAATGTCACCAGAAAAATCTTGCAATAATCTCTCAACTGGAGGGGGAAAAATCTTAGTCTTTCAAGAAAGAGCTTGTTGCATTTCAGTTCCTCAAGACCTGTGGATTTAAAATGCTTTTGCATAGTATTCCATGAAGAAAAAAATCCTTCAGGTGACAGGATAAAACTTTCAGATGACAGATTTATGCTTTGTTATCTGTTTTGTAGAGCAAACTGAAGACCAGAAAACTTCTGGGGAAACTAGCACTTACAGACTGAAATTTCAGAAAGGTAGGATGGCCTGTATACTGCCTCTGACTAATTTGCTCTTAACCAGCTGCATAGCCAGAAATAACATCTTTTGTGTAGCACAATGGACTTAATTTCCTAATTTGTTCTATAATGGGTAATCAGAAAGCCTCTTGTCTGATGTCTAGACAGGAATCCAATATAAAAATGAAATACAGAAAAATGATCAGTCTAGAAAAGAAGCATATGTCTGTCTGCCAGCTAGATTTTGGGGTTTTTAGTCTTTCTGTGTCTTTTACAAGCAATTTGCTTTTCATATTTACTTTAAACAGCAACAGAGTTTTCCTTTCACTTCAGTGCTTTCAGCCTAGCTTTAAATGCATGTGAAGATTGCTATGAACATTCAGGTTTAAGGTGAAGTTTGTTTGGGTTTCACGTGTCTTGTAGTCCTAGCAGGAATGGATTTAAAAGTTAGATGTGTATAACAAAACCACATAGTTAGTTGAACGAGAAACTTTTACCCCACAGCTGTTGTACAGCTATTTCTTATAATTTAGTTTTATGAATATCCTTGAATATTTTTTATAAATATATGCATGTCGTATCAACAAAGATACAGAGCAATCACACTTCTTTTCAATATGCCCTCAAATGATTTTACAGGTTCAATGATCTTAGCTCCTAGTAAAACAAACACCATATAGGTCAACTGCTGTGTATGAAAGACTCCTTTGAAGTTTATGATTTCATCCTGGAAAAGGAGTTAAGATGACCTGTCCGAAGGCAACATGGACTTTAGAAATGATTGTTCAGCCAGGAGGCACTCCCATTTAAGGGACTTTCTAAGAGGAGCTTCAATCTATTTCAAACCCAGCAAACAGAAGAATGAGTAGAAACGAGGATTAGCAAAGAAGGAAGTCAAGTACAAAAAGAGAGGCAAATAAAAGTTTTCAATTAGTCAAATGCTTAACTGCTCACCTACTTCTTGGTTATGATAGAACGACAAGAGAAAACAGGACTCTGAATTTATATATGCTCACATGTGACACTTGTGTCTCTCCAGACATTCATTTAAAACTTGTAATATTAAGTAAACTTTAATGTTCATCAATTTAGGTTGGTACAGCTTTTAGCTTTTGAGATATTAAAATTCAATGATGATAACTGTATATCAATGGCAGACAAAGTTAGTTTTGAAGGGATGCCTGAAGGTTATCCAGTTCAGTCTTGATGCTGCATTAACTTCTGTTGATATGGCATGCACTCCTGTGGAATAGTGAAAATGTATTAGAGAGGAACTAAAATAAAATTCAGATGGAATTTCAGAAACTAAGACACATAATTTTTAAGCCCAAACAAATCAGAGAATAGGTTTTGCAGGAAGCTCAAAATTTATTTTGATTCCAAATCAAAACTAAAAGACAAATTTATTATCCCATTGTAAAGAAAATTCTCCTCTTTTTTTAGTTAATTGTAAGACCCTTTCCTACTAAAGAGACAAAATTCTTCAGAAGCAAACCATCAGTTCTTTAGGATGTAGAATCTGGCAACTATAAACCTTGAGAAAAACCAGGAGTGTGAGAAGCACAGTATGAACAGAGCCATCATTTCCTGTTTACTATAATCAACAGAGAGGAAGAAGCATCTCTGATGGGTGAATCTGGGCAGGAGGTGGCTGCGTTTCCCTTATGGAGGAACACCTCTCCACTGACTCTAGAAGTAGGCATGGTGACTCAACAATAAAGGCCTACATGTTTAGTAAAACAGAACTGGAAAGAGGTGTGTCCTGAAAGTGTCTTTTCCTTTCTTGTAAGTTTAGAGGGAGCCTGAAATGACCAGCTCAGATAAAGATGACTACATTTGGTTGAAAGAAACCCATCCTAGAAGTGAGGCAGTGTTGACAACCAGCTGAGGGATAAAAACTAGTAACTACTTTACAGTAATGGAAGTAGTTGATGTACGTTGACTGCTGTCATTGTATTGCCTTTTGCAGCTTTGACCATAATATTTGATCATTTTTCTATATAACCCTGTATAAACAAAGCAAAGAATCTACAACATGTCTTGAAGAGGGAGATTATACTAAGTAACTATTTTTTTTCCATAGGATTTTGCAACTAAATATATGTACAACAATAAAAAAAAATTACTGTGGTCTGCATTTGTCATAACTTTTCCTCAAAGGCAAGGTGTATGTATAGACAAATGAAAAAAATAATTATGTAGACAAGTAGCATCTCTGAAGATATAGAGTCTTCCTGTCTCCCTGGGGATTTTATTTGTTTGTTTGCTTTATTTTGTTTTAAAATAGACACTGGATTTTTTTTTTTTAGGCATTGCATATTTAATTAGCCACTCTTCTTGAGCTGGACCAGAGGTAAGTAAAGCTATCATCCATTTCTCCTGGCATTTTGGATTGATTTGAGAGTATGACATTTGCCCTAAGGGAGAGAGGCATTACGTCTGCACAGAGCCGAACAAATGTTTTTTAATTAATGATTTATTCAGCTCATGCATTTCTTTGTCGGCGTGTAACAGAACACCCCTGGGAAGATCACTGAGACAAGAGGCTGAACTTGGGACCTTGAATCTGAAACCCTGAACATCTACTGCCAAAAGCCTCATCTTTGTCTAACAAAGCTACTTTGGCATCATAACCCTAAGGTGAGGTCTCTTCACTCCAGAGAGTGTTGTTTCCTTGGGTATCAGTCAATCATAGTATAACTGGCTGACTGACACCCAGCCAAATACAATCTTCTATTAAGTAATTCATTAAATTTATTAAATTATGTGGTGTCAACTTAGGTGACCCACATTAGCATAACACTGATAATATAACATGTTTAACAGAAGAAATACAAGATACAGTTTTTGCCTGCCAAGCTTCCAATCCAATTTCTTGCTGGGGTTACTAGGTGCAGTAGACTGGGAGCAGCCATTTCCAGCCTCTCTCCCTTTTGAGGCAGCTTGTGTCTGTGTCATGAGAGGCCAAACTTTGCTGGATTTAACCAAGAAGAACAAGAAAATTTTGGGTAGTGATCAGTTTTGAGGTGAGATATTTCCTCTTTTACCCTGTGACTTGCCAATTCTGAGCCACCTGGCTTGGATGTTGCTGGGATTTTTAAGAAATTTGTATTAACATACCAAGAAAGAAAGAGAAACTACACCAAGGAAGTTCAAATGCCACCGCAGCCTCTTGCCCTTGACAGGGGTGAGTAGCAAATGCTTGGGGAGAGGACATGGTGACAGGAACAACCACCAAGCAGTGCTTGCCTTCCCGGTAAGAACTTGCAGGCTTGGCATAGTTCCCAGTCTAGGCATTACCTACAGGCTGTATCCATTCAGACTGATCAAAGTTCAATCAAAAGTTAATTATGGCTTTTGGCTCCTTGTGCTGACATCAGCAAAGCAGCAGAGACTTCTGGGAAGTTTGGCATGGTGGTTTAGCATGCTTGTGCAATTTAGAGTGTGATGTGGCTGCTTGTTTGCTAGGAGCTTCATGAACAAGGTTGTGCCACGACCGCAGGACAAGATCCGTAGCTCATCTGCAGATGGAGAGAGACTACCTTGAGCATCTTATCTATATGGAATCATTGCCAGAATAATTTCAGAGGAGCATTCTTCTGGAAGCATGTGCAAGCATTACATTGTGAGCATTTATGGACACATAGCAAAGGATTTTTTCAGCCCAGTCTGATACATTGAGCAATGTTATTTGTCTCTGCTGCCACACTGGATGAGCAGTAACTCTGCTTCCAGTGGGGCAGCTGGTGTTTATGGGAATCATGGTTTTTGAGAACAGTCCCTCTAGTCATACTCATTTGTTTAAACTGTTCACAGAAGATAAACTCAGAATGACCAGAAGTGCAGTTAGAAGATCATTAATTCACAATTTTTATTCTGACTTTGTCTGTATCCCAGACCGAACAGCCTCAGAGGGGCTAAATGTTGAATGTGATAAATGTTGAGGCCTTGCTGCATCTGTAAAAAAGGCAGGCATCACCCCTTAGTATTGGTGTTTTGAGATTTTAGGGAGTCCAACTGTAAAACACTGGCCAGTAAAAACTGCTGGCAGCTATGCTCTCTGCTGATCAACCAGACAGAAGCTGCCAGGTGAATTTAAAATGCTTAAGAGGAGCTTTCTTCTGCTCTTCCCTGGCACACCATGGCAGGAGTACCTACAATTTCACTATCTGAATGGTTTGTTATCCCAGAGATATAAAGTGAGATTAATTGTTTTATGGGCAGTAGCAAGCAATTATACTATGTGTTTGGATTTTTATTTGGTACATACTGCTTGATGTGTGCTTTGTCAGCTAAAGGTTTTGTGGGAAGGGTTAGGATTTTCAAAGGTAGTGAAGTGATTTAGGAGTGCAGATGCTAATGGATTTGTTCAATTTGTTCTTCCAGATAACACAGGACTAGTATAATAAATGTATTTAGGCACAATTTTTGTTTTACCCTCTGGATAAATGCCTGAGGTTTGACTGCAGTGTGAAGACAGTCCAAAAAATCCTAGGAGGTCAAAGAAACCCAGCACACAGGTTGTAGTGGATACACATATTTATGCAGCTTTGCACATCTCTCTGGAGAGACCTGATCTGTTACAATCAGCTTAACAGGGAGGGTGTCACCCAAAACAGCAGCAGAGAGACGTGTACAGGGACCCCCTCCCTCTCTGTGCTCTATGTCTGGGAAACCAGACACCCAATTTGAAACTCTCCAATGATTAGTTCGCAGTAGGGACTAGGAACAACATTTTCTCTCCCTGATAATATCCCACATGTCTTTTTGGTACTTTTTCACGTGGGCTTGAGGTCATGAAGTTCTTATCTGGAGCTATTTTTACCCCAAACAAGAAGGTATCAAGGATTTAGCCTTTGTTTTACACTGTTGAGGGTATACTGTTGTTACGGATGCTTTTCTGCCCCTGTGAACTTCCCCTGCAACCTGGAGGTGTCAAAACCAAAGATTTTGGTATAAACATGACTTCTGTATGTTTAACCTTTTTGCTCAGGTAGTACATTGTGTGTGTTTAAGGTCCAGCAATGTCAATTATTCTTTTGACTTTATTTACAGCAAGATATCAACAACAAAAACCACCTCTGGAATTGGGAACCTCTTTTTCACTTGATCCAAGTGATTTTTTTCCTGAAGAATGTAGTGAAAAAAAAGCCATTAAGTGCTTCAGAAATTCTCTGAGTCCCTGAGGCAGAGCAATAGCTCTAGAAAATATGTCTAACTGAGAACATACAAAATGGCTTAAATGGCTTAGTAGAAAATGTCCTGTGCTTCAGTTTTGTAAATGTGCTAGTTCAGAGGTGTGGTAATAAATATTAATTTTATTTTGACATTTGAAAGAGACATTTGAATGCTGCCTATGTTCAATGCAGAATGATTAAAAATTATTGTGGTGTGTGAAATTTATGTTTTAGCTAGCATGATTACATCCTTCTAAAAATGTGCAAGGCTGTAATCTTTTAAAATTGTTTTTGCAGTAGAGAGATTAAAATTCCATGAAGCACTTCATATATTTTTAAACAATCATGTTAATTTGGAACTGACTCAAATAACATTCTATTTTAAACATAAGTCATAATGATCTGCATTCAGATCCTTTGTTTCCAAAAAAAGTAACCACGTCCACACAGATCTCAGCAAAAAAGTTTTCTTGTACCATGAGCCACCATAAAGATGACACCAGCTGGCTGGGTATAGAGCAGAGAAGGCAGAAAGACTAAATGTATTTCCACACCTAATCAATGTTTTCTTTCAGAATACAGGATAGTTTTCCATCCAACTTTGCCTCCCTTCTACACCTCTGCTCTCAATCTGTGTGCCTGTCCTGGAATTTCCGTGGTGTGCTAGTGGAGTCAGAGTTGGGAGGGTTTGCTGCAGGCTGGCATTAAACAGCGGCTGAGAGCCTGTGTGGGCGTAGTTCTACTGCATTTACTTTGCAGATAAGGATCTTACATCAAGGTTGCACTCTGAGGGTCAAACTCAAATCTGAGTGTAACTAGAACAAAGTTGGTGTGCTTCCGAATGGAAGAAAAAATACAAATATTAAATGGATACACAAATCTTTAGAAATGTGTGGCAAGGCATAGCTCCTTTTTATTGATTGATGTGAGCCAGTCTGTGTCTTCATATAGCGTGATCCCCTTGCTTTGTCAGTTCTGGATTTCACTCAGTTGAAGGTTAAAAGGTGTTTATAGGTTTTCTGTATAATGATTTACCCTTGTGTTAGGTTGTAATGATAGATACCAGTCCTGAAGCTACGTTCTTTTGTCTTCTCATAGAACTACCATGTCTTTTTCACCATTATTCACCACTGACTTTCATACTCACTGTATTCTGGGCTTTCCAAGGTTTTCACAAACTCAGTGAGTACATGTTGTTTTGGTGGCAAGCACAGGCATTACATATTTCCAATCCCCATGGATTTACACAGTCCATGTCTCTCCAACTGTCATGGAGTATTAGGTGAGGCAGGATGCTGTCCTGTGTCTTATTGTCTCAATTTATTTATTAGCCTTCCTGGATGGTCCCCAAATCTGACTTCCTACCAACCTCATCCAGAATGCCGAATTGAGCTTTCACCATTGCTGTTCTGACCCTGCACAGGTGCTTGGGACTGTGCCGTGTCAGGGGGCTCTGCCCTGCCTGAGGGAGATCCACCAGCTCAGATCTTGGCTCATTTCTCCAGATCTAGGTATCTTCTTTCTGATGGTGTAGATAAAGCCTGTCTACATTCACAGAACACAAGGGATGCAAAGCTGCAGTTTCTTGATGGTAATGGTGAAACTAATTGAAAAAGATAGGATTTTCACTGAAGAATGTGAAACTGTATGTTGGTTTATGCAGCTGTGTGCTGACTGCAGGATCTTTGCTGGAAAATACCTGTAGAACAGACTTTTCTGTAGAGCATATTTTGACAAACTTTATCACTTGTCCATTAGAAGTAACTAAAATTAGACAAAATATTAAAGATTCAAGGTAGAAACAATATCTGGAGTTCCTGATTATACAATGTGGGTGAAAGCACTCTGATACCTTAAAGGTGCCTGGTACTTCACAGTGTTCTCACAAAAAGGCTATGAATCCCAGGTGATGCTTTCAGGCCATCTGTATTTCGTGAGATGCTTTTAATGGGCAGATTCTCCCCTTTACTTCCATCTGACCTTAAGGGAAAAAATGCATTAAGGAAGGATATGTCTGAGAATGTGAGTGTACCTTGCATTGAAAGACAAGGTCCCTTCTTCACTTGACTTTAAACTCCAGTAATGACAGTTAACTCTTGAAGTAATCCTTTAAAAAGGGTTGTCAATCTCTATTAAAACTGAATTTATCTTTATTACTCTCTTGAGTCAGATAACGTCGTTTACGACAAGACTTTTTTTTGTGTGTGTGCATTGTAGACATATCCAAAATCATAAAACAATTCCCTGTGGGTATTTGAAAAAGACCTGTGAAACAGTTTTCCTTTCCTGCTAGATAGAGTAAGACTGTAATGTATTATGTGAAAAAAGGGCAAGAAACTCACAAAGTGCTGCTGGTTGATATGGGGGTAAATAGTATCAATGTCAAGACCATGCAGTTATCAGTCACACTGTCCAAACCCAGGAACAACTGTAGGTGCCTACTACTGATCTGACTACACCATGTTGTGACTTGTCCTTTGTCACAAGATAGGGAAAAGTGCAGCAAAGTGAACGCAAATTTTTTACTTCTGAAAAAACATATTACATTCAGTATCCAGTTTTTACTTGTGAAAAAAAGACTACAAAAAGAAGAAAGATTACTCATGAGTTGAACTGCTTACAAACAAAAACACTGAAACAAAATTGCTACTAATGGCATTGCCACATACCAAAAGTCTTGAATTTCAGTTTGCAGATTGATTCTGGAGTGCCATCTTTTGCTCCATAGTCATCGCTGGTGTTGGCAGAAAGTCCATTATGGACTATGGAGTGTTCTCATGTAAACTGATTTACATGGAAACTGGCCAGTCTAGTTAAGATTTTTTTTCTGAAATAATAGATACAAGAAATGAAGGTAAACTTTTCAGCTACAAACTGGATTTAAAGGGCTTCTGCTCATATTTTCTGTTAAGAGGTATTAAGTAAATGTTGTGGCAATCATAACTTCTTAAAATAACTTTTGATCACTCTTGTTACAAACTGCATTAAACATGAGGCACAGGAACTCTAAAATATGCCAAATACTGTGTACACACAAGGCATGACAAAAAAAAAGTAGTATGACCATATAGCATCTCTGTCTGATACGGTAAGAAATGTTTATTTTGATAGAGCTCTAGTTAATAATGGGCTTTGTTGCTTTCCCCACTGACTTCCTTCTGAAATGATCTGAAAATCCTGACCTCCCACTGAGAGCCTTGATTTGTCGTTCTTTAGGCAATGGGAGCCTATGACAGGGTGACCATTGTGGAGAAACTATCCCAGAGAACCAGTCTGCCTTGGTGTCCTGACAAAGGACAAAAAACCTGATGCAAATTGAGGGTACATCAGTTTAAAGTTTAAATCCCATTAAGTCACTGACATTTCTGTTGAAAACTTTAAGAAGATTGTCTTCTATGCTGATGTTATTTGTGATGTGAACATATTCCCTGGATTTGGAAAATAAAACAAAAGTAATTGGATTTTGAAAATGAACTCATTTTCAATAGATTGTTAGAAGAGTCACAACAGGACTTTCAGGCCTCTTGCGGCTTGGTGAGAACTTGAACTTATGTTCTTGAAATGAAAAGCTCTGCATGCTATTATTTATTCCCTGAGCCACACCAGGCTGTTAATAGATTATCTCTGATATTTTTGTTTCTTGGAAGGAAGTTTAGGCAAAAGAAAGCTGTATTTCTCCAACTGTGTTGTGGAAAACTGATATGGACAGAAGATGATATCATGGTTGTTGTCTTTCTGTAGAAGTATTTATAAAACATGCCTCTATATAAATCTATATAAATGAAGTTTGAATCAATTTATCTCAAGCTATAGTCCGGAGTCCATCAGCAATCTGCTGAAGACTTATTGACTGAATTTTACTGGCTCTATTTTTAATTTCCAGCTATTACTATGTTTTCAAAAGTTAAAAGAACTTGACCCAACTGTGAGTAAAAAGATGTTGTGGCTATAGTAAAGGTATTAGGTGGTCAGCAATAGGAATGAAGATGCTCTCTGTACTACTAGTGAAAATACAATAATTACCAAAACAAATCCTTTACAATCTAGTTCACATTATGAAGTAGATCTGGGAACTTGTGTATATTAGCAGAATAGAGCATGATAAACTAAATCAGTTCCTGTAAAAGGACTGACTATCTGAAATGGAACACGACTGCAGCTGAAAAGAGAAACTTCAGTCCTGCTCACATCCATTTTCCATCTGTTTTATCCTAGCAGAGATTACTAAGTTTTTCAGTTTCAAGTGAAGATTTGGTCTTTGAAAGTATTCACTGAAAAAAGAAAGAATAGTGGAAAGAAAATTTCCATTTTCCTAAATATGATACGCTTATTCATATGAGCTATTCCACGCTGGATAACAGTGTGTAAGGGAATCTATCTATGCCATGGAAATACTCTGTCATCTTGAAGATTAAGGTCACTAAATAGAAAGCAGAAGGTTACTCATGACAGAAAGACTTTCTTCAAAGGTTCATGGCTCACAGGAGGGAACTACTGATTGTCTGAAAGGCCTGAAGAGCCATTAAAAGTCAGAGAGGTCCTTCCCAGTGGCATACTTAACAAAGAGCTAACCTTCCTTCTTTGTGACATGGTAACATTACTTTTTTAATCCACCATAACTGCTCTTTGATGTAAAGAAGAATGGTGACAATACAGCCGATAAACCTGACTGCTTTTCCAACTGCTATTCAGGAGAAACTGTATGTGTTTAGAGAAAATTGGAGGCTTGAAGTTTTGAAGGCATAATACCCAGAAGAAAAATTCTCTCCCAGAAGTTCTGAACATGCCCCTGAATATGTCCACACAGTACAGGTGTAATGGCAGAGTAGTAATTTAGTTTCTGTAATGAAGAATTCTTCTTTTGTTTTTGTGAGTAGGAAAACATAGGTATGCTATTTATTAGAAATGGACTTACACTTGTTACCCACATATTCACTTAACACATGACAAATTTATCGTATTAAAGCAGAAAATACTATTGTCTTGTATACCCATTTGACACCAGCACCTGCATTTCATCTATGTTTTTGGAAAATGCATGCATATTACTGATTCCTGAACTTTCTCCTGTGTGTTTGGCCTTCATTCCTATTCACTTTTCCCTTGTATTTTGAAGCAAGTATATTTCGGTCTGATTCCAAAGTAAGAGTAGTTGTTAAGAATCAGATGATTTGGTTAGAAGCTAATTTTTTTTTTTTTTTAGGATTATTTTTGAGGGTTTTGTGGGAAGACTGTGTGAGGAAGATCAGTTATTTTCATGATTGCTTGGGAAATCTGTTTTAAAAGGTTCAGTTCTGCACATTCAGTTGTTATTTTTCCCAGCAGAGGGCAAGAAAGTATAACAGATGAAAATGGTTCTAGTTTCCTGGACAGATACCGCTGACATGTTAAGCAGAATAGCCCGAGGATGGAACTTGAAAGCCAGTAACCACCCCCTTTTAGGGCATAATGGATTTTAAACAGCCTTTTACTCTTCAAGGATAGTCATTGACAAGTTAGAAAAGGAGCAGAGGAGACCACCAGAGATGCCAGCCGGTGCTTGTTGCTTTGTCAGGACAAATTCCTTCAGCTGAGATCTGATTTCTGATGTGTGTGAGGGAAAGGGGCACACAGTACCTTTTCAAACCAGTGCCTGCACTGACACAGAGTTCCTCACTTGATGCTGTGACTGTTTGTGGGATGAGGAGGTACAGCTGCTCCTCTGACATGGTCATTACAACTGCTGAGTTCCAGTCTGTAAGGTAGGGGTTGCTTCTTCTCTAAGGGACAAACAAAACTCTAGTTGACCTCAGATTTTAGAAACTCAAGCTGTCGCTCACAATAAGCATCTGGGAGTTTGCATCCAAACATAAGTAAAGTGTATTTGTTATTGTGGTGAGCACATGCATGTGTTAAAAACACACACGTGGAAACATGCAAAATGTTGATCTGTTCCATGGGAGTGAGTTTGCAGAATATCAAATCTAAGACTGCAAACCTCATCTGTTACGCAGCAGTGTGTATTTACCAAGGCATTTCTCAAATTTCTTCAAACCGTTTCAACAACATAAAAAATGCTGTACAGTCTTTCATTCCACTAGAAAAACCTTGTCTCTGAAGCAAATCTGCTGTTAGGGTCTGAGTTTAGTTTCTGATGCAGTTATTTGCTGTCAGTGGTTTCCTGTACATGAAAAGTATCTGATTTGTACAAAACAAGCAGCTACCTGTTCTTTGGGTTTTCCTAGTTTGGACAGTGCATTTGGACAATGCTCTTAGGCATATGGTGTGACCCTTGGGCATACCCTGGGCAGCACCAAGAGTAGGATTCTTAGAACTCTTAGTAGACTTGTTGGTCTCTTCCAACTTGGTATATTCTGTGATTCTGTGATCTGTAATTTTATTGCAATAAATTATATTACTAATAAATAGTCAATATCATACTCTTATTTTGCTGTCACTGATGGGGCAAATAATTTCACTTCTTATGATAATGGAAGCAGAATTCTGAGAAAAAAAAACAACAAACAACAAACAAGCTAATGAGGCTGTACTGGCCTAGAATGCCATAGAAGGGTGGAAGTGATTCAAGTAGTCTAAAAGGCTTTTTCCTGTGAAAATAAAAAAAAAAAAATAATAAAACTAAAATCCCACTGGTTGAATGCCAAAATTAGGAATATACTAATAAAAACATGCTGTTTTAGTAATCTGTTTTGTAATCTGTTTAAAGTGTAGCCAATAATTTTTGGACCAGTGAAGTGTTTATCTGGGAGGAAGCTTTGTGTCAGTTTTCATAAAGGTAGTTTTGCTTCTTTGTGTGGTTGTTAATTATGACTATGCTACAAATCAAAAGCTTTCTCATTGCATGATTTAACTTTCTAAAAGCAAATTCTGTTTATATAGCAGAAATACATAATTCACAATGAAATTGACATAATTGGCATAGCTTTTTAGTTCTGGTCAACATAAAAACTACTAATGATGAGCACTGGATGGTTCTGTTTTTATTTTCACATGAAAGTGACCAACATCTCTACTTTGAATGTGTTGGGTTTTTTTGTTTGGGTTGTTTTTTTGTCATATGCTGTCTCAGGTATTTTTGACTTTTTTATCCTAGTAAGGTATAATGATTACTTGATGGTTAAAGGTTAAAGATTTCTCTCTTATTTTTTAGTATCTATCAATACTTTGAAATGGGATTATGGACAGAAAAAGGATCCTACAAAATGTTACCCTTATACTGCCTAGTGTCAGTTTCTATGCTTTATTTTTCCAAGTCAGTGTAAATTCGACTATCTATAAATAATTTTTAATGCCATATATTATTTTTTAGCCGTTCCCTTAAAAAGGGGGAATGCATTGAGCTGCAGAGATATTTCTCTGATGTACAATAAATCAGATGTTTCACATATTCCCAGTAAAAAGGACAAGATTCTTACTTTAGAACTGCTCAGGGTTGACAGTAGTGATCTCAGTGACCTGTAGTGAGCAGAAAAGTCAACTCACTTTACCATCAGTCACACATAAATGATCGGAAATGGAAACTCTGCTGTCTCTGACTTCAACCATTGGTCTTTCCAATAGGTTGGGTGGCTCACAGGGAGAGGAGCTGCAAGCCAAGACAGCACCCTGGAAACTACCATGAGTGTTTGTGATCCTGAAAATAAATGTTCAATCCATTGGCATCTGTTTGATAGCTCTGGCAGAAGATGCTCAGCAGCACCTCCCACTAACAGCTGAGGTATCTGTATTTTAGGTGTTGAAATTAGTATGAGTTGAATTGTGTCTGAAAGTGATTGTTGTTTCTGCTGACTGTAGGTAGCCCCTGTCACCCTCAAATCTCAAGCCCTGCTTCAGACCTCTGTGACTGGTCAAATCCCATTCTAGGAGACTCTTAATAGATTGTGTCAGGGCATCTGCTGTATGATCCTTTATATTTGGCTTATAGCAGTAGTCTTAAAAAAAATAAATGTTTTACTCTCTCATTTTTTTTACTGGAATACTCTTGTATGCCATTCCTTAGTTTTTGTTATTTAGTTCAAACTTAATTTCTGGAAATGTGTTCTAAGTAGACATTTATTAAAAGTCATGTGAAATCCTGCTCTTGGAGCACTTGCAATGAAAAAGTTTGTAAAATGTATACCTATGAACAGTCACAGCAAAATGAAATCAGTTTCTTTTTTCTTAAAACACCATAAAAACTCTAAGGATTAGTCAGGGTAAAAGAGACCACACCTTCTCTCTCATCTTCTCCTGGAGTTCCATCTTCCTTGCTCCTCTTGGCATATTTTTTCAAAATTCCAGATTACTTTATTTAAGAATAAAATGATGTCCTTTTCTTTTGGACAAAATCCTAATTTTTTGTCTTCCCTGACCTTCAATAGGTTGATTTATTTGAAACAGGATGTTTCTTGTCAAAATTACACTCTTAACATAAAGAAAATTCCTGTTATTAAAAAAATTACTTTGATTGAAATATTGAAAATAAATGTCTGTGTACTTCGCTCAGATTTTCCTAAGTCACAATGAAAATTGTTGAAGAAATTAATGGCAAAAGTTGCAATACTACTGTATTTTCACTGTACTAGTAATTAGTTCAATTTTTGAGAGGATAGTTGGTATTACTTGTACAGTCAAATTCTGGTGTCATTTTACATTGCATAAAACTAGAATAATGCCACTGATTTTATTTCACTTAATTTCAGCTTGAAACCAGGGATGTAATTCAACTTACAGAGCAACAAAAATGGTCTTGAATATCTGGTTCCTGAAGTACCACTGAATGAAGGACAGGTATTCCTATCTCAGAGAAATGTATATTTGAAAAAGCTAATACACTCCTTGCATGAATAGCACAAAACTTTGTCTGTGAAAGTGCCAGTACTGTAGATCCATTTCACTTTTCATAACTTTTGTATCATAACACTTCTCAAAGGCATTTGAGTGAATGCTGGTTGTCTTGCCATTTTCCGATCCATCAATACCTGCTTTGTCTCTTGGGATATTACTCTGTTCTTGTTGCTTTTATTTGCAGTGCTCATCAGAAATGGAGAATGGGGTACACAGTACCTTTTTTTTTTCCCCCTGTAACATTCATGATAGTGTCTGCCATATGTTCTCCTTACATTTTTTCGTAAATACACTGTGAGAACATATGTATGTTATTGCCTAGCTCTCTTATGCCAACACTTGTCTGAGATGTCTGTAAGGATGTTATGTCTTATGTCAGTATAACAATCCTCTGAATGCAATTAAAATTATTCTGAATGTTTTGGGGTGTTTTAAACAGAAATTCATGCACTATTTAAAACTTCTTCCCAGGGTTCTGGTTGTGTCTTGACAATTTACCTAAAATTAGAGTGTGTACAGATCACACGTCATCATACTTGGCTGATGTTCAAGTATCCAGCACACATGAACTTTGGAGAAGTCTGTCATTGAACTTGAAGTGAGATACTAGTATTATCACTAGGTCTTTTTAATGTATATTTAAATGTAGTCTTACTCCTTTGCTCTTGAGCATATTATTTTAGAGGTGATACTAAAACCTGTTCAAACATCTCTCTTATTTTAACTATATTTTTATGAATGGGTGAAGAATGTGTTTCATACCAAAATGTTCTTCAGTGAATGTTGCGCACACAGTTTCTTTGCATTTCTTTTGAGACTCTCAACCTTTGTGATCTTCTAAGTAAAATGGACTAAAAAAATAGAATACTTACTTTTTCAAACATTGATACACACATTATAAAAATTTATACAGATATTAGCAACAGCCATACAACAAGAAAATCTAACTTCTAAATTTGGAACTGTGGATAAATACATTAAAAATATCCCAAACCCAAGCCCCTTCCTTTGTGGATACAGTTGGGTGAAGCTGACAATATTACACAAATTAAGATTTACTATATTTACAAGTGAAAAAATGGCTATGAATGCTTAAATACTGGTTTGTTCCATGTGTTAGAGGGGTGTACATTGACAAGAAGTTGCATTTTTTTTGGAAGATTTGATTGACACATGCATGTCTCGGGAATTCAATGTGTGGCCAGAGTGCTTCAGGCTACGAGCCTGTACTGGCAAGCAGATGTGCGGAAGGGATGAGCAATGTAATGCTGGTAGTCCTTCCCTGAGTGCTGTAAATTTTAGACTGTGGACAGGAGTTGGTACCTTGAACACAGTCTGGTATCATGGAGTGCTGTTAGAAGTCAAGAGTAACTGATAGATTTGTGTGAACAACCTTTTGTAACAACTTTTTAGAAAGGACGTCCTAATTGTTTCTCTTTGATGCTCTTTTCTATCAAGGTTTGCCTTTGTGGATGTCTGTAGTGGCAAGGGTAATTCACTATTTATGGTATGCAGAATCCATTGACATTAGTTTTTGTACTGTGTTTTTTAATCACCAGCAACATGTGTTACAGGGTACAAATTTGCATCTGTTATGCCTATCATTCCGATGTGAGTTAAGTGACTAAGACATCTTTAAAGCAAGTTAAAGCAATATCAGTGTAAATGAGAGGAAACCAGACTTAACTTATGGTGTTTCACACCCACAGACACATTCCTCTGGCTGCAAGAGTGAGTTACTGGATGACCTTTACTGGCCTTTTCAGTCTGTTTCATTTTTGGCTAATACATAAGAGTTTTGGTTGGCAAAACATCTGGGCTATAAATGGAGAGAAACAGGAGGAGGTTTCTAGGCAGCTTTGACCATTTGCATCTGAGGAACCTCTTGGGGCCATTGTTGCTCTCCAAACTGAACAAAAGTATATCCTTTTGTGATCAAAAATATTTTAGAAAAAGATTTTTTGTATATTTCGTGAAAGTTTGTAGCCTCTGCTCTGCCAGTAGCTTGACATTTGACAATGTGGCAAATGTCTGCTTTAGGTTCTTTGTAATTTTGATAGACTCATAGAATAATTTAGGTTGGAAAGTACTTCTGAAAGTAAATTATTCTAACGTCCTTGTGAAAATAGGACTGATTTTGAAGTTAGACCTGGGCTTTGTCCAGGCAAAACTTGACTATTTCCAAGGATGGAGGTCCCACAACATCTCTGTGCAACTTGGTCCAGTGCTTGACTGCTCTCAGAGGGTGAATTTTTTCCTAGTACCTAATCATAATCTCTTGTGTAGCAGCTTGTGTCTGCTGCCCCATGTCATGTCACTGTGCATCTCCTGGATGAGTTTGTCTCTGTCTTTTCACATATTCCCACCAGGGAGTGGCATATGACAATGTACAACTGGTGTTGCGTTTCATTGCTGTAAAGGGGTGCTTTGCTGAGTCATGTTCAACTTGTTATCCCCCAGGACACCCTAGGCCTTTCCTGAATGGTTTATTTCTGTGTAGTTTTCTGCGGTTTGGGTCAAAAAACAGTCAGAGGAAGAGGTGTAATTTTGACCTTAAGTTTAGGTAATGTGAGCTGATTGTGAAAGGTGGTCTCACCTGTCTTCCTTGAGAGAGGCTTCTATTCTGAATTGTCCTTTGGGAGAGCCTCCCCAGTATAAAGAAAACTTGAGCAGAAACCCTGTTCAACTCTCACAATGAAGATAAGCACCCAGAGCTGGATGGCTGGTAAACCCAATTATATGCCATGTTGAAATGAAATAATTTATCAAAGTTTATTAATATTTTATTTTTAAAAAATAATGTGATGGTCCATTGGGTGCATCTCCAAGTCTTTAGAGGATTTGGGTAAGAACTTCAAATCAGAAATATTTTGAATTTTAATTGTGGCAGACCCAGAATGTGTAGCAGAACTGCAGTTGAAGACTTTATTTATAAGTTTTGTTTTATAGGATCTTTTTTCCCCCTACTTTTGTTGGACTGGGGAGCAATATTTTTACATTTTACATTAAGTTTTTAACTAAAATTAAGCCTGGAAATTTGACAAATAAAATAAAGTGTATAAAAAGAATGTTTTTTAAATAGAAATCAAGCTAGATTGTATTCAGAAAAGAAAAAAGGCTTACACTGTAAAAGCCTCTAGGTATCAAAACAATATCTAGAGTCCAAAGTATACAGAAGAAAAGGTGTTTTAAATGAGTATTTAATGAATAATAAGCTGCTGAAGCACTAGTTATTGCTGGCATTAGCTGGAAGGAAATGAAAACTAAGTGCTAAAAGCAGAAAGATATCTCTTTTATGATCAACAGTGTTTTGAGAAAAAGTTAAAATTGAAACCTTGATTTTAAAACTTTATTTAGCAACATGAGGCTTTACAAGCCATTTCTACTTCAATTACTGAGCACACATTTCAGAAAAACACAAAGATGGGAAAACAAATGATGTCTTATAACAGTCAAGCTGCATGGTAAACATTTCAAAGCTGATTCCTTGAAAGGTGAACAAATATTCACTTAATTTTCTCTCTTCATTTACAATTCAGAGTGATATTACTCTGAGGATTTTTTTTGTTTACATGCTAGTAAGTTTCCTTTGGTAGCATCTGGACTTTTCCTTCCTCTCCTACTGTTCTAGAGCTTTCTTGTGAACCTCAAGAGCTAAATAAGTTTCTTCTCCAACTTGTGAAATAGTATGATGAATAATCATTCAGAATGATTCTGTCCTCTGCAGTAGCCATATATACTGGGCAGATGTATTAATAACATGAGGAAGTAAAGCAAAGCTAGTCGAGTAAATAATATGTATTCTTGAGTCAAATGATAAAGAGGCAAATGAGGTGAGGTGCTCTACTGAACCTCATACTCACCCACAAGAAGCTTGTTGGGGATATGAATGTCAAAGGTGACTTTGCCTACAGTGACCAAAAAATGGTGTTCAGGATCCTGAGAGGGGAAAGGAATCTAAAAATCAAGCTCACAGCCCTAGACTTTGGAAGAGCAGACATTGGCCTCTTTAAAGATCTACTTGGCAGAGTCACATGGGATAAGAACCTGGAGAAAAGAGTGGCCTAAGAAAAGAAAACTGGTTAATGTTTAAGAATCTTCTCCACTCAACGAGTAAGAAGTCAGGCAAAAATGCCAGGAGGCCTTTACAGATGAATAAGGAGTTCCAGGCCAATCTCAAAGTGATGCATGGAGACTGGAAGTGGTGGGGGGTAACCTGGGAGGAATACACAGACATTGTCTTAGGACACAGAGATGGGGTTAGCAAAGTCAAAGCCCAATTCCAAAGCCGGAATTGAATCTATCCGGAGGTGTTAAAAACCACAAGAAAGCCTACTTTAAACACACAAAAAGAAGACTAGGGATGATGTAGCCCATTGCGCTATGGGATGGGTGATCTGGTTTCACAAGGTTTGGAAAAATATGAGGTACTAAACACCTTCTTTGCCTCAGTCTTTTCTGGCAGGATCACACTACAGAAATCATGAGTCCCAGAGACCAGGGCGAAAGGCTGGAGCCAGGCAGGTGTAGCCCTCGTGAAAGAGGATCTGAGCAGGGACTACTTAAGCAGGATGGACACACATCAGTCCATGGGCCCTGATGGGATTCTCCCACAAGTTCTGAGGGAGATGACAGGCATAATTGTGAGGCCAATCTCAATGACTGACCAATCATGTCTATTAGGGAAGTTGTGCCTCGATAAACTTCTATGAAATGGCAGTCTTGATAGAGGAGGAGATAACTGGATATTGTTTGTGTGGACTTCAGTAAGGCCTTTGACACAGTCTCTCATAGGATCCTCATAGAGAAGCTGTTTGTATATGGACTGAATGAGAAGAAAGTGAGGTGGATTGAAAACCCGCTCAGTGGCTGAGTTCTGAGGTCAGTGGCACAAAGTCTAGTTGGAGACAAAGAATTAGCAACACACCCCAAGGGTTCATAATGGGTCCAATCCTATTTTACTTCATTAATGATCTAGATGGTGAGGCAGAATGCACCTGCAATGCTGTCATCCAGAGACCTCAACGGGCTACATAAGTGAGCTGTCAAGAATCTCATGAAGTTCAGCAAAGGGAGGTGCAAAGTCTTGTGACTAGGGAGAAACAAACCTGTGTACCAGAATATGCTGGGGTACATACAGCTCGTAAGCAGTTTGACAGGAAATGACCAGGGGGTCCTGGTGGACACCAGATTGAACATACGCCACCCCTGTGCCCTTGTGGCAAAGGACATTAATTGTATCCTGCATTGCATTAGGAATATTGTTGTCAGCAGGTCAAGGGAGGAGATTTTTCCCCTCTACTCAGCGCTAGTGTCATGTACCTGGCTTCCTCCTATGGTTTAATAACGTGCCACATAGGTATAGCTCACTGCAGAACATTTTTTTCTCAGCTCTTACAATGCCTGTAATAAAGTTTTTAATCTATGACTTCTAGTAATATTGAATCGGGAGTGTGGAATATGAAGCTTCCATTTAACATGATTTCTATTATTTTTAGTAAATGCCTTTAGATAGATATGATAAGTAGTGCTACTTATTGCTAGAAAAATTGTGTCTCCTTTTACACAAAAATTAGCTGTGACAAAACTTAACTAAAGTTTCTGAAATTATGCCAGTGTGAATTTGACAGATTAATCTGAATAGCTCCAGACAGAATGTCCTCCATCTATTTCCAGATATAAATGCATCCTGACAAATATTGTGAAGAATGAAGTGGCTGCCATTGTTCTTGACTTTTCAACTTTTGTCTGACAAGATCTTCTCTGACTATATCTTGAGGTAAGACAGCGTGATTGGTATTATTGCTCTCCTGGTTATTAACACAGAAAGCAGTATCTTAGACTCTAATGATCAAAACCAGAAATTGTTAAATTTCTTGTTCTGATATGCTAAAAGTCTCACTGTCATGTTATCACATGAATTTTAAATTATGGAACAGTATAAACACGCACAAGCCTGCTTCTTATTTATATAATATTTCCTTAAACTGTGTACTATTTTTGATAATACAACCTTTTCAGAAATAATTTTTTCATGTCAAAGAATTCTATCTTTCTATGTTTTATGTCTGAGCTACAGATGGAGAGAATATATTTATTGGCTATCTGCAAATTAAACTAGCATAGTGTTCTTTTTTTGTGTCTCATGAAAATTGATACTTTGCAATTATGAACTGAAATCTCTCGGTGACTTATTTGCTTTTTGGAAAGACTGATGTTTTCCCCCTACAGTTAACATTATTACATGTGTCCACCACTGGTAAGATGTAGAAATCCTACATGAGCTGCAGAAGGTGACATTTGGATTGGAAGCTCCCAGGAAAATAAAAATACATCAAAGAGTTAATTCACAGAAATTTCTTTTTCTTGTAGTGGTATCTGAAGCTTTTAGCTGGAATCAGCACAATACTGTTGCAAATTTGTCTCTAAGATAAAGAACGAAGATAGATTTGATAAGTGGAGATGATTAAACTGATAATCTCTTTAAAATGATTAATGAAGAATCATCCTTATCAGCTAGCTTGACCTTCTGGATTATTCAGACTATAGAACTTCACTCACTTTCTGAATTGAGCTTACAATTTCTTTACCTTAGAATAAAACAAGTCTTTCAGAGTCTTCTGCAAGTGGAGAGGAAACTCAAGATAAACTCATTACCTTTCTCCCTCATATTTTCATCAAATTCCGCCCAAGACATTGTGTTTGCCCAAGACTGACAGCACACTTTCAAACATATTCTTCATATCTTTTGAGAAATCCTTTCCTAAAAAATATATATATCTAAAAATTTCTACCAGTGATTAGACAAGCCAGTAAAGCAAGGCCAAATTTCGTGTTCCTGAATGAATATAATTATGACGTCTTCTTTAGGTAATTTACTTTTCCTAGGTCATATTCCTGACAAAAGGATATACACATCAGAACTACTATTTGAAATGCATTATTTGGCTTTGTCTTTTAGAATTATGACTCTTGGATTGCAAGGCAATCCAAACTAGTTTAAAAAAACAAACAAACCAAACCAACCAACCAACCAACCAATAAACCCAAACAAACAAAAAAAAAACAACAAGGCAAAGGTGCCCTTATTGTGGAAGTAAGGGCCTGAGAGGGAATAGAAAAATTTATGTTTATTTAGTACTACTTTTTAGATAATCAAGTTCCTTTGCCTTGCAGTGTTAAAAAATGAGTAGAGCAACATTAATACACAAATCAATCCTTGGATTCTACACCAGTTGGTGTAATTTTTTGTATCTTGTATTTTACTTCAGCCCAATGATTTTTCTTTATCGTCTGTTTACTCTGGTTATTACCACTCTTGGATAAAGAGGAGTTAGATGTTCCACACTAAAGCAGTATAGCAAACAGAAGCGATGATTTTCCTAAGCAGCCTGCAAAGCATTTTCTGCTCAGGGTTCCACTGATGCAAAAAAGAATTGTGAATATATCCATTTTCCCGAGTCTGCAGCAAAAGCTGTGAATACAAATACTGCATAAAATATCTAAGGAGTAAATTCCTCAGAGAATGGGAGGAGAAGGGCAGAAATATGGTTTCAAGAAGTACTTTTCCTTTAGAATAACTGTGAGTTTCTAAAAGTGAGTTTGATGGCAGGCACTCAGAAGATGGAGGCATACATGAGTTAAAACCCACTCTGTGAATCTGTCTGTGATGCTGGGAATTAATTATATGATCTTTATGAAACTCTCCTAGTTTGCAGCAGCAGATGAACCCATGATGGATTTTCTTCAACATAGAACTGACACAGCAAATATCTTGGATAAAAGCTGAGACTATAGGACTATAGCCTTGATTGAACCTGATATCTTATGTTGCAGAGGAGTGATTCATTCCTCCTTAACTTCAGCCACATGATGAAGGTGCCTTATTCAGGGTCAAACTCACTTTGTAGTGAACAGGGTTAACATTATTTCCCGAAGTCAATTTTAGACCATTTTTTTCTGTTTCTATTGATTATAGTGGGGTCAGGCTGCCCTCAAATTATAAGCCACAGCGAAGTGCTTCAAGTTAAGTGGGATAAATCTGGTTGTGATCAGTTAATCCAGTTGGGACCAGCCAAGACTTCAGTATAATGAAATTCAATTTTCTTGCTCTTAAGATGAGGTAGAATAATACAGTCATAGGGATTGTTAAATAGCAGTCATGGTCATGGCAGAGATCTGTTCTTCACAACTGGCTTTGTGTCTAGCATGTGGGACCAAATAATACTCTCTTTAAGTCACTGTGTGCAATAATTAAATGTGTGGCTCAGGTCTGGTAGGGGATATTTACTGTCTTGTATCTGCACCTCTGTGCATCTGTCTGTGGCCTCTTGTGCCTGTGCAGTCTCTGATGGCACAATGAGCAATAGCAGGGGGTAGCAATAGCTCTCTCCCAGTACCTCCACTTCAGACCTGCATCCTTTCACCAGTGCAGGGGTGGAGGCTTTGGGCTGTGGGTTTCATCTGGATCTCCCTGTGGGCTGTGTGGTGTTCCAGTGCTGAGGTTAAGCTCACGAAGCTCTGCTGTGTCCCAGCAACCAGCAGAAGTGTTTGGGCACAGACCCCAGTCCAAACTGGTGGGAGCCTACCTCCCACCATGTCTGAGGGGCCATGATTTTGCTGACTTGTTCCACTCTCCAGAGTGATTGCCAGTTTTGCCTATGTCTCAAGTCAGGCCTAAATCATAACTACTGAAGCAAGGGCATGAATGGTGAGATTTCTTACAGAGCTTGACTTCCAGGAAAATTTCAAGCAAAAAAAACCCTCAAAAAACCCCCACTGGCTTCTGAACTAAAAAAGTCCCATTAAGGAACGTGTGGGGCTTTCTACGTATCTTATGGTGATTAACATTGAAGTGACCAGAAAGCGAACAGTGACCTATCTAAAAAAAGTAAGTTTTCTTTCTCTGCTTCTAGTGTTTGCTTCTCTACAAAGGACATGGTGCTGCCTGTACCAAACAGCTTTATGATTAGGCAGAGTCAGTACTGACCATATCGAATATAAACCCAAACAAACATTTTTGGACATCAGATGCCATCAGACACTACCAATCCCAAGCATGAAACAGAAACAAATTGATCAATGCACCAAAGAAAGAGTCCTTAAAAAGAGGCAGAGCAGCTCATAGCCATTAGATGTGAGAGGACTAAGTAGCACTTAAGTTTGTTTGGAGTTGGTTTGAGTAAAAGTTGCTCTGAGTTAGACACCAGATCTGTAATTCAGGAAGTTACAGAACTGGCTGCTATTAGGCAGCAATGTGTGAGCTTAGTTAAAACAGACAATGTGAAAAGGCTGCAACATTAAGCAATCTGATTATAATGCAGCCAAGATGCTTTAGAAAAACAGGACTAATTTCCAGGAATATTGCTATTACAGCTGTCCCATTTCTGGCACACAAACTAGCATCTCTGCATGGCACTACATTACAGAACTGGCAAAGAAGAGTTTTTATGGTGTTGTTCTTGTGCTAGCATTCTAGCCTCTCTTACATTGCAATACAGCATCATCTGCCTTCTCCTTGAACTGGTCCAAGCCTTTAACTGGCAGAGAAGAATTCACAGTGAGCCAATCTTGTGTAGACCTGCCAGGATTTCCAAAGCTGGTTTGTGTAGCTCCACATAGTGCTGCATTGCATGATATAGACTTATCCTCTCTCCATGGGCATGCAGCTGTTATAAATATTTATATAGGCAGAAATATAACTGAGTGCCTAGGGACTGTGCCCCTTGTCCAAAATAGCCTGCTTAAACATAGGGTCAACCAGACTGATCATATGCCTCAATTAGATACATTTCTCCGTGCTCCGGTAGGATCAAATAGGAGCACATCTTTGTAATTTTTGCTGATTCCCAATCAGGTTATCCGTATGAAGACACTTGTAGACTTTCAATGCAGAATTATAATAAAAGAGTCTTTTGAAATCCTAAATGCTGCATGGATAATGTGTCTCACTTTGACATCAATAATATTAGGAGAAAACTCATTCAAAGCTGCATTCACTGAGTTACCAAAAATCTACAGAATGCTAATAATAATAAAAACAGCTCAGCACAACAGAAATTCCTGACATCTATTAAGATTACAAGAGGTAATATAAATCCCAGAAGTGTAAGCCTGATAGGCTGTTTGATCACAGTCTAGAAAAGGTACAGCAATAAAAGACAGATAGCTGTACATACCATGCTATGTGAGCCTCTCTGTTTTCAGCTGTTCCATTTTCTGAGGCAAGAATGTTGAATAACAGTTTCACAAAATTTGAATCTTGAACATTTTTGAGTTAATATTCATAACAATCTCCAGAGATTATGATATGTGCTTTCATCCTTTAAAATCTCAACTTGGTATTTTTTCTTCTGAATTTAATATCTACTATATACCTTTTTTAAAAACAGAGCATTTAGAGGAGAGATAATTGCCTCAATAATAGGTGAAATAAGAGAATAATAACACATTTTCTATCTATGAAGTAATTACTATTCATTTTCCCAAAGAATGCAGTGAACACTGACTTTTTGAAAGGCTTGAACGGGTCACTGCATTGAAGGAAAAAAAAATTTTGGAATTCCTTTATGTATTGTCAGATGTTTGAACAAGTAATGATGGTGTTATGAACTGCCAGAATGGTAAATACACAGCATCACTGCCACATCATATGGATTTTAAACCTGACATAATACTGTTTTCATAATTACAGAAAAATATATGGTGGTCTGTGGAAAGAAAGGTGTAACTGGTGAGATATTTGAATGATTTATATATACTTAACTATGATTCTTATCCTCTTTCTTTTATCTGCTACTTCATGATTTGTTCATTTAGCTATGCTTACACCTGATGCCATTGGGGACTGCTGATGAGCACATAATTCCTGCTCAGGAGCTGAACTTCCATATTAGATATATCTCAGGCAGGCTGTTGACCGATGAATCTGAAAAATCTGAATACAGTAGTTGAGATAAAAACTAGCTGGTTTCACAAATTATAAGCACTTGTACCTAACTATTTAAGGTAACAAATATCATTCCGTTAGATTTTAATGGATCAAAGGATTCAACTCTGTTACTTTTTATGGCTTTGGTTTTTGTGGCTTTCAGGAAAAATGTGTGATGGTCATAACCTCTATACATCTATCATCTAATTAAAATAGAACCAGAAGCAATGAACTTATTCTCTACAAATTGGATTAGAAATGTTGTACTTTAATCTCAGTGTTCCAGATAACAAATGTGCCAGATAAAAGAGACCAAAGCAATAGTTATATTTATGTATCCTAGAAAGTATTTCTACCTAGATAAATTATTTGCTGAATTACACTTTCAGATTCTTTGTCTCATTTCAGTATGTTCAGCTTCCATTTTTCACTAGGTACTGTTTAATCCCTTGGAAGAGGTTTACTTAAATTCTACAGCATATTTTTCCTTCTGAAAAGGTAAAAATATTGTAGACATGCATTTTTTCCTCAGATATGTGTTTCTTTCCTTTGTTCTAAAATATAAGCATTGAAAGACATTTTTTTCTTCTTATAGGTTGCACATTATATTCCTGACATGTAAGCATCAGAAATTCTTTGAGCTTTTATTATTACATGAAGAACTCATTAGTAAAAAGAAATAAACAAATCCTCAAGAATACAAAACTGAAACTCAACACAATCAATCAATCTTATTTTATATGCTGTAAACATTTTAGGAACTGTACATGTCTTTTGACGATCTATAGCTGAAAAGCTGTTATTTTTCAAATTAAAAAAGCTTGAATATATGGCATTCACGCTTTATTCATGGATGAAACAAAATGTGTTATCAAGAAATTTTTACTGTGCTCCTGTTGATAGAGTTCTTTCAGTCTTCTTTACAAGAAACTTTGTCTTTTATTGACATAATTGAAGTCCCAAAAAAGGAATAACCTCAGAGAAAAAGTTGAACACAAAATACACCATGATATCTTCTACATCATCAGACAGATGTCTGAGCTAATAAAAAGAAGAACGGATACATCCTTCTGGAATGTTTTCAGGCAAGACAGTCCTCTAAAACCATTCTTTCTCTGTGCTGGAAGAGAGTGAAAAATATGACTGACTATTTTATACAATCATTTAGGTGAGCCACAAGGAAGTTCTCACTGTCTTCCTCCATGTCCTCTGGACATATGGAAGACATTACTAATAAGTTCTATCAAAAAATCAAGTTTTCATGATAGTGACTTTTTTTTTTTTTTTTTTAATTTATGATGATTTCTGAATGCCATATAAACTAGGATAGCAATATTTTGCTTTTCTGAGGAGTGTGTGTCTTGCTTTCCAAAAGACTTAGGCTGAATACTCACTCACATTAAACTGAATTTATTGCAGCTGCTATTGATATACAAGGTAGTAATCCACAGAAGAAGAAAACAAAAGAGAGTTTCTGTATCCACTGCTTACAGCACTTGTGATTCAGGGATGGAAATGTTGCTTATGTATGTGGATGACTCCATCTGATGACCTGGACACTCTGTGGTTAGACTTGTGCTCTGCATTTGTGTGATTCACCAGAAGAAAAGAACTAGCAAGGCTGCCTTAGGGTCTGCACATGGCACCTTCCATCTCCCAGTCCATTACAAGAAACAGCTAGCCTGGCAAACAGAAGTGTAAAGCTCACAAAACCACCAAGGATATTTGTAATTCTTTTTCCCCCCAAAATAGAAAGGGTTCTCAATATGAGTGACTTATAATGATGAAGCCATAGCAAGACCCTCCTTGGCTGGCAGCTGGGTTATAAAAGAATCAAGATGAAAAGTGAAGGGAAACTACAACTTTTACAAGAATAATTAGCCATTGAAACAGACTATCAAGGGAAAGAGGGAATTCATTATGGCTTGGAGTCTTTGTGAAAACAGGATTACTTTAAAAAGTATGTTTGCTGATGTCTGTAATTTTTATGATGTGTCCTGTAATGCTTAGTGGACTCTGTGTTAAGCCAGCTCCTGTGTGTATTTGAAATGCTCAGATTTCATCTCATTCTGGTCATGCTGAAGGGTTTGTAAGTGAAGCCTGATGCCTCCAATGTAAAAAGGTAAATAAAAATATACATTTAACTATTTATTTATCTTAAATCTCAGCATTTTAAAGTCAATCTCATAATTTCTGTGCTTATTCTTGAATCTTTGGAGTTATCAGTAATGTAAGATGAAGGATGAAGAGGGTGATGAATTATTTTACAAGCAGCTGATGGATGTTTCAAAGTTGCCAGCCCATATTCTTGTGGGTCACTTTTACATGCCAGGTGTTTTCTGGGAACTCAACACAGAGGAGAAGAGGCAGTCTAGGTGATTCCTAGAGTGTGTGGAGGATGATTTTCTGTTGCAGCTGATAAATGAAACTACCTGTGTTGGGACCCTGGTAGACTGGCTGTTTACAAAGAGAGAACAGCTGATGGGAGATGTCATGGCCAAAGGCCATCTGTGATCATGAAATGATGGAGTACTCAATACTCAGTGAAGTAAGAAAGGGTTTCAACAAAACCTCTACCCTGGACTTCTGGAGGGCAGACTTTGGCCTGTTCAGGAGGTTGGGTCAGAGAGTACCTTGGCTGGTTCAGAGAGTACCTTAGGAAAGAGTCCTTAAAAACAAAGCGGTCCAGGAAAGATGGCTCTACTTCAAGGAAGAAATCTTGAAGGTGGACTATCCCAGTGTGCTGAAGGATGAGCAGGCTCGGAAGGTGACCAGGGAAGATTTTGCAGGAAATCAGGGAAAAATATCGTCTTTGGAAAAAAGGGCAAGTAACTCATGAAGTGTTTAGAAATGTAGTTAGCTCATGTAGAAAGGAAATTAGAGAGGCAAAAGCACAATTTGAATTAATCTGGCCACTTCTGTTAAGGATAACAAAAGGGATTTTCATAAATACATCAATAGTAAAAGGCAGGGCAAAGAAAACCTCCATTCTTTGTTGGACAGGGAGGGAAAAGGATGTGGTTCCCAAGGATGAGGAGAAGGCTGAGGTACTTCACACATTCTTTGCCTCAGTTTTCAACAATAAGACAGGTTGTCCCCGGGATACCTGGCCTCCTGGGTTGGTAGACAGGGATGGGGAGCTGAAAAGCCCTCCTGTAATCCAGGAGGAAGCAGTTATTAACACTCTGAGCCACTTGGATCCTCACAAATCTATGGGACCAGATGGGATCCCTCCAAGGGAGATGAGAGAGATGGCAGAAGAGCTCACCAAGCTGGTCTCTGTCATTTATCAACAGTCCCGGTTCACTGGAAAAGCTTCAGACGATTGGAAGTTGGCAAATGTGACACTGATCAATAAGAAAGGCCAGAAGGATGATCCAGGAAACTACAGGCCTGTCAGGCTGACTTCAGTGCCCAGCAAGGTTATGGAGCAGATCATCTTCAGTGCCATCACATGGCACCTACAGGACCGCTAGGGGATCAGACCCAACTAGCACGGATTTATGAGGGGCAGGTCCTGCCTGAACAATGTGATCTCTTTTTATGATTAAGTAACCTACCTAGTAAGTGAGGGAAACGCTGTGGATGTGTCTACCTAATAGATTTCAGCAAAGCCTTTGACACCATCACCTGTAGCATACTCCTGGAAAAACTGACAGCATGTCCAGAGAAGGGCAATGTGGCTGGTGAAGGGTCTGGAGCGCAAGTCTATCGGGTGGATATATGTGTAGAGCCTCGTTGGAGTGTTGGGTGGTGGGATGGTCGCAGCGATATGAATTAGGCTCTAGGTTAGGTTTTTCAGTCCATGTACCTAGGAGAGGGGGAGGGGTGCTCCCTCCTGGTTTCCCCTCTGGCCACATGGACTCCGAGCCCTTAGGGACAGGACACAGAGACCACACAGCTTGGAGGGGTTGTGAGCAGAGAGCGTTTATTCAGGAAGCAGGGACTTTTTATAGTCCTTTGGAGGGGGTTCAGATTCTCCAGTGGGGGAAAAGGTATTGTTGTGGCTTTGGGCCAACAGGGAAAAGGGAATTAGCATAGAGGCGGGGAAAGGTTTCTGGTAGCAAGGTGGGTCACGCCCCTCGGTTCCCTGAGGGGTGGTCTTGGAGAGCCGAAAGGACTCTCTGGGAAAAGCACATGGATTCGGGGAAGTGGTACAAATGGATTCTGGGAAGGGGAAGACATGGATTCCGGGGCGGGGGGGGAACATGGGGAAGAGTAAACACACATTTTAAGCAATATTAAAACATCAGTTCAAGGTCTTATCAGTTACATTCTGCATCATTTCAAGGTATTATCAGTTATATTCTTAATCCATCCCCACACAAGTCCTGTGAGGAGCAGCTGAGAAAGCTGGGGTTGTTCAGGCTGGAGAAGAGGAGGTTCAGGGGGGATCGTATCACTCTCTACAGCTACCTGAAATGAGGGTGTAGCCAGCTGGGGGTCAGTCTCTTCTCCCAGGCAACTAACAGTAGAACAAGAGGACAAGGTCTTAAGTTGTGCCAGGGGAGATTTAGATTAGAAATTAGGAATAAGTTCTTTACAGTGAGAGTGATCAGACATTGGAATGGGCTGCCCAGGGAGGTGGTGGATTCACCGTATCTGGAGGTATTTAAGAAGATACTGGATATGGCACTTAGTGCCAGTGGTCTAATAAATGAGATGGTGTTGTGTCATAGGTTGGACTCAATGATCTCAGAGGTATTTTCCAACTTAGTTGATTCTGTGATTCTGTAAAAAGGATTTTCTGCAGTTCTCTACCATCTGAGATGGTGTGTGAGTGAGCTAAGAAACGTAGTAGAACTGCAGCAATTTCAGTTTTCTATGAAATCTTTTTCCTTGAAATCTCCTTACTTTTTTCTTTTCCTGATCTTAAAATTCTTCACTTTTAGAGCCATATATTACAACTGAAAAAGCAGTGTCTTCTTTTGCTAGAAACTATTTGAAGTCTTTAATTAACACACACCTGAAAACAGAAGAGAACCTCCTGACACCTCTATTACCTACTCTCTACTTTCCTTTTGAAGTTCAAATAAAAACCTACTTTGTTTCTATTTCAATAAAATTTGCTATGCATCTGCGAAACTTGTTGAGAAATGAATTGATTTTATTTACCTTTTTTAAAAAAAAAAATCTTTCATTGAAAATAGGTTGAACAAACAGGCATTTGTTTATTTATAACACTGAAAGCAGACACCACAGCTGGAGATGTTCATAGAAAAAATAGATGAAAAAAGATGAAGAAATAAAAGAAAAGCTTTGTTTAGCTTACTTCACTAGAATTAAATCAGAAAGGTTTCCTTTTCCTTCTCAAAAAGGGATTGTTTTTTCTCTTGTCAAGTTTGTATTTGAGTTTCAAGCTTTATGGTTGTTACTTCTATATGGTGACTAAGTATTATAGCTTTCTTATTAATTTTCTTCAAGCAAATCTTCCTGGAACCCTGACCATGCAATTTTTTTCACCTCTGTAATAATTTCTGTTTTATCTTTCTCGAAACATCAGTCTGGCTTCTCAACGAATTTCAGGGAGACAAAGAAAAAAGATTATTTTATTTCCATAGTTATGTAAATGTATTATGTCTACTGGGACTCATTCTCTGCTCTTAACTGATTAGTAAAGAACAATTTATTTCTATGGGGTGCATGCATGACTGTCTCCTTCCCTTTGGTGACTATTTCTAATTCTTCAATAAGGAATTTATTTTTCTTAGACCTTAGTGTATTTAAAACCTTTTACATTAAAAATGCACATAATCAGACAACAGTATCAACAGTATACAGTTTATTACTAGCTTCTGACTGAAGCTAGACATGATGTCACAGAAGTCCTCTGGAGTGACAGTGGATTTGCGGGTGACTAATCCACTCTTTCTTCCTTTAAGACATGTAATAATGTTGCATATCCCATACATTTCCTCTGAAAGTAGATGTGTGCATGAGACTGTATTTCCCAGCTAGGCAAGTGGAAATGAAAATACTCTGCTCTGTTGCCCATTTCATTCTGCCAGAACATACAGATATGTATTTCTGATCTTCAAACACGTGTTGGAGGTAACTAGCTGAATATATTCCATAATGAAGTTTTCTTTTAGCTAATGGTTTAATTTATTATAAAAGCAAATTTATTTTTTTCAAATTACACTTTTTATGAATGTTTTGTGATCTCAATCAGTTGCGGAAAACCTGAAATAAAGTTTTAACATTTGCAAGAACCGTTCTAAAGTAGTCCTTTGAGGAAGTCTGATCTTATGCTTAGAAGAAATAAAAATGTCTGAAAAACATGCTCCACACTCCAATATCAAGTAGGTCAAGAATCTCAAATTACAAAAAAATTGGAATATCTGAAGCAAAGTGAGTTGTTTTGCTTGCTTTTTTTTTT
>VXAU01004248.1:37858-73541 GCA_013399695.1 Formicarius rufipectus | reverse complement strand
ACAGATCATAGCATCACAGAATGGTTTGGTTTGAAGGGACCTTCTAGAACACTTAGTTCCAACCTTCTGCCAGGGGCAGGGACACCTCCCACTAGAACAGGTTGCTGAAAGCCCTATCCAGCCTTGCCTCAAACACTTCCAGGGATGAGGCATCCACAACTTCTCTGGGCAACTTCCAGTGCCTCACCACCGTCACAGTAATAAATTTCTTCCTAACATCTAATCCAAATCTGCTCTCTTTAAGTTTAAAGCCATTCTCAATTATCCTACCTGTATATACCCTTGTAAAAAGTCCATCCCCATCTCTCTTACTTAGTCTCTCAAGACTATAAAGTACTTAGGGACATATTAGTAAGACAATATGGAGAAAATTTTCATGTATAACACTTGGATTTTTAGAAGCCAGTTTCAGAGAAAGAAATACCTCTGAAAAGAAATACATAGTCCCATAAATCTCTTCCTGTATTGACACTGAAGATAGCACTTGAGACATGAGGACTGTATTATCTGAAGAGCTTATATCTTGCAAGATATAGGCATCTCCTGCTTTACTCTCTACATTCATGGACTCTGAGTTCATAGCCAAAGGTGATAGACTAGAGGACTTGGATTTAAACTTTAGTGTCTTTGTTCTGTGTTACTCTTTTTTCCCCTGTGATTTAAATTGAAAGAACTATAAAGAAGATTTCTTCTGCTTTCTATACACTTGTAGTCATCACAGTATCATACATTTCAGATAAGCTAATTTATATTTGCAGCTTTATTAGGTAAGGAAATATTATTTCTATTTTACAGGAGGAGAACTAAGGTACAAGGACATTGACATAGAAAGGTTGGTACTAATCTGCAATGCCAAACCAGAAGTTATGCCCATCAATGGAATTGTATCTACACACACCCACATAATCTGAAAGTTTAAACTATCTGTTTGGAAGTATGGGAAAGAAATAATTTCAGCAGTTACTTACTGTGTTGTAAACATAGAATAGTACATAAATCCAAAAAATGTGCCATTCACTACCTTTGGATGAGGAATCCCTGCTTCACTGACTAGTAGCATTTGACAGGGAGTTCCCTGGTCATCAAATGCAGTCCTTCTGTATTCAGGCAGGCATTTCAAATCAACCCTTTCCTAATCAATTCAGTGCTCATCCACTATGTGAAAATTGTTGGTGATAGTTGGAATAAAAACCTGGATTTTTTTAGGGGTGTATTGATAAAGATACCAGTGAGTTATAAATTAAAAAGCCAATTTTGAAGTAAGAAAGGCAGAAGGAGTACAGACCCTAATTATAGTCTCTACATATAAATTAAAATTCTGGCTCTGCTGAAATAGATACACATTTTGTCATTGCCTGTGTTGAAGTCAAACAGTTATTCATTACTTCCAGGTGAACTCTTGACCATTATAAAAGTAGTTTGAATGTATGTTGTTTATAGTGGAACACTGTCCAGGTACGTATTATTTATTCAACTATTTCTTTGTCCTATAACTGAGGCAACATTTTTGCCTGTTTTTTGGATGTTTTGTCTTAGAAAAGGCTTCTTGGCATTCATAACCTGTTGTACTTTTATTCTGATTAGACGAAATCTTTACTACAAAGACAGTTTAAATTCTCAAACTGTAGCTTAAAGAAACCCAAGGAATACACCACACCACACCACACCACACCACACCACACCACACCACACCACACCACACCACGCCACGCCACACCACACCACACCACGCCACACCACCTTTTAGACCAGACTATATTTAACTGTTTTCTTCAGCAAATGTTGTCATTTATTTTTTTCCTCACAGGTAATATAAAGCTCTGTATCTCATTGAACTGAAACAAGGAACATTTCTGACATCAGTAAACGTATAAGAAGTCTGTGCATGTGTGTGTGTGTGCATGCTCAGGTGTGCATATATGGGTGTGCATATGTGTGTGCCTGTGTGTGTGTTGTTTACATCTAACGAGTACTGTAGGGTGAGCAAAGGCAAGTTACAGACTATTGAAACTTTCCTAAACTTCCTGAACCTCTTGTGTCTGCAAAATTTCACGGAAAATCTCGTATGAGGAAGCTGACTTGTGATATTTCGACACTTTCATCTCCAAAACTCAAAAAGCTGAAACAGACCAGAATAATTCAAAGTACAGTTAGCTAAAGGTTTTGAACCTTAGGGATTTTATATAAGTTTAGTTTAGATTTGGAGCAAAGTTTCTTAGCAGATCTTATTCTATTTTAGCTTGTTTATTCTCACCAGTTGTTAGAGGGTTTATGTAGCAATTACAGTCTGTGAATTCAAGCTCTAGAACTACACAAACTGAATCAGCAGCTATGACAGGGTAGTACTGGAGGTCAGGATTTAATTCATGAATGTGTGTCCCTCGAAGGGTTCAAACTCTAAAAGCCCTCCACACTGATGGGCTGATTACTGATCACACTAAGCCATAATAGGTACTGTGTTCTGAGGTAATTTGCCATCTTATAGCAGTGTTATCACTCCATTCAGAGGTGAGGTTAGAGAAAATGATGTCTTGGAAGACTAAATACCTCTTTTATGACAGTTTAAAAGGATAATTAAATTTAAATTAATTTTTTTTAAATCTTCTAAAATAGGAAATAACTAACCTGGGTGAAAATGCATGAACCATTGTGACTTTGGCTATTATAGAAGATCTATAAATTTGGACATTGATATATCCTCTGTTATACAATACAATTACTTTGTGGTAGTTTTATTAAAGATAAACTGTATTTTACTTAGTAGAGGCTTTTTATTATTTTAAAGAAGACTTCAAAAGTGCTTTCATTTAAGATCTAATTGATTTGCTGGAGGTCACTCTCCTTCTTAGGCCTTCTTTGATGGATTTGCTGGAGAAGAACTGTTCAAATAGGAGGTAAATTGCCTGAAAAAATTGCCAGCCTGGCCTACATTGGCAAAATACAGCATTCTGGTAGGCATAACTTTGGGCAAGGTCAGTGTCATGTCAGGTCAGATGCCTTGGTTCTTACAGACCAGTATTTTGCCACACATAATTCTAGCAGACTTGCTAGTGGAAAGTGTTGGAACTAGATGATATTTAAGGTTCCGTTCAACCTGGGCCATTCTATGACTATGACAAGTCACTGGAGAACTTCTTAGGCCAAAGTCCTGGTGACCATCCTGGTAACACCCCAGTGTTATTCTGAGGCACAGTTTAGCTATTTATGTGTAGATCTCTGTCCTCTATATCCTGTGGCAATGGGGTATGTGGACTGAGAAGAATAGAGAACTGCAGGTCCAGGGACAAACTCCAGCAAACCTGGTGGCACTGACTGGAGTTTGATTGACTCAGTTCTGCAAACTTGAAACTGTGAACAGAGATGTAAAAAATCAGTTCTTCAGTTAAACATTTTTACCTTAAGACCCACTTTCTGCAGAGTTAAAAGGATATTTTACATTGACATCAAGTATCTGTGAATCTACCTCTTGTTCTGCTTTTGAATCAAAGGACTTCTTTTTAAAAGGACTTTTCATCCCAACAAGGGAATTGTTGTTGTTGGTTGGACTTTGCGAATGAAGATCTTGGGATAAGCCTGTGCAATGGATTTTTTAGGTGAGGCACAGTGTGCGTGGAACTGGCCCCACCCCCTTTACTCCTGAGGTTCATCTTGCCATGTTCGAGCACGCTCGGATGGCGACAGCGAGTTCCTCCAGGATTCAAACCGGTGTCCTTAGAGGAGGAGCCGGCTCCACAGGCGGGGGCCTACGCCACTCGGCCAACGCCNGCCTACGCCACTCGGCCAACGCCTGCCGCCTCTCAAGTGTAACATACAAACGAACAGAAAAGCAATGATGTGAGGCTGTTGAGAAATCCTGGGAGCCCACGTGGATCAGAGCACCAGGGGAAGACCTCGCCTTGTCCTCTCTGCCACTGAATGACACAAACGTGGCACTGTGGCCACGCCTGTAACACGAGCTGGGGCAGGCCAACAAGGGAATAGTTTTCTTACAAAACTACACAAATGGAAATATAATTGGTCTGAATGATCTGAAGACACTTTGGCCATGTAATTTAATTAATTAATTTAATTAATTTAATATAATTAAAACAAAATAAGATAAAATGCAAACATTAAATCTAGGAATCAAAATATAAAAATATGGATTTTCCTGGCCAAGCATTTACATATTTCCCATTTTATTTAATTGCTATAAATAGAGATGCATCTATAGTTTATTGTAGTCCTGGGACCTTGTTGCACTACTGGAACTGGGTCAGTAAATTAATGGTTTCTCCATTGCTTCAGTTTATCTCCACACACTTGAACAGGTAAGATACACACTTAGAGTTGCTCTTTGTGTGACTGCTGACTTACTTTCACAGAACCACAGAATCAACTAGATTGGAAAAGATCTCTGAGATCATTGATTCCAACCTATGACCTAACACCACCTCATCTACTAGACTGTGGCATTAAGTGCCACATCCAATCTCTTTTAAAATACTTTCAGAGGTGGTGAATCTACTACCTCCCTGGGAGCCCAATCACTCTCTCTGTAGAGAACTTCTTCCCAACGTCTAACCTAGAAGTCCCCTGGGGCAGCTTCAGACTGTGTCCTGCTGTACTATTGCCTGGGCTATACCCACCTGGCTACATCCTCCTTTCAGGAAGTTGTAGAGAGCGATAAGGTCCCCCATGAGCCTCCTCTTCTCCAGGCTGAACCAGTCCTACTCCCGCAGATGCTCCTCGTAGCACTTGTGCTCCAGATGCTTCACCAGCCTTGTTCTTCCTTGGTCGCTCCAGTACCTCAATATCCTCCCTAAAGTGAAGGGCCCAGACCATCAACAAAGATGTTAAATAGGACTGGGCCCAACACTGTCCCCTGGGGAACACCACTAGTGACTGGCTGCCAACTGGATGCAGCACCATTCAGCACTCTCTGGGCTCAGCCATCCATCCAGTTCTTCACCCAGCAAAAAGTTCCCCTTTTCAATCCATGGGCTGCCAGCTTTTCCAGGAATATGCTATGGGAGACAGTGTGAAAAGGTTTGCTGAAGTTCAGGTAGACTACATCCACAGCTTTCCTCTCATCCACCAGGCAGGTCACCTGGTCATATAAAGAGATCATGTTGGTCAGGCAGGACCTGCTCCTCCTAAATCCATGCTGGCTGGGTCTGATCCCCCAGCTGTCCTGTATGTGTCATGTGATCATACGCAAGATGATCTGTTCCAAAATCTTGCTGGGCACTGAGGTCAGGCTGACAGGCCTGTAGTTTCCTGGATCTGGCCCTTCTTGTCGATGGATGCCACGCAGGTCAAGCTCCAGTCATCTGGGACCTCCCTGGTGAACCAGGACTGCTGATAAATGATGAAGAGCGGCTTCATGAGCTCTTCTGCCCATTCCCTCATCTCCCTTGGATGGATCCCATCTGGTCCCATAGACTTGTGAGGATTCAAGTGGCTCAGCATGTTACTAACTGCTTCCTCCTGGATTACAGGGGGGCTTTTCAGCTCTCCATCCCTGTCTACCAACCCAGGAGGCCAGGTACCCCAGGAACAACCTGTCTTATTGTTGAAAACTGAGGCAAAGAAAGTGTGAAGTACCTCAGCCTTTTCCTCTTCTTTGGTAATTAATGCAAGGAAATGAACTCATGAATGGGAAGATTTTGCACATACAGTATGCATAAATGGGCATGGTGGATACATCATTGGTAGGAAGTTTAAAAAGTATAATTCCAGATTCTCTGGCATATGATTTCTAATTGTTGAAGTCAGGTAATTTTGTAAGTCAGTTCTTGACTTGCCAGAAGTTACTTATGAACTATGTTTTTTTTGTGAGTCTCTGATCATTTAGGAGTATTTCCATGTGTGGTGAGTATCCATACCTATAAAAAACATGAGAAGGGAAAAGATAAGAAGTGACCCTTAAATGGCACAATAAAAGGTAATGAGATGTGCTCACCTGGGATAAAAGCACGGTGAGAGGTATATAAACAAAAAGCAGTTCAAAAAATATGACACAGTAGTAAGAAGCATTAAAATGTTCAGAGGAAGAAATTCTGGAAGAGGTTGAATTTGTCAGCACTAGAAATTCACTCTGTTCATATTTACTTAACACATAACACAATAGGACACTTAACATGTTGTGTTGGTTTTGTTTTGCTTTCATCTGCAGTAGCTTCCACTGAGACAAGAAAGGCAGCAGCAGCTGCTCCCAGAGCTGGCTGCAAGTTGTTTACAATTTCCATGGAGAGAGTATCTTTAAACAGACAATTTATTTGCTAGACCACAACTCCTTGTACTGCTTGGGTATCATCTAGAAGATTATTTGGTGTTTCCACCTTCTTAATAAAAGAAAGATTTTTTAAAAATTATTTTATTTTTATTTTTAAAATAATCATTATTATATTTCTTGTAGGATTAGTTCAGTTTGTGTTTCTCGGTGTCAGGCCCTTGAAAATGCTAATGAGTTCAGTTCTGCCAAAAATACTTCCAGTGACTCTGACATTCCTTATTCCATTGTTGCTAGTATCACATGTAAGAAATAATATTTATCCTGCTTTTATGTTTCTACCATAACCATAATTTCAAAATTTCTAAGGAAATCATTCCAGTAAAGGGCATGGTCTTTTTGGCTTCCTGTACCATCAGTTCTTCAAAAAAGCGTTATTTCTGGAAAAACATTCTGGAAAGAGAGTAAATAGAAATTAAAACAATAATTCCTGAATAAGTTAAAATTTTCATACTTAAATTCAGCTGGGCTTGGCTTTCAATCAAAAATGTTCCTGAATTGAGTATTTTTGCTGGTTTTCCACACTGAAAATGCCACCCTCATAGAGTAATTTTTAATATTATTATTTCTTTTTAGACAATGTTGAAATGCAGTCTTGAAATTGTTTGCTCAGATAATCTTTGAGTAATTATTTTTTCTCTCCTATTCATATTTGCCTTCCTTTTAGAAAGTAATGGTAATAATTGGGAATTAAGCTGCTAAAACCAATAAAATTAAAAGTGTGTTGCCCAGACTTGACCTCCTCCAGATTTTTGTCAGTTTATGTGAGATTTATCTTACTGACTTTAAGTTACTCCACCTACTTCATGCACCTATCCCTCGGGCTGCTGAGGGAGCTTCACCTTTATGTAACTAACATTAGCTAAGATTTCTTTTTTCTTTCGTCTGTGTCTCACAATGAAGTTGTGTGGCACGATGCCTCTGAGGCACATTTTCAGGAGGTTCACTGCTGGAAGTCCACAGTTGAGGGATATACCTTTCCCATCCTCTGGTTTTCAAGATCCACTTGTGTGGATTGCCTCCTTTATTCCTGAATGGCCACTCAAGGCAAAGAACACAGAAGTCTTCTGTCACCATGTTCTTCAGCCCCAGACGTGACCTTAATCCTAACCAACAACACAAAACAAGGCAGAGAAATGAAGTTATTAACAAGTACCTTTTAAGACCAGCAGAATATCTTCATATTCTCCACAGATTTATCCCTGGCTGTATCAGAGACCTGATTCATTTTTATTTTGTCATCTAGTGATGGTGGGACCCTTTCAGCATCATTGATGCCTCAGTTTTAATGTTAATATCTCTGAGGATTTGTATTTTGAAATTCCACCTCTATATAGGTTTCTAAAAAGTCAAAGAGGCACTCTAGCTCTTCCCTCCCTAAATATATTGTTATAAGCTAACATTTCATAAATTGTTAAAATCTAATTGAAACTATTCTTATTGAAGATAATTTGAATTCATTTTCAGATTAAAGATTTCACAGGCTTGCAGTACTTCATGACAAACAGGTCTAAGCAAGAACTTCTAAAAATTGAGAAGTTTTTCTGCAATCTGTTCTCCTAACTCTACATCTGGATTTCCCCAGGGATCAAAATTGTCTACCCTTGAAAGTTTGCCTGGTTGGAATTTGAGGATAAAGTAATTTTCTTGAGCACCTCACACCTGGAAATTCAGCTTCTATTCTGGCTATGCTGCTGAATAACTGGAAATCTCGGGCACATCAGCTGAGTTTTCATAAAATATGTCTGTTTCTCTGAGAAAGCTTAGGTCTTTTGTGCATGTGCTGTTCAGTGAACCTCATGTCTCCACAAGGTTTTGGTCCACCATGCAAAGCATTTGCAAAATCCTGGTAAGGATGCCCTCTTATAGGCTTGGTCAGGAGAAAAATCCCAGGGGAAGACTGCCCTAGTGAATGGTTTTGGCTGGCAGCTGAACAGGCTCCTGCCTCAGGCATTTGACACTGAACAGGGGCTTGTGTGATTTGAAAGCTTGGATACTTCACCCAAAAATATGACTAGCTAGTTAAAATTTTTCTATCAGACAATCACAAGTGCATTGATGCTACCACTAGTAAATATCATATTATATTTTTTAAACTTTTTTTGGTGTGTTTCTCTTACCCCAATACAGTTAATTCTGTTCTTAAGGGTCTTCCTACAGCTTTGCTCAAGCTTTTGCCCCTTGCCTTTCCTTGCCTTTCCTTGCTTTCCCTTCCCACGGGTTTTCCCTAATGCTTTTCTTCCAGGCTTATATTTACTTTTAATGTAATTAGCCTTGGAACACCTATAATGTAACATGTTACGATAATAATAAAGGTGAATATTCTAATATCTACTTAACAATTTTTTTAAAAAAACCTGTGATATCTACATACCTTTTGGAGAGTGCTGCTAGCACGTTTTGTTCTCCCATGTGAGTCTGCCCTTTGAATGGAGGCTAAAGTGTCTTTTGGGCGTCTTTTGTCTCTCCTGGGCAGCGTATAGCCCAAAGGGTCTGGTATTTCTAAGAACTCTCAAAAGGAAATTGTTTACTATTACTAACGAAGGATCAGGCTGGGGTTTCCAAAATCTGTTTCTTATGGAAGAACAGTAGATGTATTTCTGTGAGAATCCTGGGCAGTGTTGTCTTCTTAAAATACTGCTTATGAGAAGCTGGAAACCTGTGTCAGGGTAATGATCATATATTGCCCTATTGTCTGTATCTCCTTGTCTGATTCAGGTCATTGGTCTGTAGACAAACCTTTTCTCTGATAAGGTATGCTATCCCTTTAGGCCATTGAGATTGAAACATTGGCAACCTTTAAATGCTCTTCTCATCCCTGTTCTGAATATGGGTGCTACTGGCTGCAGTCTCCAGAAAAGCTCATGTAAAGACCTCAGTTAATCCTTGCACCTGAGTGATAATGTCCTATCAACCTTGCCTGAGAAAGCAGCTTTGCTCAAATCCAAATAATAATAATATTTTATTTTATTCCCCTGTAGTAGATAATTCTGTCATTCTATGCAAATGGCAATCAAGCCATTTGAGCAGCACCACTAAAAGCTGACACTTTATAGCACACTATATATTTGCTGTCCTTTTTTTTCTTCTTTTTTTGGCTTTTCTCAATATTTATTCTTTGGCTGTGTTAGTGAACACCTTGGTAGGTTATTTCAAATACAGCTTTTTAAAATTCTTATCTAATACTTCTGGTTAGCATCCATCACTTTTATGGAGAATGTGAATTACACACTATGTGAGGCAATAAAGATTTCATTCAAAACCTTAAGAAGAGCATTTTTAGAATCACTGGGGGATGAGACAATAAAATCCAGAATAAATACAAAATAGTGTTCCGGTGAGAACTGCTTATCATCTGCCAGACTATCTTGCTGACTAACCCATGGGGGTAATGGCTGACAAACTTTTCTTAAAATCTGTCAATCCTGTCATTTTCTGCATGGCTGCAGAGTAAATCATAGACAGTCAGCAGAGCACCTTGTTCAGTATATCACTGCAGCACTTCCCAAGCTCTGTAGTAAATGGACAAGAGACAAGTGTGTGGCATGTTGCTTTACATCCAGTGTTTGGATAACAGTCAATTAGATTTTACAGCATGGAGTTACACTGAAGCTTTACTGCTCTGTCGGTAATAGGGTACCAGAGAAGGTGGTTGTTTTAACTGCTAGACAATAAAAGCAAAATACTATTATTAAAGGTTTTTCTCTCCCCATTTCTTTTAGAACTCGGCTGCATTATGATTGCATGTCAGTTTTGAGATAATATGTGTCAGTGCTGTCAGACAAGGTACACACCACCTGCAAGACAGGCCTGTTGGGTGGGCAGGCATTTTCATTATCAGTGCTGTGATGATCTGTGTCTGATCTTGTCTGCTTCTGACTCTGTCCCATTGTTTTACATTTGATTTATCACTTTTATACTTTTCATTTCCAGAAATAGTTTAGAAAGTGTAATCCTTATGTGATCTGTGCAAACTGGAAAGTAATTTTTGCTCATAGAGTACATTTTTGTATTTTTGGTAATGAAATCTGGTGATATGGGTCAAAGGTTTAAGTTTGTGAGAGAGATGCAAAATGGTTGCAGTGTTTCTTAAGAGGACAGACCCCAGGTTTCCTGAATAGGGCATGGACTCAACCTGTCAGCTCAGTCACTGTGCATGTGGCAATGTTTATGAAACAGAGGCAGGGAGAATAATGACTCATGTTCAGAGAAGGAGTATGATTTTCTCTAGTAATAGGGAGAAATACATGAGTGTTGATTAAGCAGAAAGAGCACGGGAGAAGATTACATCAGAGGCTCATGTAGGGAAGGACAGATGACCATGGATGTCCTAGAGATGTTCTAAATGTTCTAATAACAGGCCAATAAATGTGCTACAGGACAACACACATTAGTGGGGAAACTCAGGCTGTCCAGGTTTTCTGGCAGATTATATCCCTTTCTTTTTGAGCATAGCCTTTTTTTTTTTTTTTTTTTGCTGATCCTTCAGGAAGATTTTCACATGTGAATATAATTTTTATGTTTTTCCTTATCCCTGGGTGTATAGGTCCTTCCAGGCTGTTGGGTAGCAAGGAGCACAATAATTTAAGGAAGCTTCAGAAAATCAGAGATTCTATCTACACTTTTCTAGGGAAGGCACATTAAAAGATCTCTAGCCAGAATATAGGTATCATTTTCACTACTTTTTAAGGGTGGGACAGTTCAAAACACATTAGACTGCTTTTGTGAGTCATAATTGAAGGTAAACCTAACTGCATTATCTCTGCTTTCTGCAGTTTGTGGTCTTGTCCTTGCTGCTCAAGCATAGTGTCTCTGCACATGATGTAGAGAAAGGAGAATGGTCACGGCTTTTGCCTCCCCCTCTCTGCCACCTTCTGACCTTGGAGTGAAGTACATACTGAACTACCTAAAGTATGAGACCCATCCTATCTGGGTGCTTACCCTCTCCTGCTACACTCCTAGTGACAAGTCTGCCAGTGGGAAAAAGACCAGACTCACCAGCACAAAGGATACCCTGGTGGACTCCACGAAATTCCATGATCTAGAAGCCTATGGGGTCAGGACTTCCCTTGGATGGTCTTAATTTGGCTGCTAACAGACTCAAAGTCTCTAGAACTACTATTTTTATGCCCTGAATGTAAAGACTGTAGAACTTAATAAGAGCTAAATTACATGGTTCTATAAAAATGAAACATGATCCTACACATTATTCTGGGAAGGTATACATAAATAGTTACTTGGATTCTGAAGTGTTTATAAGAAAGAATTCTTATACAGAGCAGACTTTAATTTCTCTCCTTGAAACGGTAGAAGCTTGATATTGGTGTAGTAATTCTAAGTTAGAACAAAATTATGGCAAAATTTACTGAAAAGATTTAAATTTTCATTAATGCATTCACACTTTATTGTAAAGGGTTGTTACATTTAATTGATTGCTTTATAAATAACCTTAATAAAATAATAAGAAAAATATCTGTTATCAGAGATAGTACAGTTGATTTTATCATTATTATTACTATTACTACCTCCAGTTCTTTCTATTACTAGCTGTTTTCGTGAGCTGCTTTGGTCTCTGTGGAATACATTGAAGCCACCTGGTTGTGACATTGAAGCCAAAGGCATACTTATATGGATTGAAATCAGGACTAGGTATTGTACTAACAAATAAGACAATAATGTCTTACGAAACCAGCTATAAAAAATACTAATTCAAACTGGTTTAGAAATGACTTGTAGTAGTGTTTATAAACAATTCCTTTTCACATGTATTTTATTCTGTCATAATATGTATTTGTAGCATGTTGCCAGAAAGCTTTCTCTGTTTTTAGCTCAATGGTGCTCGGAAGAAACAGTTCAGGTGCTGCTCAGTTCATGGAGTGCTAAAAGCTATTCAGCAGTTTACTCTGATGTGGAGGGGAAAGATTTTAACCTACGAACAGTGAGAGACTTGCCAAGTGCACCAGCACCTAGAGCCTTTAGATAAAATCCCTGAGAAACACCACTTCCAACTGGGTTTGAACTGCCCTGTGTGCTCTGTCTTTTGTTGCTAAGGAGTTCCTCTCTGGCTGATATAACTGAGGTACTTTTCTCCTTTTCTGCATTGGTTAACTTCTTTTCTGACCTGAGGAATAAGAGCTTACTTTTGTGATTTGTGCAGTCTTTTTTCTTCTTTTTTTCCTGACTAAGAAGCCAATGTCACCTTTTTACCTTCCTTTATGCACTTTGGTAGTGGAATTTTATATGTAGAATTCTTAAAGAAGATAAAAAGATTAAGTAAACAGATGCAAATGCTTGTGTAAATGCATGCTTGTTTGCAGAAACTGTGCTGCACTCTGCTTTTTATACCAATTCTTAATTCTTCTGATTTCATTAAGGTGTGATGGACTTGATTATATTAGTGTCAAACCAGACTTACTCCAAGGAGGTTCCTTTAACAGAATTAATCTGGACTTACACCATATAATAGAGTTCAAGATTTCTAGTCAATGTCTTTACAGATGGATAAACCAATTACATTTTTAAAGGAAATACTCTTACAAAGAAAGACATTTTTACTTTCTATTTATAGTTCTGTTTTCTTTAAACGTAAAACTATGACGGAAAGAATGAAAAAGAATGAGGAATAGTTTAAATTTTGATTAAAACAACTGTTACCAGAAATCAGTGTATTTTTCAGCTTAGGCTGTCAGCCTTTCATATATCTATAAAGCAGTGGGATCAAATAGTTTCTGTAATTACACTTAATTCAGGTATAATGGTAGCTAAACCCCATAACAGTTTGTAACACTACAGAAAGATAACAGGAAAGCTGTTTTTAAAAATGCCATTCTTATCTTGCTCAAAACAGAACAGGTTATTCATAAACAGGGGAGCTAGCTACATTAACTTCAGGTTTACGTCAATTAAGGACTTTAAACAAAAAGATTTGTCGATGAATCATCACAAAGATTCAGAAATAGAAACAGAGTTCTATAGTACCTTTTCTTACCTCCTAAAAATGTGGACAAGCTGTGTCAGTTCTTTGAATGCAAAGAATGGCAGACTGCAGCTACTCCATCACTCAGGTTTGGGTCAAACTTGCCCTGCTGAAATTAATCCCCCAGTTGTCCCCATTTAAGATGCTTTGGTTTGGTTTGCAATGACATTTGAGGGAGTGTTAAAAACATCCTTTCTGAAGAGGCTAGGCTGGAAATTGCCATCCCGTTGTGTACCAGATGCACTCCAAACCTCCACAAGGACAGAATGCCTGACCTGATGGCTGGTCTCCTGGAGAGCTTCATGCTATGCGTGCACTGAGCTGTTCATTCCGAGGAACTGGGTTACATGTCTTGTAAAGTTACACTCCTATATACTGCTTCTCTTGTATTGTTTGGTATTACTTGCTTAATATAGACATAGCTTTAATTTCATACTATTAGTTTGCCAATACATTTTGAAAGAATGTAATTAGGCCCAAAGTGTACACTTCAGCCTTGTTGACATTCAGTAAGATCCAGTGCTCTTCATACATTTATTGTTCTTCCCAAATAATTAAAATATTTACATATCTTTATTAAACCTCTGAATAGAGAAACTGTACCAGAAGAAAGGAATATGTAAAAAGACTTCTATAGGCATTAACATGCAGCCTCATAAGATGCATCTCAGCAGCTGCTTAGTGGTCTGAAGCAACTGGCCCAGCAATATGGAATGTGAAGTGAAAGCAGAATCTGAAAGACCATTTCACTTCAATGGGAAAGTATTCAGCTCATAAGAATTAATGCTGAAGTTAACAATGCTAATCTTAGGAGAAATGCCACAGAAATTTCAATAATCACCAAGTGCTTTTTAGGATTCTGTCTCACCTGGGAGAGACACTAGTATTGGAACAATAACCCACTGATGTTAAGGGGATTCAACTGAGGGATCCCATTGACCTTACCTAAGTCTAGCTTGCTTTAGCTGTAAAAGCTCAGAGAATACCAGACCAGGTGGCTTGGGTAAACAGATGGGTGTATTTACATGTACATTGTGTCTGTTCTTCCAGACAAGCTGCAAAGTTGCAGGATGCGTTATGCATTTCAGTTATATTCAGGGAAGAATAGAAGACAGATGGGTAGCAACCTGAACTTACCAGGAAAAAAAAAGGCAAAAATCCTTTTGACTTTAACTGAAACCAGGATTTAAATATACTTCTTAGTAATTTCCACTTGTATTTAGAAAACCCTCATTTGCCCAATGTTAAACACCCTGGCTTATTAAACAAAGCTTCTTTTGACTTCTTTGCATCATGATTTGGCCATATAGTTTTGCTAATTTGGTTGGTTCCCATTTTAACTCTCTGAGTTATTCCTTTGAACTTCACCTGTCTATCTTTATTAGACATAATTGGCAAGTGTACAATAAACAGGATGCATAAGAGCTGATACTTGAATTCAGCAGTTCATAATTAGATTAAGCTACATCCTACTTTGAAAACAAATTGATTCTGTAGCAGACGGCAATTTTATTGAAATTTCCGTGTGGGCTATACTATTACATAAGATGCAATAGCATCTGAGCATGCAAAGCCTGCCACCTGTACCTGATTGGGAAGTGTTTTCCATTTTTCTTTCCCATTTTCACCTTCCTTTTATCTTATCTTTTATTTCCCCTTTTTTCTTTCACTTTGCCTTTCATCTTAAAGCCGTATTATTATAATGACAGATTAACAAGAAGTAGACACAATTTCATACTACAGGTACGAAAAATAAAACATTTTGATAGTATAATGTAATGCTATTCTAATATCCTAAAGTATACCTCTTATACAAGCAAAATTTAAAGAAGATAGGCTGTGTATATTTTAAGATCTATTATTGATTATCAAAACTCTAAAGAAACACCACTGAAGCCACAATGTTAAGTAGATTTTTATACCTAGAAAAAAAAGAATAAGCCTATTTTTGATTTTGATCCTGCTACTTGACCACAGACAATAGACTTTCGAAGCAGAAGCTAAATTGAGAAGAGTGAGTTAAAAAAGGTGGAGAAGAAGTGGAGGAACAAGAGATCAAACCTTTATGTTCATGACACCATCAGTCTATGTATATCTGCAGTATTTTCATTGTTCCTGCAAATTTTTTAGTCATATCTGGCTAATGCATAACAGTCCCCCCTTTTATTGTCCTTACATCAACACTCTCCAAATTTTGCTGATCCTTATATATGTTTCTCAGCTTTGGGTTTTCTTATTAATTTCCAGCACTAACCCACATCACAGAGCTCTGATCGCCTCAGATTTCAATTGCTGCAACTTCCCCTTCCCTTGACAATAGCAATCTTTCCACAGCACTATATTGAAGATCTCTCTCTGTTTCTGTTGACCATGCAACCACTTTCTTTGATTCCCTTCCCATGTTTTCTCTTCTGTATGTTGAATGTAAGCTACTTGTCTTCACTTCCAAGGTTTTTTTTGTGGTCTATTCCCACTGTCATCTTGTGACAGACTGAACTACCACATAGGTGGAAAACCTGCCAAGCAGCTGGCTCCAATTAGCCACCTATCTTTTTCAGAGCTGGTGGGAGCAAGGAGAGATCTAAGTGTTGTATAATCAGACCCAGCTCTTTCTGAGGAGCTTTCCTATGGTGAAGAAGGGTAGATGTTGAAGGCATATCAAAGAGAAAACAGCCCAGTGAAAGGAGGAAGGATGAAAGGCAATGTCTCAGTGAAGAAATGAAAAAAAAAAGAAAGAAGTGGAACTGAAAGTAATCAGGGACCCAGCAATTCTGCAAGAGAGTGCAATGCAATGCAGCAATGAGATCCAGATGGAAGTCCTTGAGAACTGTTTGCCACAGCTCTCCTCCCATGGCATGGCTGAGCCTATGTTCTAATGATCTTAATCTGTCCTAAGGACTGCGTGTGACACTGCTGGGGAGAGCCCTGCACATGTTTGATTGGCAGTCTGACTGAAATCCTACTGCATATGTGTGAGTCAATGACAATTACAGGCTTTGCACAGTGAAAGGATATCTCATGGGAAGCAAAGTATAAACAAATGCTTACCCAGGGATCACAAAGACTAAACACCTGGTCTGAGTGCACACTTTTATCTTCCAAAACAACCCATGCAGGATGAAATGGGCTCCTGATTAACTGTGCTAGGGTGTACCTGCCTTTAGATATATTAAAAAAAAAACCCACAAAAGTCCTTTTCTCTTGTTATGACAAACTCTGTAAAGAAATTGCAAGTGTGCTTATAGACAATCCTTGATTGGGCTGTTTATCCTTACAAAGGCCATGAAGCCTTAGTTTAGTCAAACTATGTTATTAAGGCTTTTTTTAGTAGAATATATTAGTAATTTGGGATTTATGGCTTAACATCCCTCTCTCTCACTCTTGCAAGGATTCTCAAGGATGCCTGTAATCAAAGTTCTCACTCTGTAAATCCTTGTAATAAATCTTTCATCTTACTTGTTCGATGTTTCATTCTCTGGCACCTTGTGTTCAGTATTTAATTATCTTTTATTGTTAAAGGACATGAATAAAGACAAAAGCAGAAAGCAGGTTTCAGTACATTCTTCCATTTTGAAAGTCTTTTAATGCCAGGTTGTCTGAAGTCATTAAAACTCTTCTACTATTTCTTGTGTGATTTTAGTACAGGGTGACACTATTGTTATTTTGCTTTTCGACAAGGGGAAGGAAGAGCATTCACATAAAGTCTCCTTTTCTATGATGGATTAAAAATTTTAGTAAATTAATCTGCATAGTTATAAGGATGAATTTTCCCACTGATCTTGGCTTTTACAGATCCTTCAACCAGCCACTTTGAAGCCTTTGAACACTACTAGGTTTCTGGGTCCCTCAGTCCCTCTTCTGTACTCCCAAATATCCTTCTTAGATAATGGTTTCCAACTTTTGTGATATTCATTTTAGAAGTTTGAGGACATCCTTTGCTTTACAAAGAAGATGAAAATTCCCTTTTTATGAGGAGTTACATGAAAAAGATGAGGGGTAATGAATACAAGANCCTTCCCTCCTTCCCTCCTTCCTTCCCCTCAGAACCCCATTTCTGTGGTTTTAACCTTACACAGATGTCCTACAGTTTCTGTTCAACTGAGGATACCATAGAGCACACAGGTTTTTGTATGAAATCCTAACTGCCCAGTATCCTTCAATTATCCTTCCTAGATAATGGTTTCCAAAGTCCCTGCCCACAGGTTGCCTGGCATGGCTGCATTAAACTAACTTTGATATATATGATTTTTCAGAACTGAGCCAAGTAGGGAAGTTCAGATAAACAAAGGTTTTCCAAAAGATTTTTCTTCAACTACTGTTTAAAGTGTTCTTAGAAATATTCTTTTTCTTAGTGAAGGACTTTAACCTTCAGTCTCATTTTTAAAATGTCATATGTATTTCATATAGAAAACTAACACTAACCAGTATTATAAAAGTCAAGTGGCTTCATTTTAAAACATTGCTTTAATTTCTAGAACTCTCTTACTATGAAAAGAAATGCCAAGTGTAAAAAATATAAGGCTGTTCATCTATCACTGTCCTTGATATACTATTGAGGATGTCTCTTTAACCTTAATTGTTCTTCATTGAAGCATTCAATTTCCTGTTCTTTATTCTTGCAGTGCTTCTGTCTTTGCTCAAAAACTAAGCTCTTTTTAACATTGAAATTGCCTGAAATGCAGTTGTGAAAGAGATGATTATAAAGTTTTCAAGTCTGGATGGAAAGTCAATGTATTTTGTGTGAGAGCAGTGTGCTCTGTTTTTAATTTTTCTGAACAGAAATTTTGAGCAGCTTTATCAAATATTGAGAAAGTGCTATATTTATTATTTATATAATGGCTTTAATAAATGAAACATAGATCATACTTAATCATGATGTCCAAAAATGACAAGAACTGAAAAACTCCCATAAGGTGAATTACTTGACCTTTTGTAATTAGAGAAGGAAGCACAACACAGGTGTCTTCCTGTAGTTAGAAATAATACTCCTGAGAAAGTATCTACATTGCAAGTTAAAATGTGTTTCTACTCAGAAGCAGTTCAAGTAAAGTGGAAACACAACTTCACAGGACAGCCCTTATTCAGAGTGTAGTTTGGTATTTATAATTGCTAGCACAACAAACCATCGGCCCTGTTGTGTTTGATGCTATTATAGACAATATAAATGGCCTCTGTAGAGTTTGGCTGACAGGAGAGAGAAAAATTAAAAGCACAGCTTAACTTACCTGTCAGGTTATGGTACTGATGATTATTTTTGTTAGGATCAAAGCGAAAACCATCAGAAAATGAAAGAGTAGAAATGGCACTGACTGCTTAAAAATGAGCAGCTATCAGCAATTAGCAGGACTGTTTTTCATAGCTCAATTATTTTACTGTTTTTTTGGTTTTTTTTTTGTTTTTTTTTTTTTTTTTTTTTTTTTTTTTTTTTTTTTTTTTTTTTTTTTTTTTTTTTTTTTTTTTTTTTTTAATTCCCAACCATCAGGAAGCTATGAATTTCCCCGTAGCCTCAAATGATCTTTATTTTAGATGGTGCTTACTTCCTGATTCATGCATTATGTCTTAGTTATCAAAACAATATTTGTTTTGGTAAGCAAGATAGTTATATATTTACATTGGATTTAAAAGTCAAAATAGTATTCTGGATATTTGGCTGCATTTTGATTACACTTTTTTCAAAGATGCTACATGCCTGATCCCGCCTTTTCTGTCTGAAAGCATCAGCTTTCAGACTTGAGCTACTGATTGCTTTGTGAAGGAGCCCTTCATCTCAAAGTGGCCAATTGTAAAAGTTCCCTACATATCAACATTTGGGGAAGAACAGCTTTTTACCCACCTTATCTGCTCTCTTCAGAGTGTTGTTAATCTTTCCCTTGCCTCTCCTCAGATATCTCTTTTCCAGCTCCAAACTGTTTAACCCTTCTGCACAAAATATATGGTCCATCTCCTCAACCATTTTAGTTGTACTTCTCTCCGCCCTTTCTGTCCCCTCACAGATGTGGAAACTGAAGCTGCCCACAGTAACAGTTAACAACTGATTCAGTCCTCAGTTGTTAACTATTGATGTAGTCTTCCATACAGAATCTTAGTAGTTTATGGATTTCCTTGAGTGTGACTGCTGTAATATTTTATGCTAATGATTAGGTCACTTACATCTGTGCTTTAAAAACAATATTTTTTAATTTTTTAATTTTTTTTTTTTTTTAAAGCTGCATTATTCTTTTACCAGCAAGGTGTCCTACAAGCTGACAGGGAAATTCAGAACTGTTGCACCTAGTCCTGGCCTGGGAACCTGGGCCCCAGACAGCAAACCTGACATAGATGACTGTGAACCTCAGTAATATCTAAGATGAGAATGCCTCAAAATGGGATTTAAAATAGTCAGCATACTAACACTTCAACAGCAGCAGGTACAAGTTTGGTCTCATCTGTATTTCAGTCAATGTCTTGGTTCAACAAATGGGAGAGAGCTAGGTCCTTTGTTGCAGTCTCTGTGCTCTGGTCTCGCTGGTGGAACACAGAACAAAGCAGTTGAGACTTGCAAAAACAGTGCACCAGATGTTGAGCCTACCCCTGCTGCTGGTCCTCACAAGGTTTCCATATGAATGCTGTTGGATGCAGAGTAGTGTAACAGAAAGGAGTTTATTTCTCCTGTTTACTTGGTAATAAAATGCATAAGTAGCTTGCCAAATGTCCCCCTGCTCCTTCTGGAATTGCAGGGGCTTTAATCATTCACAAAATCTCCCAGTTCACTTTTTCCCTCCTCCTCCCTCTTAAATGTTTTGAAAGCCTTGTCATGAGCAGTGTACAAAATGAGGCATAGATTAGATTAAATGTTTCCATCTGGAGCAAACATAGCTGTAAATTAGTGGACTCAAAGAAAGTAGTTAAATGCACATAAAAATAAAGTCCTCCCGAAGTACAGCACTGCTAATGACATGACATTTAGTTATGTGTTGATAGACAGACTCTAACCAGTGTCAGTGGTGCACCATGAAGTACCTGCTTGCAGAAGGTGTAAGTTACCAAAGGGCAGCACATCTTTTCTGTGTGTATAATTGCTCTTATTGATTTCAAAGCTTTGGGATATTAAGTAGCTGACATTTGATGGTGGACTTGCATGTGACATATGAATCATTGCATGTTTACATAACCTTCATGGTTTAAAAAATGATCTTTAAGTGTTAGACTCATAGCACTGCTCAAAAATCCAACCAACCAATAAAAACCAGCATTAAAAAACCACTTCAAAACCAACAGCAAACTAGGTTGTTTTTGAAAGTAAAACCACAAATACATATAGAAAGAAAAAAAAAAAGACAGGACAATGAACAGTGAAAATTTAAAAAAAAGTATTAATTTTTAGGAGATTAACCTAGAAAAATGTGAAGATGTTTTTCTCTGTTTAGTGAGCTAAAGTGATTCACTGAAGGATCAGATGAATTTCTGACCCTGCAGACTGGAAGGTGTGAAAGCAGGAAGGCTTTATTCTGATAGAACTGAACTTGTAGGTCTGCTCAGTTATCTGCAGATACATCTCCCCTGGTGATGCCTTCACATGTGATCTCATTTGAAAGCAGAGCTTTGATCCCTTGTGTCCATTGGCATGGGTATTTTTTTGTGCTTGAGCACATGTTACAAAAGAGGCAACCTGTGATAAAAAAAATTTGTACATAAGTTATGGAGAATATTCAGAGAGAAATTTCCAATTACATAATAAATGCTGTTAATAGTCTGCTAACTCCTGGTCACTGTTGTCATTCCAGCAAGAAGGCATCTGACTGATGGTACACTTTCAGGGCATATGGCAGATCTAGATCCCCTCAGTCTCCCCCCTCAACTTATCCCTGTGTCACTGTGAGCCTCATCAAAGATGATTCAACTCACCAACCTAGCAAAAAAAGAACCTGGGTGGGTAAAAAAACCCCAAACCGTGGTTCTTCTGTGGTGTGAGTGGTTGTAATCAACAGATCGTCAGCTGAGGAGCACAGGTGAAGGAGATCCATCTGAAACGGGGTCTTGAGAGGGGAGCAAGGGAAAGGAGACTGTGGTCTTTTCTGGTGGCAGGAAGGCAGCATCCAGTTGGGATAGCTGCACCTGTTGGGTATGTGAGATTGCTAAAATGGCTTGGTACTTTGATGCTGTGGTCAGAAATTTTCTTATTCACTCCACCCTGCTTTTAATAGGGCCTGCTATATTTTTTATTTTTGTCAATTCTGATGCTGTCCTGGTCCTTGGAGACTGCTTCATCTTACTTAGATACCAGAAAGCTCTCTACTTTCTTTCTGCAAGCTAGAATATTTTCTGGCTGGTATAGTGAATTGGATGGGCTTAATGAGGTTTGGGGTGAGTGTTGTAGTCAGTAAAAGAATGAGAGGAGGAGTTGGCTGATACTTCATCACATAACCTGAAAGCTAATGATTAGGAATCTGGCAGAGCAAGGAGAGAAATTGATGTACAAGTAGTAAGTGTGGTTAATTTTATGACATGGTGGGTGATTGTCATGGGTGTGTATGATTTTGGGGACTTCTACAATTCACATTATTTCTTAGTGATTACCAATATCTCTCTCTATGGTATTTCCCACCTTAAACAGTAGGCAAGGTGTTATTTCTCATTCTTTTGCACAGCTAAGGCTACATTCATTTTCAACTACTTGATAATGATAATGTAAAATTCTGTGGAGGTTTTATGCCTTGTTGTGGCAGTTTTCACTAGGTATCCACCCAAACCTCCAGGCCTCCCCTTTCCTAGAGAGAAAGAAAAAGGAGGAAAGGCAAAAAAACTGCTGAGAGATAATGGCAAAACAAACTTAGAGTGGCTAAATACTTAAATTTATTACTAACAAGAGAAGAACTAAAACTCAAAAGTAAGAAATAAATCAGTCTTAAAAACACCTTTCTCCTCCCACTCTTCTCTCTTTCCAGCAGTTCAAGGGAGCAGGGAATGGGAGTTTTGCAGGTGGTTGCTGTTGCTGCCATTGCTCTTGTCCTGTGGGTCACTCTATGGGGTGCAGTCGGGTCTCTGCACCCTGATGGTCTCCGTGGGCTGCAAGGGGACAACCTGCTCCACCACGGTCTTCACCATGGTCTGCAGGGGGGCCGCAGCTCTGAGTCCTTCCCCTGCTCCTGTGGGGTCCCTCCCACAGGAGACAGTCCTCGATAGACTTCTCCAACATGAGTCCACCCCCTGGGCAACACTTTTACTGGGGGAAAAACACCTGCTCCAGGCTGGGTCTTCTCCATGAGTCACGGCCACAAGTTGCTTCCAGGATCTTGCTCCATCCTGGGCCTCCCACAGGGCAACAGCTCCTTCGGGCATCCACCTGCTCCTCCAGGGGCTGCAGAGGGGTCTCTGCACCCTGATGCTCCTCCATGGGCTGCAGGGGCGGGGAATAGCTTTGAGTCCTTCCACCCCCGTACTCCAGTGTGGGGTCCCTTCTTCTCCTGCTCCAACCTTGTCTCTGCATTGTTATCTCATGGCTGAAATTTCCAACTGTGCAACACACCTAAAGTCTTAAATATATTATCACAGAGGTGTGACTATGATTCTTGATTGGCTCAACTTTGGCTTCCAGTAGGAAGTCCCTCCTGGACCTGGATGTCATTGGCTCCACAGGACAGGAGGCTTCTAGCAGTTTCTAAAAGAAACCATCCTGGACAGTCCCCCCTTCTACCAAAATCCAGCAACAGAAACTTATAACACTTCTTCATTGCTTGAGTGTGATTTTGTACCTTGTGAAGTGGGAGTCGAGCATTGGTGGGCTGAAAAAGCCTTGGACAACAGCAGAGAACAAAGGAAAATCCAGAAGCAGCTTGTAGCAGCCCAATAATTACACTATGTGAAATCAGCTAGCATATTCACATGCATTTCTATGATGTTTATCTCTAGGTGTCGATTTGCTGTGTTGAATTTAGAGGAGGGTGGGTGTTCTACAGAGATTTAGGGCCACACCCTCATAGTTTGGCAGCAGGAGGTGGGTTGAGAGCAGGGTCCGTCTGAACTCTCTGCCTAGGAAGGCAATGCATACCAAACGAGATGGAGGGGATCTCGCTTTAGATATCTTTCAAAAGATTTAGCCCACTTTTCTTTTGGTACTAGAAATGGATGCATTTAGAAAAATTAGTTTACAAGGATTTAATGTTGAAACTGGAACTTGCTATATTTAACTCTGTATCAGTTTCTTGTGTTGAATTAATATTTACATGACACTTCCTCCTGAATAATTTCCAAAATTTTTTCCATACTTATAAAAGAACTAATAAATAATCCTTGTGATGTTTCAGAGACAACAGGCTTTTGGGAAGCTCAGATAGGAATCACATAGTGAGGAAGAGACTCCGTATCTCCACTCAATTTTGTAAGGTAATACATAAAATTAAGAAAAATCCTTAAATGCCTGGAAAAAAAAAATCATAGGACAACTCTGTAGGCTGTAATATTCTGCAATTAATAACCAAACTTGGAACAGGAATAAACAACTGTGATGACATTTCTGCAAATGTAAATTCTACTAACAGCCAGGTCCTCAATATAACCATAATCCAAAAAAAAAATCCTCTTAATTTCTGACATTACCTTCTTGCCTAGGCTTAACTTGTGCTGTTTATTTTCCTGTGAACAAAGGGCTATGATGGTTATTCTTATATTTCCAGTACAAGTGCAAATTAAATTCAGTTCTGATTCTTTTGTAGGAACTGGAGGCTATACAAGGAAATATGTTAAAAGGCACTCAAGGCAGCTAAAGACTTAAGGTCTGCTGACGTTTGTTGGCTGCGTCTGAGTTTCAGATGGGTGCCCTTAGTGGTGCCTTGCCTCCTAGATTTTCTAATCTTGGATTACTGCTTAATTCTTCTTCAAGGAAGTACAAGGGTTTGAAGTAGAGGCAGTGGACTTGGGAGTTTAGTTTGTTACCAGGTCTCAGTGCAATGCAGAAATGAAATATAGCTACCATACATATTCAGGAACCGTATATTCAGGTGCTCTCTGTTTCTGTGTGTGTATGCTATTAGTCCTAAAATTCTCTATTTTCTGAAATTAGTTTAAACTTCAGTGTTCGCAGCAGAAGTTGCAATTTTGGGTTCCATCCAAGGTGATGAGAGCAGAAGAAGATGTGCTGCAGCCGTAAGATTTTGCCATTGTTCACTCTCAGCTATTAACTGATCAGCTCAGAACCATGGCCTTGTACAAAGCACTGGCACTGACAAAAAGCTATTAGCTCTCAGCACCTTAGGCACAAGGGGAAGGAGAGAAAAATACAGAAAAGAATTTTCAGCAGAATAGGAGATAAAAAGCAATCAGGATGGCTATGTACATAAAGATTTTCATGGGAAATCCTCTGTGTCTCACTTGAGTTTTGTAGGGCACGCACAAACATGAAGAAAACCTCCTGATAAAAAGGCTGAAAATGGTATATATGGTGTTTTTGTAGTAAATAATTGAAAGATATAACTTGGAAAAAAACATTTCATTGAGACTTCACATTATGATTTCTCTGATGGCAAATCTAGTTTGGGAAGGTTGTAGTCCCTTCTGTTTTCGGCTGCTTTCATTTCTTCTGCCTCTCGTAAATCACTGTCTCTTTTATTGTGCCAGTGTATCTGTTTATACATTTTTTTCTCTGAAAAGTATGAGTCATATTATCTAGCGCTCATACCCTCTTCTGTTTTTAATCCTGATTCCTTTTTCACTGAGCTGGTTTAAAGCCTGACAATGAATTGAATCCCATGATGAAGGATCAGGTTGCTTGTTACTGTTCAGCCTGACTAAACCTACTGCTGAACTAGTGAATTTTCTGCTTTGTCTCTGCCTTAGCACTTGTGAAATCCAAATGACTGATTCTGGGAGCTAAACGAACAAGGAAAACAACACTCCAAAAAATCAGCTCAAAGAGCACCCTTCTCTGTTGCTTGGGATCCTTGGCTGACTTCTGGTAGGGTCAGCACAGCTGTGAGGGTTGACATGGGGGACAATAATGGGCCTGAGGGAAAAGCTAGGTGTCTTTGTGCTTTACCAGCTCAGCTATGAAGTGAAGCAGCTCCCATACGCAGTAGTCATGCATGGCAGGTTAGTGTGAACTACCTCAAGATGAATAAGCCAAGGGCACAAAGTTTGCTGCCGGAAAAGAGTACCGTGAGGTCACCTTCAGTGTAAACCCCAAGTGGAACAGTCCCATGGGAATCACAATCCACTCATATGTTTCTATTGCAGTAAGGTGTTCCCTGGCTGCTTCCTTTGTGTGCAGCACCTGAAAGTCCCTGATTTAGGATTCATGAAGATATTTCTTCTTTAGATATTTATGTCTTTATGGGGAAGAAACTTTTTTTCTCTGCTTTCATTGTGTCAAAAACTGTATTAACAGCAATCCATATTATATTACTCCCTAAGAGCCTGACTTTGCTGCCATAATTTACACAAATAATTTAAACTTATTTAACAAGTCCCACTGGGAATATCTTCTTAGAAACTACATGGGCAGATAAGTAGCATATTCAGGGATTAAGTTATAAATTTACTGCCAATCTATTCCTTTTTGGGTACTTTTCTTCTTGTAAGGTCATGTTGCACATTTTCCTGTCATGTTCTCCTTAGTACAAATCTCTGAATGACTTGACTTTTCTGATTTAGTTCAATGGCAAATATTTTTGTGTTAAAAATATTATAAGTTGTTGAGAATGTTGCCAAATTTCTTTTTATCTTTCTCTTTTTGCTTGACCTTCCCCCTTTTCTCTTACTGTAAGGAAGAAAAAATAAATGGTTTACAAGAGCACAGTTAGCGATGTTCATGTGACTGATTTTGTTATCTGTCGTATGAGGTAGAGACAGTATCTGTTCTAAGCAGATGGAAGAGATAAAAAGAAGTGTAGTTGTTTAGATGCTTTAAAGAAGTAGGGCTAGTTGGAACCCAAGTAGTTTTACTTTCAGTTGTTTCACCCTGGCAAAGTTTTAGCTGCTTGGATTAGCACTGCAGAGCTAATTGACTTGTCAAGTTACTGTCTAGAGTATTTATTCTTAATATTGTAAAATAAAAATAACAATATTTATTTGAGTTTTATGATTTTGGAATGCATCTTGCCAAAAAGAGCCTTGTTCTGAAGAATACTGCATGAATTCATGTGTCCTTGCCAGGGAAATAGAGAATTTGCTCAGTTATTGTTCCCATATTCCCACTAATTAAAAGTAGGCTCCGTTTGTCTTCCTACAACTGTGATCAACTGAGCTCTGTCTCCCAGATGTTACTAAAAATATTAGAAAACCAGCATTATTAATATGCATATATCAGTTAGTTTTCTTTGTTTTTCTTAGTGTGTTGATGGGTATGGAGTAAACAATACTTCATACTGCCTTCCAACTCTTCTTCCTGTTGTACAAGCATTTGGGAATAAATAGAGCTCTGTTGCCCAGTGGTCGGGTTGTGATTAACTCTCTCATTCCTTCTAAGCAATGCCTGTGAAGATATTTTTAAAAAAAATGTGTATAATTTTTGTGTCTTTGAGTGACGTTATGTGAGAAGTGTCTAATTCTGAAAGGGAGTCAAGAGCTCTTTTTTGTGTTTCTCTTGACTTGCATAATTTTGAAAGTATCTTAGATTTGTTGATTGTTGGATCACCTCATGATGGAACTTAAACAGAGTGGGTTTCTAGTGGAACTATTCATTCAGCATAGAAACAAATATACAACGTGACTTATCTCTCTTTTATTCTGTATATAAGGCACTGTTAAAACAGAGCTGTGGTCAAAATTGGACTCCTTGATTTTTGTATGTTAAAGAACTTATTACACTGCATCAAGAAGTATTTTCACTAGCATTTGATTTTGCTGTAGTCAAGAGCCTCATTTTGTTTTGGGAGAATGATGTTGTAGAGAGAGATAGCTTTGTCGTAAAGACAATTATTTCATGTCAAACTTGCAAACTGAACAGTTTAAATTTTCTAATTTTGCAACTAGATTCTTTTCACTTCCAAGCTACCCAGTTTTTCTGAAAATCCTTTTTACTTTCTTTATATTTACAAATCAAATAAAGGATTTCAGTTTAAGCCTCATATGCTGTAGTTTTTTTTTCCTTTCTATCAGAGGTGTTACTTTTATTTATTTTTAGGATGCATAAGAACATTTTGCCAATCTCTTAAAAATCCTTTAAGACGCAGTTAATCTAAGTAAACTGACATTTAATCAATTTCTTTATTTACATTCTGACCTTAACTGTAGTGCTTGAAATCACCTTACAAAGAAGAATCTAGTGAATATATTTAACAGCAAAGCAATAGAGTAATAAAAAACTTCATCAATGGGATAACAAATTTATTTATTTATTTGGATAAATAACAAATGAGTAAATAGATTTCTGCTGCTGTGGAACTGAATGAGAACAGGGAAGAGGAATGTATGAAATGACTAAAAACCTCAAAAGTCTCCCTAAAGAGGGTTCACATCCTAGATGACAGAGAATGCAAACATATGTTGTGCATAAAATGAGTCAGTACGACTGTACTAGTGTTAAAATCCTAAAAGTCTTATTATATTTTCTTCCCCTGAAGTTTGTGCACTTTTTTTGAGGAATTTAAAAAATAGTGATACTAGAAAAGATTTGTAATTTCCTAGAAATGAACCTTTCTGTAAAAATTGTGTGCGTGGGAGGCATATGTGTAAGAGTTGTTCTGTGTTGCTGATTTGTTCCTATATTCCCATATTTCTTTTCCTAGGAAGCAGCAGACCAAAGCTGAATCAATGCAGATGTTTGTCCTAGCTCTTGATGGAGACTTCTTTAGTGGGACTAGGATGCTGATAATCCTAAACAGCTACTAGAAAATGCCTTCCATAACTTCTCTGTGTGTCTTTTTGTGGGCATTTTCTTTCCATGAATCATCATGTGGTACTTGAAAATAAAACCTATAGCTTTATATACATATATATATAAATAATACCCATGCAATACACTTATTTTTTACTGGGTCATTAAGAGATGGAGAGTACTAGATTTTTTTTTTTTATTAATGCGTTAAAATATGCATTAAATTATATCCTTATTGTATCCCACTCCATTTTTATTTTTTTTTTTGGGTTAATGCCTACCTCTTAAATGTTTTTCACAATACTACTCTTTACTCTGGTCCACAGAACATATACAGGTAGATTCTTCCTGACTAGGGTATTGTATGGGTGTTCTAATAAAAAAATAACTTAGGTTAGCAAGTTGCCATGATCCCCAAGGTATCTGTTGCTCCATGAATTATGAATTCACATGCAGTAGCATATAGGGATGTATGTAATGCCTCTTTATTCTCCAAGATGTCCTGACTGAAACCCTCTGCATATGCTGTCTTTTTCATCTGATGTGCTGAATGCCTGCAGGCACAGTAGTGCTCTGCTGCTTCTGCTGTCACGAGCAGTCACCAGTGACCCTTTGCAGCCTCTCTGCAGTGTTACCAGACTACAGACAGAGCTGCAGCTGAACCATTTCAAGAAGACAGCATTTCAGGCAGACACTGTGGGGAAAAGATTTTATTTGGCCAGGTACTTAATCATCATGTAGACCTCAGCTCCTAGGGTTCAAGAAAGGCTCTTTGGTAAGAAAATGTCTGTAATAACCTTATGGGATGTCAGGCATTTGATAGCCCTAACCATATTTGTGCTTATAGTATTTGGAAAACAAGAGTCCATTTGAGATTTATCATGCTACCCATTAGCTAGAAATAGAAATCTGCAGCAGCCTGTGGCATTCTCATAGCTTCAGAATCTACAGATGGTTGACTTTTGAAATGATTTCTGGATAGGTTCACATGCTTTGGGTAACACTGTAGTTTCACTGAAGTTTAAAATCCCCATTATAGCGCAATGCCGACTAAAATATTCAAAGCCTGCCAAGTTTTTCCCTGGTTTGTATGTACTAGACAAATTATTGCTCCTAGACCTGTAAAAACTTTGTTAAAATATGAATTCTAACATTTTATTGTATAATTTAATGCATTATTAGTGATTTTTATTGATCCCATGGAAAAGCAAAATCTCTGAAGTGAGCTCTGTGGACCTTGCTGGACAGTTACTACTGCTCTTTGTCCCATAGTTGTTCTGTCTTGGTGTGAGTGCTCTGAATGTCTATTAGATGTTTCCCAGGATCAATCAGTGCGATTTCTAAGCTGAGTTGCATCATTTGTATGGAACATTTTGAAGATCTTGGGTAGTCAGTCCCTTAGACTTGTGCCTGGTGAATTGAAAGACTCTCAAGATCACATACACTGTTTCCTTATGTCTTTGGTTACTTGTCTCTTAAAAGGAGTTTACCCTTGGGCAAGTAGGACAGATTTGCCCAGAGAAATTTCTGTCACTAGCAATAAAGCCCACTGTATCCCAATGAGCATTGGAAATAACTGATGATGAATTTTGACTTTCATCACCAGCTCAGCATGTGAGCTGGCTATACTTGTGTTTTGGAGTGTCACAAACCAGATTGGGTTGTCCTTTGGCATAAGATCCAGTGCAATGAAAAAAAGCAAGAAGTTGGTTTGCATCTTTTTTTTTAATGATCATGTAAATATGAATAATAAAGCATCTCCAGTCTGTGAAACACTGTGTAACCTACAGCAAAGATCTTAAGTGCATAACTATTTTTCTTACTGTATGCAACACACAGATATGAATAAGATATCATTGTGCATTTAAAGACTCACAGTTTCTGCTTTCATTGGTCAAACCATTTTGTCATTTGAAGGAATTGACTACAAATGTGCTGTGGGCACTTTTCATTTTTGTGGATTATGATCTACTGATTATAAGTTTTTTGATGATCTGTCAGCGTACCCTCAGGCAATAAGTGGTTTCTGTTACTGGTTCAACAAATGAAAATATTCATCTAATGACTCTTTTCTAATTTCAGGTAAAAGAGACAATTAGGTATATCAATGATGATGTTATTAAGAGTAAGAAACTCTTTGACAGAATCCTCCTGAATTTTTGTTGTTGCCTGTCAGCAATTTACAACTGGTACTCTCTGCTGAGAGATGTCGTGACTCATTAGTGAAATTGGAGAAAAAAAATTCCAGAATTTTGCAAGTGTCATCTGATCATAAATTTAAACTATATTTTTGTTCCTTTTAATGACGTTGGAAAGACGAATTTCTTAGCGATCATTCCATACTTTTCCAGTTTTTGCCTCATGATCTGACTATTATAAAAGTTGAAAATTTGAAATGGTGCAATTTCTGAAGCTTTTTTTGAAAATATATATTATTTAAAAATAAATTAGCAGTTATTGCTTATAGGAAATAACAAGGGTTAGAAAAATACACACTTCCTTAAGTGCCTCCAAGGGAGATATTTAGTTTCTTCCTCATTTGTCACTATGAAAATGTCAGGGGGAAAATTGCATTGATATGTAAATGAGAACTGCATTCTAACCCCGTATCAAAACTGGGGTAGAGGTAAAATGGGCATCTTGTTATAAGGCTACAACAATTTTTGCTCCTTAGAGTGGACAATTTGAAACTACTGCACATCTCATCTGGTTCAGAGAACACTCTTGTTGTCTCAACAGCAGAGAACCAACCTTGTAGTTTTGCATATCATTCTATAGCTGTATTCAACAAGTCTTGTCATTAACTGGAAAAAAAAACATGGCTTGTTTTCTAAGAGAGGAACCATTTCTTTTTGGTTTTTTTTTGTTTTTGTTTTTTTTTTTTTTTTCTTTTTTAAACAATGTCTGCTTTCTCTGAACATGAGTATAGCTCCATCTTCAAAAGTGATGTGATATATTGGAGAGGATCATATAATTGCTTTCACCTTTTATACATGTTTTTGATACCGAGTATGAAAGTTTGCTTGTGAATTAAGTAGACATGGATTAGTAAGGACCATTTATGATTTTGGTCCCTTTTCAAGAACTTAAAAAGTCCCTGGGAATACAAAAACCATGACAGATTGCCTGAAAGTTTGCAGTAAACACTGGTTTGAAAAGCTTGTAACAACCTCCATCTGTTCACTGCACACTTGAAAAGGCTCTCAGAGCCTATGCAGTAATACAAATATTCCTGTGAGGGCAGATCTTTTCTTGGGAGGAATGTTTAATTTCACTGGTGATGTTTAGGGACAAGAAACTTCCTAAATACTTCTTAAAAGTTTTGTTTGTTTGTTTTGTTTTTCAGTGATAACAGTCATTCAAGTGGTTTTTCAGTACAATGGTTTTTTATACTGTTATGCATTGTAACTTGTTTCTTCTCAAAAGTTCTGCAACAGGTAAATATGGAATCCTCAGGCATTAAGTGCATCAGCTTTTTTTGAACTAGCTTTTGACAGAAGTGATTCTCAAAAGGCTGTGAATGCACAGTCTCCTGACACTGATTCTCATGATGCTGTGAATACATGCATACCAGACTTCAGTCTCAGTGTTCCATGCAGGGAAGTGCTTGCAAATTTAACTCCTGTGAGCATCAGGACCTTATCTACTAAATTAAAATAGTAGTTAACACAAATAAAAAGAATTTTTCAAACTGTTGACTGAGATCTACTATATATTTAATGAGAATGTCTATTGATCTGATTAGTTATTTTTAACCTGGACGATGTCTGCCTTGTACAGTTTTTCTCCTCTTGTGTTTAGTAATAAGTTCTTAGAAGGACTGACCTTACAAAACTTGTTTTGTAACTCATGTATTTCATTTACTGGATAAACAACAAAAAAATGAGAATAATGTCTTGGTTCTTTGTAAAGTTGCTTTCTGTCATAATTAATTTTGCAAAGTTTTCTGTAGAATATGTTCAGACAGATTCACATAAATCAAACTATTTAGGAATATTTTTAAATCAATTACAATTCTTTGCATAATGAAATAAATGTTAGAGGCACTAGAAATTCCCTCTATGCTAGAATTACAGTTTCATATTTTGTCACATTGAAGCATGCAGATAGCATGTATTGTAACAACACAATGGGTAGATTTCTAATATTTGGTTTTTCAGAGAGTCAAAAGACTTTCTCTTTTATATCAAGAAAAAGTTTTCTTTTTTTCTATTACCCTTCACATGCTGCTCTGCAACAAAAGTGCCCAGCTTTCAGCAGGGAGGAACTTCGATTGGTGCCGAATGCAACAGGTTATTCAGTTTAAAAATGACAAACAACAAACTGTGGACCATGTAACAGCGGTTTGATTTGACTGTGACAATAACCACATCATTTCACAGAAGGCAAAACTCTATTAAAAAAGAAAATTCTACAAAATCTACAGGAGAAAATTTCCCATTCTTCTTTGCAGTATATGTACCCACCTAAGGGTGAGGGGTTGGTATATAGGGGGATTATGAGATTAGGCACGGATTGAATTGAGTCAGTGCTGATGGACTTGTTTACTTCATCATATGACACAGGATATACCCATCATCCCCTGACGATTAAGCCTCTGCCATGAGTTTTGGGGCCTCTCTGAGTCATAAAATATCAATCCTGCTATTGTGCTTGACTGTACTATTAAGATGTTGGTCAGCTGCAGGCACAGTTTTTAAATCATCTATTCAGCTACTTAGATGAATTCTGCTATCATTTTGGGCATATAGATCTGTTGAAATGTGAACAAAACACAGTGGGCTCTCTGTATGGTTCTTGGAGAGAAGCAGTTCAAATGAACCACTCTGAGGAGACGTCTTAGGTTACTGATTCAGAACGAGATGGATTTCCTTTGTTACCAAATGAAGTATCTGTTGATTCACTGCCTTTAGAAAGAGCTGAGGTAACTGGGCTGGATTTAGCTTGATAATGAATATAACCTGAAGTTACTCTGATTAGAGGTGTGCTGTAGAAAAAGTATTGCCATTTCCGGAAAATTAATTTGTAATTTTTTGGGTATTAAGCAGTTAAATATATGGAAACACCGGTTTTATTGTTTCGTTGCATATATCATTAGCACATTTTAATGAAGAATGGATTGAATAATAGTTTTCTGATGTAGGTGCTAAGGATTAATTTTAGGAATTCCTCTATCTCCTGAAGCTCCTACCATGTCACATTTTAAAAATACAGTTTTTAAAAATACAGATTTTTTTGTTCAGAAGAGAAATCTTGCTTGTCCAATAAGGCAATAGGTAGCTTTTTCTTGGAGGGGTAGTTAAAATAGTGCTTGAATGGTGTATAATTACCACAAAGGCAGAAGATCTGATACTTCAAAATGCTTTGCTCACCTTACCACATCTTGTCTTTGAGCCTTCATCTGCATTCAAGTGATGTTTCCTTAAACTTATCCAAAAATTTCTGCAAAGTGGCTTTGTGGTAGCTGTTTGACAGCAAGAGGAAAGATTTCCCTTCCATATAGAATGAATCAGGTTGTTGCTATCTCAAAAATTTAGACCAAAGTTTCATTCTGAATGGTAACAATAAGGTTACCATCTCCTTGTTTTAGATTCTTATAATTAAGATAAATTTTTGTAACAATTTAAGATATTTCTTTGAGATGGCTTGCATAAACATATTCCTTAAATGAGACAGAGATAACTAATTCTATCTTTTTGTATCATAAAAGATTAGCTGATTTTTTTTGAGATGCTGCTTTGTTTTATGAGTCTGTGACAAGTCAATTTCTATTGGCATTAATTTAGGCTACTGTTAAAACAGTTTTCATCATGGTTACTTGAGTTACTCTGAGATATTTGAATCTACTTGATTATTTATTATGTAATACTCCTGAAGTTCCAGCTGTGTTATTTTTACTCCCTAAAGGCTTCTGAGCTAGCCCAATGGCCTGTGGGGTTGGGGCTTTGATTGATTTTCATTAAACCTTTGCCAGGTAAAGTATCATAGACAATGATCCTGGAGGGGTCTCCAGTTGGAAGCCAGGTTTGTCTCATTTCTGTTTCTCTCTCCAAAAACCTTGCCTGAAGTAGCTGTAAAACAAAATATGGGTGACAATGGAATTTAGTAGGGCAATGGGCTTAGATGTTTTAAATGAAGCTTAAGTGTCCTCTCTGTGGGCACTGGAGAATGTAATGGGTTTGAAAAAAATGACATAAGTATGTAAACTTCAGAGGTAGGGAGTGAAAGTGAAAATGAATTCTTTTGCTAAAATAGTTGGATGTATAATATGCACACAGTGACCTTTAACACCATTTTTCTTAGTATTGTCTCTTTATTTGTGATCTCATACTTCTCTTTCAAAAACCAAAATATTTGTAATGTCCATGTTAAGAAATGTGTGACATCATTGAGTATGTAGAGGAAACACTGGTTAAACTTAATTCATAGTACTGTAGAGATCCTTAGGTGTTGAAAAATATGATGTTAGAATCCATTCATGTACAGAAACTATACCACAATTGCAGAATGGAAAACATTAGTCCCTTGCTACAGTCCACATCTTTACAGATGATCCATAACCCTTATGACACAACAGCACACAATGTAAGACAAATATTTGTCAATGAGAATGAAAGATTGCAGACATCAATGAAGTATTTTAGCTCAACTTTGTTGCAGGTTTTTTTTCTTTCCATTAGTGAGAAAAACTATTCCAGACAAGCAGCTCTTGAAAGGCATTTGATACTGCTGCAACATCAGCCAGATAAACTAATGTAATGCTCTGTAACAACTCAAGCCTTATTTTCCTACAGATGATTGCCTCGAATGGTTTATTTAAACTTGAAGCCTGAAGAGACTTCTGGCTCCATAGACATTATTGGCATCTTTGTGCCCTACATGCACCATGTAGTCGGAGATTGCTAAGATTATTAAGCACCTAATTCATCCCCTGGGGTAGAGTGATTAATTTGCCTTCTAAAATGTGCTAACCCAGAATCTTAAAATATACGTTCACCCGTTTATGTATTCCTAGTGGCCACATATGTTGAATTTTTACTCTGTATAAAATTAAGTTCCTCTGACTTCATTGTTTTGAGTGACTAAAACTATTCTTAGCTCTTTAAGGCCATTGGTGTCTTCTTGAGTAAAGTAGTTTGGGGGTTTCTTTTGCCCAGATTGAAACTGCTGCAAGCAGCTTGTTTTGATTATTTGAAATATGAAGTTGATCAATAAAAATGCAAAAAGTGGGACCTTTGTTAATCCAAAGTTAAATTACCAGTGTATTCTACCTCCCATATTTTATAGATATTCAACATTTTGCCAACAGAGTAATGAATCCATATTTTCATATAGAACAGATGTAATTTTACTTTTTATTAGAGAAGATGTTTATTTTGGACCTGACTTTTTATTTTATTTTTTTTAATTCTGTGAGTTCCATCCTTCCAAATCATGTAAGCCTTTACCCAAGAGATTCTTTTCCTATAAATAAAAATGCAGTTTTCATTTTTTAAAATTTGTATAGGCATGTATTATTTAAAATCCCAATAAGAATTGGCTCATTCAAATAAATACAGCTGCATTTCCTCTATTTCTTGTTGGTCCAAAAAATTTATGGAAGTGTTCCATTACTATCCAATCACTTCTAAAGCTTCTTGAGTTA
>VXAU01004248.1:16341-37801 GCA_013399695.1 Formicarius rufipectus | reverse complement strand
TTTTTCCCCCAGTGGATTTTTTATTATATTTTCACCTCTGAATTGGTGGATTTGGAGAAAAAAATATAGTATGGTGTAAAATTAAATGAAATTCAGACTCAGAAATCCATTCTCAGGAGCAGTTGACCAAAATCAGTAATTACTTATATCATGTATATATTGAAAAGAAAGCAGAAGGAGATCCAGCTAATTACTGTTAAAGAAGTCCAGACAATTCCCATAAATCTGAATGTCATAATACTGCAATAGAGGTAGCAGACAGGACTTTGAAATCTATTTCTTTACTGGTATTACTAGGACAGAATTTCCAAATAGGCAGTAATACTTCCTACCATAGTACTGTCACTGTGAAAAATAAGAATTGATCATGATCTAACACAGCCATGTCACTCAGAAAAGAGAGTGAACAGCTGTTGTGTTCAGTGAGTTTATTACAAAAGCATTTTTTATTTTCCTGTGAGTTTGGCAGGGAAAGTAAAGTAGGTGAAACAAATGAAATGTTTGATCTTAGGCTTAACCTTATATAACAGTGAAAAATCCTAGGAGAGAGAAAGTATCTAGTTATAAGCAGAAACCACTTAGGCACCAGCAGTGTGCTCACTGTTCAGTTTATATCAGAGCTTTGTAAGAGAGCAAGGTTTCTGCTTCCAAATCTTTAGAGTATGTTCAGGTTTCTAATTCTCTTGGGTGTGTTAAATTTTTGCTCAGATAGTGTATGCCCAAACCTTTATCTTTTGCACAGCCCATCTAACTGTAACCTCCCAGTCTTTCCCAGCTCATTCAGCCCGCAACTGGCAAACTGCTTAATAACTTGCAGTCTTGGGCAATGGGTCTACCAAGAATAATTTGAGCTTTTCCCATTAATGAGCAGAAAGAATTGTAGACCTCTTGACATTCAAGGAGCTCTACCACTTCAGCTCCAACCTCTCTAGACTGCTTTAGAAGAATGATGTGAATGATAATGTGATTTTCTTGCATGGTTCCAATTTTCATTATCTAATCTTCCTAAGATTAATGAAAGTGTTGTATACCTTATCATAGGACAAGGTGTATTTATCATGGTGTATTCACTACACATTGGTGTTGCATAGCTACCCTCGTTAAATTTTCATGTTCTACCAGCCATTTAGGATGTGATTTTCAAATTAATATGAAGATTTTAATGAGATTTCAGAGGACACGTAGTTCTGCCTATGTATTTACTGTTGGAATAAGGAAGTCCAGACTTCTTGAGACTATTTGAAAATACAGAGTTAATAAGGATGTTCCTACTGTTGCCACTAGCAGTATCTGAGTGGTTTGAAGTAGCATTAACATGTGTGTTTATTTAAAATATAGTTAGCTATAGTGTATGCACTGAAGATTTCTAAATACTATTATACACAATGTTGCCTATGCTGTGGATTTTGTAATAGAATTGAGCCCGGAAGATTGTGCACAGTTTTCATGTTAATTTTCAATATTATTTATATTCAAGAAAAAGTTGGCATACAAACAAGATGGGACAAAAATAGAGGAAGGGAAAAGACCAAAAGAAAATTAATACATTGTAAGATTCCTCTGGAGGCTCTATCCATTCATGTTAACCCTAGCTCAAAAGACTGGTATGCCACTTTTGAACAGCAACTTCTGGTAGTTTCACATTTTTATTCCTGATCTTTACAAACAGTGTAGTGGGTATTCCAATATCACTTTGGACCTTGGGCAAGACTTCTTAACAGAGGAAGGCTTTAACTTGTCAGCTGAGGCAAGGGCATGAGTAACCAAATAACTCTGTAATAAAATTTGCCTCATTGCTTTTAAGAACTAGCAGATGGTTTCAACTTTATCTCCCATTGGAGACAAGCTGATTGAATTCAGTCTTTGCTTAATGGCTGCTATTTGTGGAAATGAAGATAAAGGAACTAAGCTAAAGAATGGCTATTCCTGTACAGCCAAGTAGCAGAAAAGATTCTGCATGTATGACCAATAGTCCCATTTGCAAAAGCTGATTTTTCATATATTTGATGACTGGCAGTAAGTGATACCTTCTCATAATGTGCGAGTAAGAAAGTGGTTTCCTACATCACTGATTACAGTTAGATTCAGCCATATATATGTGTGTGTGTGGTAAGAAGAAAATATTTAACAATACATTCACCAACACTCTCACTCCCCAATTCTAATGCAAGCTGCTGAAATAGAGGCAGCTGAAAGAAACTAGTCAAACAGAAATGAGATTGACATAATCTTATGGGTGTGAACTTTGCTTCAGAAACCAAATTTATTGGGGCTATTGTGTGTGTTGGGAAACAGTTACTGCAGGTTTCTTCCCTCATTGTGGCCAATAACCTATTTAAAGCACACAGACAGAGTTGTTGAACCTATATATAGTCTAATCAAGGAGAACATTTATGTTTGAGGCTAAGTAAAGAGACTTTGGTGGTTTAAAAGTCCAAAATCATCACTAAAAACCATTTTTCTGGGAGACCAAAGCTTGCCTGGAAAGCAGCAGTCCTGTTTCTGCCCTGCTCAGCCAACATGGTTGGTAGCCAGTGTGTGGTTGGGATTTGGGAGTTCTATCCGACTGCTGGACAGTCCTCCCAAGTGATGACCCTACAATTAGTTCTGAACCCTCTTTTAATGAGAATTTTTCAACTTTTAATTTTTGTTTTGAATTAGAATGAAATGTCAGTGTGCCTGTGTGTAATTGGATTCTGGTCCAGGGCTAAAGTGCCACTCAGAGTTTGTGGGGACCTGAGCTCTTCTTTCAGACAGCATTCCCACCAACATAACAATAAGGAACAATCTTCAGGAAGATTCTAGACTTCTTTGCTCTGGGACTTGCCCACAACATATCTCTACTGGTGTAGTAGAGGCAAAGTACAAGATCACACACACAGAGAAACACTTTCATTTATATCACTGAGCACATGGGAGCACACAGGCAGTATGTTGGTAGAAAGGACAAAACCAGAGAAGACTGTTTAATTACTTACATTTTATAAACATGTATGTATGTGCTTCCATGCATAAAAGCAAATAGCTCTTCTGAGTGAACCAATTCAGATAAACAACAACATGGCCAAAAGAAATAAGAGTATATTTTTAATTATTACTTGTATAGTACTCTCACCATGTGAAACATTGGTGACACAGCACTTTTCACGTAAATACCTTCTAGACTTGTAGAAAATCTGGGTAATGGAAGTTCCTAAAATGGGTGGAAATAGGAGTATGAACCACACATAAATATTGGCAAGGCAAAATGGTTAGTTTTGTCAGAGGTCTGGGCTTGATCCAGACATTTTGGAATTTAGAACAGATGTCCACAGAAGAGTTACAGACTTCATCACTGGGGGTTCTGGTTGCCGAAGACACACACCATACATACACGGTGAAGACTACATATCAAAAGAAGGCAAGATTCACACTTTTCTTGATCCAGAGACTTGTCAACTCTGTGCATAGTACATCTGTGAAGTCTGCAATCAGTGCCTCCTTATTTTGCTGCAATTATGTCTCTGAGTGTCAATTTCAGGCAGAAGTTGGGGTCATTCAATGTGTGCCTGCATAGATGAGTGTTAGCTCTGCCCTTGCTTCCAGGAAAGGAGAATATTAGTCAGGCTGTGAGGTTGTGCTCACACTACTGTGAGACTGATGGGCAGGAGCTGGGTCCCATATCTTCAGTCTCCAGGAGCACAGTTCAGAGAAATTTGATCCTGTTCTGTACATTTGGTACTCTTAATGAGGAAGCCTCTTTGTAGTCAATAAAATTTTTGTGTTCTTTGTAAGTGAAAGTGGTGCTACTTTTTCTCTAATTGATGGTGCCCTAGTACCCCATTATGAAAATGAGTCCTTACAAGTACACATGCATGAACTGGGAAATAGAAACTATGTTGGAAGAAGTCAGGAATATGCAAAAAATAGCATATTTGCAGAAGAACTCTTTTTGAGTATGTTTTTTTATTTTTTTATTTTTTTTTTTATTTTTTCCCAGAGGAGTTGTCACTTGGGTGGTTATTTAATCTTTTGCACTCAAGCAGAAGAAAATATGAGATGAACAATTCAGAATGTCTTCAAGTGCTTTCAAAGCTTTATCATTTTTTAAAGGGGTAAAGAAGGGAGAGGGACAGGGTGAGACAGAAAGTCATTAAAAGGTGGAGTAATGAAGGGAGCAATGTTTGAAAAACATGTTATAAATGTTCACAAGCAGCAAAGAGGTTGAACAGCTGCAAAGCTGATCCAAAAAAAGGCATTTAATCCTCTTAATCTTTTGCTTCATCAGGGGAAAATGCTGGACAAGATGAAACTTTTTTTCTGTAGTAGGGCACAGTAAATACTTCAGTAAGAGATCTGCTCTGAATGGTGACCTTCTGAAATTATTTAAACTAAGAATCATGGCAAGAATTTCACACTTCGTGTGTCTAGGAAATCAGCTTTATCACACACATGATCTAAAAGGTGCTGAAGTATTCACTTTTTTGTAGAGGGTCTTATTTTTCAAAGATTTATATGGTTTTTCCCAACACATGTTGTTTTTGGGAAAGTGAATCAGTGTTTATATTCTTGACAGAAAATATTCTTATTCTTACCTGTTTGTATTCTTTCTCCTTTGAAGAAATTATGTGAAAAAGTCATTCCCATTATGTTTTTGTAATGTTGGCAGATACGGCTGTAACTTTTAACAGGGTTTTCTCTTTCCTTTTTTAAAATTTTTTTTCCCCCATACCATCAGAAAGATACTAGGCTAACGAATCTGAGCAGTTCAGCACTGTGATGTAAATTATATCAATATAGATTGTACAATGCTGCCTCTGTTAAAGGAGGAGGAGTTTACAGTTTTGCATTGTTATGCTTTAAAGATGCCCTAGGGACTCTAACACATCCAACAGAGTTGTTTCCAAATCTGCTGAAGATTGAATGTTGAAAAAATTTGTGTATGCTTTAAATGCACGACGCCTCACTGGACAAGGATGCTTAGCAGGGGCAGCTTAGCAGCCACTGGCAAACTTCTGTGCCTGGCAATGAGTGGGCAAATCTGACCAGCTCAGAAGACTGGGAAACAGAAGATGGTGGATGACTAGAAAATTTATGCATGTTATGTACTTTTTCCAGCTCACCATAACTTAATAATCTTTTGGGACTTTTCTCCCTTTGGGAGGAAAAGCCTAAAAGCCATTTTGAAGATGTCTATAAGAAGTTCTGTTTCTCTCAAGCCAATAAACACAAAACTTACACTTGCTGTGCATTATGCTTTATTGCCTAGAACACAAGGCCACAGTGAAATTTCATAAGGATTTAACCTATAAAATTCAATAGGAATATAATAGGTATCTGCAGAACTTCAAAATAGTGTAGCTTTCAATAGTGAATTATCCTTTTTGTGTCACTTTTTAGTAGGTCTGTAGCACCCTACAGCAAGCATGACATTTTCATTACATTGAATGACTCCAAAATTAGTTATAAATGGTGTTTTTTTTTGTTTTTTTTTGTTTTTTTTTTTTTTTTTTTTTTTTTTTTTGGTTCTTATTTGTTTGTTTGTGGTTTTGTTTTGTTTCCCTGAAGATCTTCATGTTTGAAAATGGTAAGTTACTATGGCAGGCTGCTACACTGCTCTTGATCTCAAATTGTGAATAGCCTTGCAGCATAATGTAGTTTGCAGAAACAGAGAATGCCCAATACTCTTTGAGAAAAGGATCTGCTCTTAAAGAAGGGAGGTCATCACCCAAATTGGAGTGGACTGTGATGAACATGCTATGGAATAGTAGGGGAAGGATGAGAGTACCATTATATACTCTGGTGAGATTTTTATCATGAAACAGGGAGTTAATCTAGCATTTTTAGGAGAGGGAACCTGATCAGAAAGTATGCTGAAGCAGGTGACTCAGAAGGAGAAAGATCAAATGCAATCGGAATCTTAAATCATAAATGGCTCTGGTAGACATGATGAAGCTTATTTTAGGACTGAGGATAGAGTGGCTAGAGGGTACATCTGCAAATTTTAGTTTGGATTATTCAAGTCAGCTTCTGAAATTAATTTTCCAGTCATTCCCATCTTTGCTATCTTTCACATGATAAAACAGTTTTGGTGCATTTTATGAGGCTACTTTTTAAATGAAATTAAATCAAAAGATGGTCTGTAGGATCCCTCCTTAATGCACTCCATATGTTAGGGGTTGTCAGTCAATGTCCAGAGCAGAGCTTGAAATAAGGGCCCCTAAAACATACAAAATGTGACTACTGCTTCTCAGAACTGGTATTTTGCTCTAAATATCAAATCATACTGTGATAATCTTGTTAATGAAGATGTAGCCAAAAAGTATTTTGAAGGGAGAAATAAGATCCATAGAGCTCCTTCTACTTGGTAGAGAAGATATTTTATATTTCAATAGAAGGATACATTGTGCAAACTGAATTTCCCCAGTAAGAAACAGAAAAAGAATTGGTGGAAAAGTGTTTTTTAAATATTAAAGAAAAATATGTAAACCTGTTTGCATGAAGAAATTCTCTCAAGTCTATGCTGCTGTATAAAGCATTGGCACACACTTTACTATTGCAATAGGTGAAGCCAATTTTCAATTTTCAGAATCTCATTTGATAATCAGTATAAAATAATTCTTACTGGCTTTTCAGACTGCAGTTTTTTCCGCCATCCACAATGACTTGTGTATTACAGTTTGTAAATTGATTCCATTGCAGCATTTATTTTGATAAATCTGCATCTTAAAAGATGTGAATGTTAAACATAGGTTAATCTAGCAATCTTTTACTGTGAAAATGTATTCCACAGGGCATTGAAGTGTCGTAGTAGGAAGCTATCTGATAAAATAAGTAATCAAATTTGAGTTTTGGCTTAAACTCGTGTTTTGAAGAATTAATTATCTTAAGAATCCTGTTTGAGCCTGCTGCTCAAACAGTTGTGTATTTGTTGTGTGTAGCAGTCATTTCCTTATTAGAAGCCTAAATTTATTTAAGCTACAGTTGGGTGCAGAATTTCTTTCTACAGTTACAGATACAATAAAAAAAAAAAATTAAAAAAATTAAAAAACAAAAACAAAAAACCCAGATTCATTGTTATTACTTGAATTTTACAATTTAGTTCTTCACAGACAGCAAGTAAAAGTGAATATCACATTTCATTCCATTTTGAATAATATAGAATGTCTCAGATCTCTATAGCTCTACTTGGAAATGGAACTAAAACGTTTTATTTTGTAGTCTAATCCTGTGTTAGACATCCATTTTAGTTTTAAAAAAAGGTTTGAATTATCTCTTTTTGATAATTAATTGCCTTTCACACAGCTGAATGCTATGATTCTGCATTTCTTTTTCATTTCTCTTTAAATACTTAGAACTAAGAAGACACAGATACAGTTAGGGGGTAGATACGACTGCTTGGGATGGAAATACTCACTGGTGATGCAACAATGAGAAGCTTCAGTTGTAACATTCTTCCTGCACATTGTATCACAGAAGGCTGTTTGTTGTACGCAGGTTCAAGAGGGTAAACAGGGGAGAAGCAAGTGAAATGAGAACTTAAGACTGCAGTGAAATAGTGCTGACTTCCCTCCTGGGCTACTTTGAGGGATATTTTTCTAAACAAAAGTACGTGCATGTATGTATCATGCATGGGAATGGGAATGTGTTCAGTAAGAGGGAAATGTCTGTAATTCCAGTGTGATCTCTCTAAGTGCATATACATCTTTAAAAATGGATCTGAAACTATCACCTTAACCTTTTGCCTGTACATGTTCTAAATGTAAAGCATGTGTGCCCACAGTCTGATGTTAAATTTTACTTTCATGGTATCCAAAGGAATTAGAAACAGAGAAACCAGAGGAAGAGGCATGGGAAACACAGACAGGAGTGAACAGGGTAGACCCTTCCCTCATATACTCTTGGAATCTCATCTTTGCAGGGAAGATGAAAAAAAAGAAAAGTACATTTTCCATAATTAGTGACCTTCTTCAGTCGTATATCACCTGCAACATGTCTTTATTTGGAGTTATGGCTGCTTTTACTGTAGATTCCCCATATCTGGCATCTTACAGAAGGAAGAACCTAAAATATATCTAAAGAAGACAATGTGAGAGATGATTTACTCTTAAACTGGTGGTTAAATGTTAAATATGCTAGAAAAAATTAGGTCTTATAACGTTTACTGCACTTCATTTGTTGTCCCTTTTGTGTAATATTTGGTTCATAGCTTGCCACATTGTTTCAGAGAAAGTTGTAAGAAAAGTAGAAGTGTATAACTTAGAAATATCGTGACCACAGAGGAAGTTTCTTATCTTCCAGGAATCTGGTTAGTAGCTGCTCTACTGTGGAAGCATAAAGATTTAGGCCCCCTATAAATTTTAATCCTTTTTAATATTCAGATATATTTCAACAAACTGGAAATTGAAACACTGGATTCCAGTTTTATTACGGAAGACAAATTTATGTTGCCATTTAAAATGCATTCATGAAAAATTACAGCAAACAGATAGTTACACTGTGTGCATTTGCTCTCGTTAGTTGTAGAGAGGAGCAGAGCTTTTAAAAAATTATATTAGCTACCATATGAGATTCTAAGAAACATCTTTCTGTGAAATGTGACTGGTGATAGGTGATTACTGGTAGGATATATATGGTAGACTGGAAGAGAATTTTAAATGAAGATTCTACTCTCTTACAGGTAAAACATATAAGACTAATAAGGCTTGCATTGGTGTGACAACTTTTTGTCATCAGTTTGCTCTTTTTCAGTCAGAGCTATTTCAGAGAACTATAATGCAACATTGCTTCACACAGCACAGTATTTACAAATTGTTTGCAGAATCACATTTCTTGTTGGAGTTAATGTTTGCAATCTTACTCAGATCCACGAATCATCAGTTTAGGGTTACCTTCTTTCCTGGGGTCTGTCCTTCATTGCATCTTTTCTTTCTACTTCTCTGAATCTCTNCTTTGGTAAGATGCTCATGGTCTTAATCTTTACCTGGATACTGAAATTTCCATTCCACATAAGCTTTCTAGGTTCAGAACTTATTCTCCAACTAAGAAAGTAGACAAGAAATAATATATGTGATATATTACTTATATCTATATCACCTACTAACCCTTTGACCCTCTGTTGCACACTTGCCCTGTTGTACATGGGGCTTTTATCTTGCAGACATTGAAAAATGGATTAATTTCAAAGATAACATCAATGTCATTGAATGATAATTATACATATTCCCTTTGAATTTCAATATCAAAGGTTTAAATCCCTTACTAGCTAATCCTATGATTCAGTTCATAAGGTGTTACAGTTTCACATGAAGGTCCATTGATTTATTGCTAGAGGGTGATGTGGTGGAAACTGATGTTTTGTTGTTGCTGGTGAATATGATGAGGAAAAAGCTCTCTCACCATTTTCATGTAGAAAATTTGGATGTTTTAACTGAATAAAGTTAATCTATGTGTCTAACTTCTGATCAGTAAATAAGGGTCAGCCATCTGGCAGTGATAAATTTGGCTGGAATGGATTCCATCTGCTAAAATATGATGTAAAAATATTCTACTCTTCCATGGCACTGGAAAGATGACATCTGGGATTATACAAAATAAAGAAGCTTGAAATTGGAAGGCATTGACAAAATGATTTGCCTTCTGAGGAACTGGAGTGGTGCCATGGAAGGCTGGAACTAACGATAGGCCTGTAACTAGAGTTTATCTGTTCTCAGATAAGATTTCCTAGAAGTTAATGTTACCTCCAAAAGGTAGAACACTGAGTTGAGTCTTCCTCTCCAACCTCATGTACCATTGACTTAAGTTATTAAGTAGATATGTGGCCAAGAGATTCACCTATCTGAGTACATAAAGATGATGGTTTCTCATGTGAACATGGAATTTTATGCTACCTGGCATCCAGCTGTTTGCAGCTGTGCAGTTTGTGGTTTACCAGAAGAGCTGAAAAAACAGAAATCTTTGCACTGCTTTATCTCCAGGTTGAAACAGGTAGCTTCTCGTCTGATCTATCATTATAGATATATCACAATAGCGTTTCCAGGGATCCTATTTTTCAAGGCACTGAATTTGCCTGAAGAATGAGCAGGTATGCTCTAGAGCTGATGACTGAACTTTTTTCTTTGCTTTTTCTGTATACTGAGACATCAAATTTTATCATCAAAATTCAGGATATTCTGCATAGATAAATTCTGTTCATATTGGCTAATTTGTGTTTCCTGGTCTATGACTGGCTGATGCTGCCAAAAAAAACCCCAAATACGTAACTCATCTATGATTATCAATTCCCAAATAGCAAGATAAACTATTATTCTATTAAGTGCTTTTAGCATATTTTTTCTCTTCATTGTGCCAGTTTTGAAAGCTGAAAGTCTTACATGCATTCAGGTGACAGAGCAATCCTAAGGCATTTGGAGAAAACCTACCAGTATTCCATATATGAGCAGTTTCCCCAGGGAGCCCACATCCTGGTAGATATTGTTTCCAAAATACACCTTTCAGTTTAATTTGAAGATTTCCTTTAAAATTAAGAAAACATTTTTAAGGAGTGACATATGTAAAACTCTGATCATGATTTTTTTTTTTTTTCCTGGGGCAAAGCAAGCTGCTTTCCGAATTACCATGTTCCAGAGAGGAAAGATGTGAAAATGAGGTTCTGTGTTTGACCCTATTTTGAAGACTGGAATTATAATGCATCCTACAGAACTATTCAACAGACACCATGTTAATATGATGTTCTTTTTACAAGTCTAAGCAGTGGTATGCCATCATATGTAACTCAATAGCTACTGTATTGTGAACCAGTAGGCATTTAGTTTTAGAGTACTCTGTACAAGTTAATTTTCAAAAATCAATCCTCAGTAATTGGTTTAATAGTTATAATAACTGACTACTATGCGGAAGTAGAGGAGCTATTATGTCTATTAGAATGTCTGTAAGTGTGAAAATTTTTCATTTGTGACCACAGTCAAGAGAAAGGTTTTAACAACTTTTTTTGCTTTACTTTAGCAGAAGGCAATTAAGCAAGAAGTTTGAGCAGGTTGGAATTTTTTTATTGGATACACCCTCTCCACCCTTCTTTTTAGTTGTTGTAGGTAGTGATATAATTGCTTTTGTAGCTAAATCTCACAAAAATGCATTAATTGCTGTTCAGCAAGAAATGCCAAGCTTAATAAACATTCAGAAATAATGTAGGATTCAAGTAAATACAAAGAGACTTTGATTAAATGTCCACTTTTATGTGTATAATGGCATGTTTAAAAAAATTCTATGTAATTTTAAAATAATGAAAAACAAACAGAATGAGTAGAATTTTAAGGCTGTGTTCCTGAGAAAGGAATTCAGCTGTAATTTTCTTACATTTCAATTAAGAGTACATGAGCTTAAATTAAGCAACTGCTTACTTGTTTTGCTGACTCATGGCTTCAGTAAAAATGCTACTATGTAAAATTTTCAAAAACACTTTTTAAAATGATGTAGTTCTTTGTTTTCACAGATTTTGTCCTATTGTGTTTACATGCCATATATTTTCACATATGACAAAGAGAATCCTACCTCCCTCCTGCTTTTAAATTTGTATCTAAATATTGGACTTGATTTCCTCTTCTAATTTATGGGTGACTTCTCTTACTGTTCCTGAGACTTCCTTTCACTTCTTTTATCATTTCTTAGTCTTGAAGCTGTGACATGTAAAAATCAATCCCAACTTATATTTAAGCACTTGTAAAATACTATTTCCTTGGCTAAATCCCCAAATTACTTGTAACCCCACAAAGAACATATATTTGAATACAAGTAAACTCATGAAAAAAAATAGACAGAAAAATTTAAGTTTTATCACTGTTAGAACAAATGTCGTATAATTATCTTTTCTCTTAATTTGCTTTAAAGAAAATGCTAAGCTTGTGCTTCAACAATTACTGAATTGGACTAAATATATTCAGTTGTATACAGTCTTTACCTAATTGGTGATCTGACAAAATAAATATGGTTAATACAGAGGACATCAACACCCTAGTGCAAGATGCTGATGCTTAGAAAGTAAATTTCAGAATTTGACAACATCGTGTGTTACAATCCACTTGTTTCCCTCACTTATTTATGATCTTCTTAGATGCAACATTCTGGTCTGTGGGGTATAATCTGATATAAATATCTGACTATATAGATCTAAAGGCATTAGTAGACCTAGACCTTTGTGTAACAGCTAGTAAACTGAAAACAAACTTAGCGTTTCCACTCTCTTCAAAAATATTGCTTCATTTCAAATAGTTGCAATATTAGTAGAATACAAAACACATCAAATATTACTTCATCTTTGCCAGCAGTTTAAATTATTCTCTTCCTTTCTTTTCTTTTTTTTTTTTTTTTAATGTGTGTTAGCAGATTGTCTTTACAGAGAGCTTTCTTGTTTGTTATTTGTCTCCATTTGCTGAAGTAGCTGAATGTGGCCCAAATGGAAAAATAAATCACAGAAAAAGCTTATTAGGAAATGTTTATATTGTTGAATTAGAAAGCAGTAGGCAGTATTTGTTAGGCCAGATAAACTGTATATTGCCGTCTTTTGGGGAAACTAAAACTGAAATGAAATCTGTACCTTGGACGCTCAAGTTTTTCTCCAAAGGTTAAGCTGATACAGCAGTTACTTCTTTAATTATTTATGGATGAGACATGTGAAATGCCTGCCAAAGTTAGCAGAGAGAAAATAATGGCTAGTATTAAACATTTGACCTTGAAAGCAGCTCTGATTGAAAATAATTACCCAAGTTTTAAAACCTTTATTTCCTGTTCTGATGGCAATGTCCTTCTTAAGCTGTAATAAATTGCCCAATCATTTTAGCATCAGATTAACTTGACTCAAGTGTTTATTTCACATTAAGCTTCAACATTACTGATGCACTATGTAAAAGTGATATTAATTATCCGGAAGGTTCTTTTTTCTTTCTTTTTCTTTTTTTTTTTTTTTAAATCCAAACTTCTTTGGTGGTATGAATTTTCATTGATTTTTGCCCTCAATGTTCCACTGAGGCCAGATGTCATTTCAACTTATCAAAATCTTAAAATTAACTCTGAATTTTGTGCTGACCTCTGTGATGTTTTGGTATTGAACAGGTGCAAATGAATTCTCTTAGACTCCTTTGTTATGTCTATCTGTGTTGTCAATCTAGCTTATATTAACATCTGGAAAATGGATATGGGGAAATTATTGGTCTTTTTAATTATAATTTGCTGTCAGTCTTCTCAATGAGACATATTTTGGTCATTAGGTGCATACTATTGGCTCATGATTATTCCTTCATAAAATAGATATTTAAAAATATATATAATTTGTTTTGTTTTCAAGCATAACAATGCCACCATAACCACCATGGAGAAATTTATGTGGGTTTTGTGTTTTGGCAAACATACTGCATCAAGGGTACCAGGTGTAGCTTTGTAGGGTCCTTTGATTAATGTCTGTCTAGTAACATCATCAGTTGCTTTGGGCAAACTGTTCTATAAAAGGAAATCTTGCTGACATGGAAAAGAAAATTACAAATCTAGTGTGCATGAGATTTTAATTACAATAAACAACAATTAGATTATTATAGCGGTGCAATTATTACTCTGAAGTTGACATTGTGTCACCACTCTATTTTCATTGCTTTTGTAATCAGTCTGTAGAATTTGCCTTGAGCTAAAATTTTTAAAGTCAACAACACCAAGATGTATAACAATTTAATTTTTTAAATTTATTTTAATCACTGGAAAGATTTTCAGAGCTTTCTTTCTGTTTCTTACATTTTTGGTCACAAAGCCACCAAAAATGTTTTGCATCTATCTGGTTCATAACAAGCCACATCCTGTTGTCCTTATGCAGTAAGCCCCTCTCTGTGTGTTAATTAATTGTGCACTACTGGTGTTCTCTAATGTGTGCCTTATATTGTATACTATATATATTATATTATATACAATGTATATAATGCCTTATGTTATATACAAGGCATTATATACAATGCCTTGTATTGTGCATCAATGCCTTGTAAGAAAACTAGTGGAAAATATTTTTTAAAGCTTCTTAAATGATCTAAGTGTTTCATGATATATATCCATCTACTCTCTGAGGGTCAAAGAAAACTGATGGAGACTGAATCTGAGTTTGAAGAAAATGAATCTCCTCCACTGCCTGAATTTAGCCTGGTTGCTAAATGTGATCAACAAGGTGTTTTTTTGTTTTTTTTTTTAATACTTTTTTCTTATGCCTATCCACTTCTTGCTTTAAAAAGGTAGAACTAGCAATATAATTAATGGAGAGGTACTAGCATTTCTAAATAAAAATAGAACTTTGGTAGGATTGAAACTAAATGCCTTTGAACAGACACATTTTACTCTCCTACATGGCACTTCATGGTAATTGAGCAAATTTTATAGGGCCAAAATTAGTCACAAGAGAACTCTTTGAAAGCAATGGAGGCACAATGAGAGTTTTGTGGGGAAAAAAAAAAAAGTAAAAAATAATTAAGGAAAGAAAGTATCTTGGGAGTAGTTTAGCTTTGATATGATTCAGCTTTTGGGCTTACCTGCATGATGACTGCACTGAGACTAAACCTGCAGACTGGCTCCAAATGTCAGCAGCCCAGCTGGGATCAACTTTTGGCAAAAAGACAAGGAAAAATAAAGGGTCTACAAAGCTCCAACTGCAAACTATGTCAGCTGCTGTCAGTGAAACTACACAAGAGAGGGGGAGAGCCTGCAGGTTTCCACAGCGTATAAAGAAAACTACTGTTTGAAGAACACAGGGGGTGCTCATCTGGAGTTGTTTCTTTCCACCAGTGGAGGTAAACTCAGCTGAAGTCTGCTCCTCTCTCACACTTAGGAGAGGGCCCATACACCTTGCCAAAACTGAGTTTCTTTCATTTTATCATTTTCAGTGAAATGACCCAGAAGAATTCAGAATGAAAATCTGGGAAGTTGCCTAGGTCTGACCCTTAAGCCACTTAAGAGTGCCAGTTGCCTACCAACTGAGATAAAAAAGAGCAAAAGGTTTTTCAGTGCTTTTACTATGTTTTTCATCTGAAACACTATTCAAACTGGTCCTTGTATACATGATGGAACAGTAGCTGCTGTAATTGCAGACAATAAACAAATGTATAGACATACATTCGTAATTCCAGTGGTGACCTAATTCTCTGTGAAACATCCACTTCCAGGGCATCATACTGTGTTTTTCTGGCATTGTGATATCACACCACTGGATTGAAGTGCTCTACTGATTGGGATGTGCACAAATGGGTGGTTGTCAAAGAGAAAAAGCTACTTGGAGTAACAGGAGTTCTCTCAGGCACTCTGGCTGTATTTATATCTTATATTTAAGCCGGTATCCACTCCTGTCTTGTGGCTTTGCACAGCTCTGTCTGGGGACAGTGGGAGTCCCTGTAAACCTTTTCCTTCAAATAAAAATATTTGTCATGTGTGTGCACAGAAAGGGTACTACTAACCTCAATCCTTTAAGCTGTCTTCCATAAAGGACACCTGCATTAGCAAAATAATGTGCATGTGAATAATAAATCTTAAAAAGCTCTGATTAGTGCAAGGTAAATAATTTTTTGTTAGGTAGTTATGTGATTAGGTTGGGTATTGAACAGCTGTAAACATGTGGGTCCTGATATATTTCCTTATGTGTATACAGCTACAGATACATATGAATCTAGAGTTTTATGTATATCATGAATTTATTCGAGGTGTAATAGATACTTGTAAAACTTAGTATTTTTTCTTTTTGTGAACTTCAAGGAACCTATTTAAAACCATGGTCAGCAGTCTGTCTCTCTATTTCCTGGGTTTTGAGTATGTTAATATAAGTAAAGGATCATCATAATGAAGGCTTGGTATGATAAAATTTTTGTACTTCAAAAGTTGCCCTTTTCATGCCAAGAGTAGTGTCTAAAATTAGAATCATTAAACCCAGAAAAGTTTAGCCTAATTTAAGTTTTATTAGGTTACTGGATAACTAAAGGGTCATTATTACCCTGGGTTTTGCTGTAGAAATACAACTGGTTGAAATTGTGGCTTGGAAGTGGTTAATTTATTAAGTGTTTTCTGCCTACATTATGGATTTAAAAAAAAAACCACATACTTGAACACCACTCTACAGTTCATTTCTGCACACACAGTTTGTCTGCAGGTATTTTCATCATTCCTTCACATCTCTTATTTTTTGCTCATGATGGAGAAAGTGATGTTTTAATAGCCACATGATTTCATTGTATAACTATTAAAGCTACTGAAGGAATCTCAGCAATCCATTTAATGTAATCAAAAACAAGAAAAAACAATTATGGTTGGGTAGTAAATCATCATTTTCTCTTCTGAGATGTTATTTAATGTTCAAGGTCAGTTTTCTATTTTTCTGTGTACTAACTAATGCTAGCCCACTGATCTTTGGTACCCAATTTCAGAATTTTTATATTAATGCTCCAAGTAGAAGTTGCAACGACAAATCCTTACAAAGCATAGATGCCTTTTTTCCTTCTTTTTCTTACCCAATTCATCACACTTTTTCTGCTCCTGAAATACTTCTGAATTATTTACAGAATCACAGAATCAGCTGAATTGGAAGGGACCCGCAAAGATCAAGTCCAACTCCTGGACCTGTGGAATCACACCACGTTCCTGAGAGTATCATCCAAATGCTTCTAGAGCTCTGTCAGGCTTGGTGCTGTGACCACTTCCCTGGGGAGCCTGTTCCAGGGCCCAACCACCCTCCTGGTGAAGAACCTTTTTCTTTTATCCAATCCAAACTTCCCCTGACAGAACTTGAGGCCATTTCCTTGGGTCTTATCACTGGTTTCCACAGAGAAGAGATTAGTGCCTACTCCTCCTCTTCCCTTCACAAGGAAATTGTAGCTGCAATGAGGTCTCCCCTTGGTCTCCTCTTCTCCAGGCTGAACAGACCAAGCGCCCTCAGTCTCTCCTCATATGGCTTCCCTTCAAGGGCCTTCAACATCTCCATTGCCCTCTTTTGGCCACTATCTAAAAGCTTAATATCTTTTTAATGTTGCAGTGCTCCAAACTGCACACAATATCCGAGGTGAGGCCACCCCAGTTCAGAGCAGAGCGGGACAATCCCCTCCCTCACCTGGCTGGCGATGCTGTGCCTGATGCCCCCAGGACAGGGTTGGCCCTCCTGGCTGCCAGGGCACTGCTGACTCAGGTTCCACTTGATATCCCCGAGGACCCTCAGGTCCCTTTCTGTGGCACTGCTTTCCAGCATCTCATTCTACTGTTCTTTTCCTTAAGGCAGTTAATAGGTGTTATTACAGTGATTTGACTCTCCATTGTCTCTGTCCATTGTTCTGAGAGACCTTCATGTATATCATGAAGTCTCTTACTGTTTGAGTTTGTCTGTAATTTAATTTTCTAGACTTCATTATAGATACTTAAGGACATTCCTAATGACCATGTTTCTTCCCTTCAACATCACTGTTTTGGGCGGAAGTTTTATGCCTGTGAGATGAATGCCTAAAAATTGATTTTTTTATTGTTAATTTTCAGTTCAAAGCATTTTAACCTCAGAGAGCAAGGGGAAGAATTATTTTTGCCCATGTTAAAAAGAAAAAAACCGTATGTTTTCTGATCTCTAATGTATTCAGTATTTAAGATATGGTTTGACATATGCAGTCTTTTCATTCTTAGGTCCTTGAATTTTTTGCAATAAGCACTGAAAATATGACAGTGAATAGTGTTATTTCTAGAAAACACGATAGCAGTCTTTTCCAAATACCAGTGCCTAATTATACTTGGGAACAAAGGGATTGATTTGTTTTTGTTTGGTTCCCAGTTGCCAGTTCTGACATGTCTGAAAGAAAAGAAAACAAGCAAACTACCCAACATCCATCATGTAATGATGTTATCAGATTTACATATGAGGGATATTCTCTCTTTCCCCCATTAATTTTCTGTAATGATTGTTATTTCATGTTTCACTGTGTCTTGATTGTCTGCCTGCTACCTGTCCAAGAGCTGATCCAAGCAGCTGGGCTGGGTTGGCTTGCAAGCCAGCAGTGATTAACTGTAAAGGCCATTTAAGTCAGTGGCCAGAACTGCCTCTTATCTAGGTTCCATTGAAAGATAGGCAGCAATAATCAACCTCTCAGCTTGTGACCCTTCTGTGAGTTTACCCATGTTTTGTACTAGAGGAACAGAACAAAATATTTTGCTCCTAGAATGTCTCCTGAAGGGTTTTCATCTTTTGAAATGTGCATAATGAGCTCATTGTGCAGGGCAGGGTCACAGGTGGAGGCAGGACAAGAATATTGCACTGCTTCATGTAGGAAAGCAGTAGCAGTTTTACTAGTAATATATTATATTAAAAGAAAGATACCATTTCAAGTAGCCTTTTTTTTCTGTGCTGATTGAATCCCATATCTGTGTACAGTATGTGTTTGAAATTATTTTCTGAGGAAGTTTTTATACATAGCACTGCCTGTCTAAAGATAAGCTTGAACCAACACAGAAACATGCTAGCATGGTGTTTATGGATTTCTATGAATTTGAACTTTAAAACTTTGTTAGCACACAGGAGATGATGACAGAAAACAATGACACAGCATCTAGAATGAGTTTTATAAATTGCCATATATGTAGGTTACGATGTAAACATACTGGATCAGGAAAAGTAAGAATAATTAGTGAAAGATTTTTCCAGTCCTCCCAAGAACAACATAATTCATATATAAATGAATGACTACGTAAAGGATGACAGTTTTCAACCTGATTTTGTCTTCAATCATTCAAGTTAACCAAGCTTGTGAATTCCAGTCAGTTAAGGGTGGTCTACCAAAAGTTAACTGCAGTTATTTGAGGCTTCTAGACAAAGCACAGACACAGAAGATAAGAAAAAATATATATTAATGCATGGGGAAGATTGCCGTTTAATGTCCACTAGTTTTCCAATGCACATCTTTATTCAAACAGTATGGTGGTGTTTGGCAGACTCATTATTCATTACCACCCTATGAAAAAAAGGATATATTGTCATGTCACGTAAGCATTGCTTAAGACAAGCAACAAACTAAATGTTAATTGATGTCCAAGTTATGAGTTATCTCACAGTTACCTTAAATGCACAAGCTTTCAAGGAACCTAAATTTCTGAAGCAAGAAGGGAACTATGAGTTAAAGCTGACAAGGTGAAAACAAGGTCTTTACATGTGATCTAAAGTTAGGGTATTGAAATATGATTGATTTTGTAAGTAATAGGAAGCTTCATGGTACACTCTTACAAGCAAACATTCTAAATGCAATAACAGCAACAAAACCACAGCTAAATCTGTTAATCAGGTGTTAATGTATGAATTTTCCTTAGGGTTTTTATCACCATTATGCTAAAATAAAAGTTATGGAAAGTTAATCTAAATGGATATTAACATTTTCAATTTGTTGCTTCAGGGTCAGTGTATGAACGCCGAAGCTTTTCTCTGCCATCCCCTCATGACACTGCATCTCACTAAAATCAACATTTATGAAGCAGATTGATACGACTTCTGACCTTTAGAATTGGAGTTGTATCTGACTCCTGGCTACATGAGGCAAGGGAATTAATGAGTGTACCACTCTGCCTTGTTGTAAGATCTGTTCCTATAATGATAATTATAATGGCACTGTAATGCTATTATGGTTGACGTGCTGTCATCAATCCCGTTATTGAAACAGGGATTTTAAGGGGTTGATAATTCAGCAATAAAAACAATATTTATGTTGCAGTAGTGTAATGAAGGGTGAATACAAGAAAGTGAAGACCAACAGTTTCTACCAAACACTGTTGGAATAGGATCCAGTCTGCCTAATGTAGCAATCTCATTGCTCAGCTCCTTGTGAAACCTTCCATGAGGAGAAGTACAAACTTCTGTGAACAGTGCTATGATGGGGGCTATGCAGGCCTTTGGAGGGTCATTGTAGCTGCATACATTTTCCTATGTGGAATAAATCTCTTAAGACCTTCCATAGCAGCTACATTTTCTGTCTGACTACAAGGGTAATGTAGTGGGGGCATAGTTACCTGTGGTGCCCCAGAACATATTCTTTAATTAGATATTATGTATTTACTACTTAGAGCACTTTGATCTGGAAAAATACAACTATTTAGGCTTATGTCAGTGGACTTTTTTTGAGTGGAGGTGGCACTTGCCTTCTTCAGCTTCAACTGTCTGAAAGTTAACAGCTAAATCTAAGCCTGTCACTTAAAATCCTATCATCAGTGGAACTCTATTGTTTTTTCTCATCTTACATACCTATTCTGGAATGGGAAAGAATATTATCCAGAGGTGTCTTTTTCCCTCAAGTGATGATAATTAAAAAGAAGTGTACATGATTATCCTGAGTTCAGACATCTTACCTGTAGTCCTTCACATTAAGGTAAATGATTCTTCTCTTGTGCTATGGAGACTGAGTTATAAGACACAAGGTCATAAGTTTGGAGGTTTTAGTTTGTACTGTTAAAGAATGTTACAACATTTTCATACAAATGTGCAGAAGTTGAAAACTTCTTATACCAGGTAAGAACTAGGATGTTGCCAGCCCATGTGCAGTCATACCTCTACAAAAATGAATAGGTTTCTCTTAAATGACTGAGGTATATATATATTGATACCCCAGAACAGACATGTGACTACCTAAGTACATATGGGGAAGCTTAAATAAATATTTTAATACTTTGGACTGTGTTTTTTAACTCAGGATAATAAAACTCTAACCACACTTTCATGAGAACCAGCAGTTTGATATTTCATATCGTCCAAAGATGGTTATAAAACTATTCAGGTCACATCTGAATTTGTGATAGTCCATAATGTATTGTTATTCCTCTTCATTAATATTTATTTTTGTATTATTATTCATTCGTTATTTGCTTCACTCCTTATTTACTGTTACTGGTGGCTGTTGGTTATTACTTGATTACAATCATTAAAGGAATTTTATTAGATATAAGAGCTGTGTGTTGCTAAGCACATTGTGCAAATGGTGAACAAAACATGCAAAGGCACTGCTCTTTTGGAAAGTAAGAGACAACACATTCCACCTATCTCTACCCAAACAAAGCAGTATTTTATTTTCAGCCTAGTAAATTTTGTAGAGTGGGTTAAGTAATATATTCATCCTCACCTGTGTTGGATCCTCTGAAAATAATGGTTTCTATTAGTGACATACATCTTGAATCACTGTTGTCCCACATATCCAGGACACACTGTGAAGTATTTCTTAACAAATTTCAGTAGTATTTTACTTGAAGTTCAAAATTTAGCAAATCAACTCAAGGAAAGTGCTGTAAAACCACTATTAATATTCTATGCTTTTAACCAAATTGCCAAGATGAAGGTGGGCATAAACTGCCTTATTTTTTCATTTGTTCTGATTATCTGTTAATATAACAAAGTGCAAATCAATTGGTAAGAGTACATTAAAACTCAGTGCATTTTTTTGTTGTTGTTACAGGAAGACTTCTAAGG
>VXAU01004247.1:850548-928084 GCA_013399695.1 Formicarius rufipectus | reverse complement strand
CTTCTGCCCGTTTGCGGAATTTCATAGGTTTTTTTTTTTTTTTTTTTTTTTTGTGATTTTGTGTTTTCATGCGTGGAGTGATGCGAATGCAAAACAGACTTCTGCTATTGCTGCCAAAACCTTAATATCTTCCTCAGCACTATTCACGAAAAATAGGTGTTTTTTTGTTTTGTTTTGTTTTTGATGTTGTTTCTTATTTATTTTTTTCTATTCCGGTAGGTGAGATCAGAATAGAAGGCTGATGGCGGAGAGATGGTTATTTTGCAGCTCTCTTTAGTTACAGAAATGAATAGGAAATTAAACAAAATTACTGGATGTAAACAACTCTCCCCGTAGGAAATGGCTGGCTTGTCTCATTCAGAGAAAAAGGGTAGAGGAAGGTGAATGTTTCTAAAGAAAACTGGTGGGGAATGCTCTTTATGTTTCTAAAGTGGATTCATGTTTTTAAATGCAGGTTATGATGGGGCTATCCTGATGTGATTTAGAAGGGATGCTTTCCCTGCAGACTGTTATTCCATCTGCTGTGCTGCAGCGAGGTTACTATCTCGCTTCAAGATCACACAGCAGGAATTCCTTGAGCTGTGTCCTAAGCCCTCTGCCAGCCAACCTCAGGGAATTTCTTTAAAAGGTCAAAATGCAGCTGGAGGGTTAGTAGTTGGAAAGCATTTTGGTGCACTGTCTTCTTCCTCTGGGCTGATGAGAAATGAGTTCATCCCACTTCTGGTTTCCTGGAGCTTCTGGGCATTTAGCATCCTGCCTTCGGTAGAGTTTCATTAAATTGGCCCAGTGATTGACAGGGGCAGGATGTAGGAAGACAAGTTGTGGTAGAAGAAACTTCCTTTTACTAAGGAGAACAGGCTAAAAATACTCGATTTTGTTTGCTTTGTGTCCATCAACTTAAGTGACGGATGTGAAACACCAGGGCTGCTGTGGAGCTGGAGTACTTGGAGGGCAGGTTGTTTTGTTTAGATGAGAGAGCCTGGAAAACTTAAGTAGCTCTTGAGTTCTGATAAAGGCTAATGTACTGAATAAGGCTCAGACAGTGCTTCAAACTCTTTATGGCATATTTTCCAAACTACAAGTGAGTCTGAACAAAACCTGCTCAAATATGACAGATTTTAAAGCATCTTCAGCAGGCACATCTGGTGCTTCAAAACCACACAACTCCAGTCCAGACATAGGGCTTCTGGATCACAAAGGAGTCTTCCCTGTTACAGGCAACTCTCTCTCATGAGGTCATTAGTAAATCATTGAGGACTTAAAACTTGTGTAGTCTGTTATTTTCCATTACTCCTATGGGAAGGCTATTCCTCTGCGGCTCAGGAGTCTTTGCTCATACTCCCTATTTATGTCCATTTCTTCCTGTGTGCTAACCTTGTGCTTTTGTTTGATTTGTTTACTTTTAGCATTGTTTACGTCTTTAGTGTATCTAGGGACAAACTCTCATCCTGTTTTGCAAAGCTGGGCAAGCCAAGCTCTCTGTTCTCCATGGGATAAGCTCTTCCTTCACCCATCCCATCAGCATTTTCTACAACCTGTTAGGTCCTGAAGTCTTGGATTCAGAAGCTAGGCATTAAAATTGGTTCCAGCAATGTTCTTTGCCGTATTGCAGTTTCCTTTTTAGCCTTCTCTTTTTGGAAGGCTTTTGGCATCTCCTATCTTCTTCTATGGGCTCAGGTGTTACTTTACCATGATCTTTTGGAGTATTGTTAGATAGTAATGTGGTAAAAATGCTGCTGTACTGTTAACATTGTTCCATAATTACCAGTTGTTTGGTGCTATTCTGCAGCATAGTTGAGATGTAATAGGAAACATTTTGGCTGTGTAGGTCTGCTGGCATGTTTCTTTAGCCCAGTAAAGATTAATTCCATGCCCTGTCTTTTCCAACCATTTCTTTTAGGGAAGGTTTATTCCTCAAACTTCCCGTGTAAGGGAAAGACCTAATTTGTTTTGGCTTCCTTGCAGGGGCTCAGAAATGAGCTCACCCACCTGAAGTGTGAGTTTCTGGGTCTGGGGAGGAGGATGTGAAAGGAGCACGTGAGATGTGCACAGAAGGGGTTTCTGAGAAGCAGCTGCCTGCTCTTGCACAGCAGTTCATTCAACGTGGGTGTTTGGCTTCAGCAGATGTTGAGAAGTGGCTGACATCAGGTTCTGGACATCCAGAGCAGCCAGGCCACTGTTTCTTGCACAAAGGGAAAACTGGGATTTGTTCCCAAGGAAAAGAGGATGAGCGGGGCTTAAAAGCTTCACTTCTAAGAAATAAACTTACCATTTAATACCACACTGCTCACAACATCAGTGCTTTAACTCACCTGTCTCTTCCTGCTTGCCTGGGACACTGATTTTCTGTGGCTCATTGGGGAATCAGAAAAATTCCAAATCCAGGTACTGTTTTTTGCCATCCCAAAGCATCAACAGCCCTTTCAAATGCTGAAGCATATATTGTTATTATTTCTTGTGTTTATGTGTTAGATCTTTGCTGTTCCTCACTTTAGAGCACCTGAAAGAGGTTTCACAGGAAAGTCTGGAAAGCTTGACTAGAGGAGAGGGTGCCAAGGCAGAAGTGAAATGAAGAGAGTATCCCTGTCATTTAGAACCTCATTAAGAGTTCTTTGCCTATAACATTATTTTAGCAGACACTGTTAATGTCCAAAAAGCTTCTTGTGAATGCTGCTGCTGGAAGGAATTGATGGTGTTTCACTCTGAGTACCCGTAATTAAGCTGATAATTGGACCGGATTTGAGATGGAACCATTTTTTTTGTGTGTGTGTGTTCTATCTGGATGTCCCAAGGGTGAGAGCAAGTTGTAAAATAGTTATGTGTTTCCTTCCTGAAGGAAAAGACTGGGCAAATAGACACAATTATGTAAGGTTCTTAATGATTTCATGTTATGGTTCAGTGTTGTTCCTTGCAGGTATTCATGGATGGAGGTAAAACAATTTTCACCTGTCACTCTGTTGGTGCCTTTGAGAGTGTTAGCTGCTCTGAAATTATAATTTGCTCCTCATTTCACTTTTTGCCAATTGTGTGCACAGATAGAAGGTTCAGTAATAAATCTGTGTTTTCTGAGGAGGATTTTGACCAAATGAACTACAGATTGTACAGATTGCATAGATTTTTACTTTTTATTGTCTGGTTAAAAAGCCTTTCCATTAAAAGTTCATTTTCTAAGATGCATTGATTACATTAGTGCATAATGTGCCATTGTAGGTGCTTCTAACCATATTATAGGCTAAACTTTTTTCTGCCATCAAGGTTCTATTCTTCAATTAACCAAATCAACTGACTGTTCATTGGACCGGTATCTTGTCAAATGCTTTTTTCTTTCAATAGTAATAGGCATTAAGCAAATAATATGCAAGAAAAGTTTATCAAATATCTAAACATGTTAAAATATGAACTTAACTGTAGGATTTATATAGTTGTATGTGAAGAAATAATTGGCAGAAGTGTCTAATTTTTAACTTTAGCTCCCTTTTTTTTCCTTTGGTGAGAAGTCAGTCCCTATTCTGCAACAGCTTCCTTGCTTCTACCTTTTAATGTCCTGGGTTAGGGAGTGGTAGGATGGTGATCAGATTATTTGAAGATAAATATCCAACAGTGAATACATTGCTAGAGATTATAACACATGAGTCTCTCATGCTTTAGCATGTTCCTGGGAAGTCTCCTTCAAATCATTAATATCTCTGGAATTTTTCCTCATGCTTGTGGTTTTAAAGGATTTTTGTCATGTACCATTAAACAAAAGTTCTGTAAGAAGCTATTTCACTGTTTATTCTGTTACAGGCAGATATTTCTCATTCAGAAGCTGTTCCTTTGGAATAAGTTGTCTGCTCCTCCTCTCTCCCTGTGTTTCTTGTATCTTGTCATTACGGGCGAATTGGGGCCATTCAAATAAAAGAGTTTTTACTTATATAGATTTTGATTCCAGTTTCAACATCTGAGCAGGTTGTTAGCTTTCCTGATCTGTTAAATCTGTGTTTAAAATTTGGCTTAAAAATTTGGTGTAACTTCTGCACAAGTCATTGGAAAGTTGACTTCATGAAGTTCATCAAGATCCTGGACCTGGTTCAGGGCAATCCCCAGCACAAATACAGGCTGAGTGGACAAAGGATGGAGAACAGCTCTGAGAAGGACTTGGGGGTGCTGGTAGATGAGGAGCTTGACATGAATCAGCATTGTGCTCTTGCAGCCCAGGAACCAGCTGTGTTCTGAGCTGTATCAAAAGCGGTGTGGCCATCAGGTTGAAGGAAGGGATTTTGTCCCTCTGCTCTGCTCTAGTAAGACGCCACCTGCAGTACTGCATCCAGCTCTGGGGTACCCAGCACAGGAAGGACATGGGTCTGCTGGAGTTAGTCCAGAGGAGGTCACAGAGATGTTCTGAGGGTTGGAGCCCCTCTGCTTTGGAGACAGGCTGGGGGAGCTGAGGGTGTTCAGTCTGGAGAAGAGAAGGCTCCAGGGAGACTTTACAGTACCTTTCAGTACAGGCTACAAAAGAGCCTGGAGAGGAATTTTTGACAAGGTCATGTGGTGACAGGACAAATGGGAATGGCTTCAAACTGATAGAGGACAGGTTTAGACTGGATTTTAGGAAGAAGTTCTTTACTGACACAGGTTGGCCAGATGAGCCCTGGCTGCCCCATCTCTGGAAATGTTCAAACTAAGGTTGGACGGGCCTTGGAGCAACCTGGTCTGGTGGAAGGTATCCCTGCCCATGGCAGGGGGTTGGAACTGGATGATCTTTAAGGTTCCTTCCAACTCAAACCATTCTGTGATACTCTGAAAATGAGGCAGTCCTTCACTGTATTGCAATTTCTGGAGTACCATGTGCTACAGGATGATCATATGTTTTTCCAGTTTGATTTGTTTTTTTAATAACATTATTTAAGTCAGAAGGTAGTATTTTTCCAAATTGTTTTGGTGTTTAAGAAATACTCTGTGTTTTGGATGGATAAAAATACCTCTAATTGCAGTTGTAAGGCAACAGTTAGACTGTGCAACACTTGTGACTACGGAGTTGTTCTTGAATAGTGGGGTGCACAACTAACTCTCCTAAGTTTCAGCTCTTTTATTCTTTTATTACCATTTTTCTCCCCAATTATTATTGGGTTGAAGCTTGATCCACTATTGGTTTTAAAAAATAAAAATGTTTATCATGTTTTGTGTAAACAGAGCTTATTTGCAAAATTTATTTCATTATGCATGAAATTATCATTTCATTATTTCATCATTGTTTGCAATGAAAGGATGATTAAGTTTGAAAGCATGGGAAAGATCTGAAGGTGTCGTGCTTTGGTACAGAGACTTGGGAGAGAGTCCTGGAGGAAGAACACCCTGGGGGACTTGTGGGCCACCTATGCTGGAAGGAAGGGTAAGCTGATAAGAAGCTCAGAAGAGCACAAGAAACCCAGTGAAAGTCACAGAGGAACTGCAGATAGAGAACATTGTGCACCTCACCCCAGCTTCTGCACTGCTTGTCACCTCCCCAAAGGAGTTGTGACAGGCTCCATGTAACCTCTGGTAAAAATAAGGGAAATTGAGACAAGGAGGTGAGGAGGAGGAGCATTTGGTTTAAGTTTGGCTTGTGAAAGGAAAGGAACCTGCATGTGTTAGATTGTTTTCTTTTTCTCAGTATTAGATATTAGATGTAGGTTCCTATAGACAATGATCAAGTTACCCCTTTATGTTTACCCGAGAGTTATTACCCACATTGTTCTCTAGTGAAGACAGGTGAAGCTTGTTTCCTGCTTTTTCATTTTTAAAAAAGAAAAGTTCCACATTATACAGCTCGCCAGCTGTGTTTGTAGAGCTGTGTGCAACTGACAGATGTAACTGCTGCCCTGCTTTACACCATAAGCCATCTGTATTGGTGAGAGATCCCCTTCCCTTTCCCAAACAGGGCTGAGTGCTGCTTGTTTGTGCTGTTCTGAGACAGCCTTCTCTGAAGTGATCTGGTGGAGTGTACTCTCTGTAGTATGTGCAGTGATCCTGGAGCTTCCACGTGGTCTGTAGGCCTTGTTCATGCTCTCCTGCACAGCTCTCTAGCATGCTCTGATCACTGTGTGACCGTGCTTACAGGCTCCATGAACTGGGGCTGCTCCCTGTATGTCCTGGCAACATCATCCCTGTGGATTCCTGACATCTCAAGGTGTGTTAGTATGAAGGTACCAGAGGGCTGCAGAGTTGACTTGTCTGTAATGGCAGGAGAAACGTGTGTCATACCTGGAATTGAAGGTGATTGTACAAATCCTGCTGGATTGGCACTGAAAATCTCAAGGTAGAGAAGTTCAACTTGGTGATCCATAACTAACGCTAGGGTATGGTCCTTGTAACAAGTTTTGTGATGCCTTTACCCATGTGGACTTAACTGATTTGCTGCAGATCTTAGCTGAGAGCAAACTGGGCTTGTGATGTGGGTGACTGGAGTCGTGGTGTCAACACCCAGTTTTGCTCCTCAGTGCTGTTTTTATCCAGTGGTATAAATGCAGCCAGTAAAGATGAGGTGGTGCTCTGGGAAAATAAGGAGCTTTTGGGGCTTAGGTACCTGTGACCGGCTGACTTGTGTTCTTGGCAGATTGTGTCAGATGGGAGCAGCTGTATCTGATTTCCATCTTAACTGCTGTAGTTCTGGGGGACTGTGGGGTGTCACCCCTCAGGCTTCAGTTTAATCTGTTCCAAGATAGGCATAGTGCTGCTGACTAGAGTTTGTACAGTGCTTTCATATCTGCTAAGAGGAGCCATGTAAGGTGTTGCAGCCTTGTGACAAAGGCTTGCAAACGGGTGTGAGAGCTCACAGAGTCTGTGCAATTTGTAAATGCAGTTGGTGGGTAATTTGAGAATCTTAGTAAAGCCATAATAAGCAAGTTACCGAGTGTTTGAAGTAAGTATTGAGGCTTCCTGCTGGCAAAAACCATTAGACTTTTTTTGCTTTGCTCTGTTTTGTGGGTTATTACTACTTTTGTGTCACCCTAAAAGCATGACTTGACCGTTGTTTGCTCTTTAAATGGTTCAGATGCTATTGTTGATCTTTATCTCTCCTTGTTCTATTCTGTCTCACAGTGGTTTATTGCATTTGACCTTTTACCATGTATATCAAATTTGTTACTGAGAAATGATGCATGACTGTACAGAGAGACCGAGTTCTGAATTAGATTGCCTTGAAATTTCAGTGGCCTGAATTTGAGATCTGGAGGGGAAGCTTCTGTCTCCTCAGCTCCTTCATCCTGGTATTGAAGAACATCAGTTGTTTGTCTAGAGTGTTTTGAGGGGGCAGTAGAGGCTGGTTCAAATGAGTCGTATCATCATATAAAATAAAAAGAGGTGGAAAAGAAAACACTGAAGATCATCCCTGAGATTAGCTCAGTTGCTTAGAGCATGGTGCTCTAACACCACGGTTGTGGGTTTGATCCCTCTGTGGGCCATTCATTTAGGAGTTGAATTCAGTGATCCTTGTGAGTCCCTCCCTACTCAGAATATTCTGTGATCCCGAGATAAAAGCCTTCCCTTAGCCTTACTATTTTGCTATTTCTTGTGACAGAGCTCTTGGCAGGAGAACTGAAGAGGTGAACACCTTTGCAGCACAGAGGGTCAAGCACTGAGATCAAAGGGAATGAGTAGGGCTGAAATCCTTCACTCTGGAGGAGCAGGCTGCACCCTTCCATGGTTGGCTGGTCAGAGGTAGTGCTGGCGAGGGTGGGTAGGGAAAAGGGATGTATGCACATCCACTTGTATGGATAGGCATAGCATAGCATTTCCTTGTTTGCTCACATCTTTGGTTAATGGCAGCAGCCTGTGAGAAGTTGATGACCCAGCCTGCATTTTTCTTTCCCAAATCATAATTGAAGTGTGCTGGTAGGAATTCCTGGGAGCTTATGCACGGTAAGCAGGGAGATTGCTTCTTATTAGTTAATGATCAGTGACCTGCCCATCTGTGAGGGAGGACTGTGTGCTTCTCAGTGTTTGTGGGAGGGGAGCTGCTGCTGTGCTTAGAAACTGTCCTGGTGCTGACAGCTTGTGCTCCTGCTGTATGCCAGGCAAAATATCCTCCATCAGCCTCTTTGGTGCTCACTGCTGAAGCTGCTGGCCATGCTGGTGGGGCTGCTGAAGAGGACAGTGGTAGATTCAGGGCAATGATGATGGGACAGGTTTGCTTAACTTTGGGAGAACTGGGGAGTTGTTTTGAAACGTGGGCTCCTGATTCGAGGTTGGCTTTTACACGTTCTGCATGCTGGGAGCATCCTTGAAGCCTGCAGGGATTTGATTTTGATTCAGGCATGCTAAATACCCTGAGCTTATTGTGTAGATTTTTTTTTCTGTGTCTGGAGTGTGTTTGACCAGATCAAACCAAAATGTTTGACAGCAACAGATGTCAGTGAAATTATTAGTTTTCAGGCAGTATTTCTAGAAACAGGTTCTGGTGGTGCTGCTGAAATTAGTATGGTCTTGATCATGAGGAGGTCAGGAAAAATTCAGTATTCCTGACACCATAACTAAGAATCACAGTCTTTGGGAAACAAAGCTGTCACTCTGAGGATGTCCTGTGAACTTTTTTCAATTCAGCAGAAGTTAGGATAATTTTTTTCTTCTTTATTACAGCAATGCTGAGTGACAGTAAGTCTGTGAAGCTGAAACGTGATCATTCACCTCCTGTGCAATGGTGTAAGGTGGCTGCACATGAAGATGAGAAGACCAAGCTGGTTTTTAAAAGGTACTTGCAAGTAAGTGTCATTGTCACAGCAACACAGAGGTCAGTTGTTCTTCCCAGTTACAAAAAGGTTGCAGCAATCAAGACATGAGATTGCCATAGGCACTGGATGGAGGCTTTGGCACACAGCTTTTCCTGGGGCACGAAAACACTTGGAAGAGCCTGAGCTCACTTGTTGTAGTACCTGTTTTCCCAAGCCAAAGTGAGATGCTATTACTTTCCTCACAAGTATTTCCAGTCTTTTGTTTGTATCCAGAAAAGTAGCAATGTCAAGGCTTTGAAGGCCCCTGGATATTGAGGGGGTATTTTGGGGAGGTGTTTCTTCTGAAATGCTGCATCAAATATCTTACTCCATTGTTTATAAGCTGACATCAAATTAGAATTAATAACTGTGTACTCATGTGCATCCAGAACCATATTTTACACCAAAGAAGTTCACTACTGTGATGCCACATGAATATTTAAGGCTTAAAGCTTAAAAAACCCAAACCCAAGCTGTTGCATCCACAGGTGTTTTGAACACCTGAAGGGTGCAGCCCCAGATGAGTCTGGGAATACTTGATAAAGTTCTGTGGATGAAAGCCAGCCTCATTCATCTGCTGTGAATCCCTTACTTTCTGACTTCCAGGGGTGGTAACCTAACATGCTAATGAAGGTTTTAGATCACCTGTCAATGCAAAGTTTAATTTATTTAAATTAAATGCAATAGCAGTGCTGCTTTTCTAGTGTTCACCTTGTTTACAGCCTGTACTGCAAACTGAGTGCCAGGATTGCACCTGTTTGTTCATATGGTACAAGCTTTTTAAAAAAATATAAATTGAAAATCTGTATTAACTTCATGTGAAAGAGTTTCAAGAAGCACTGAACATTCTGTAAATTGTGTATTTTGTGAAGATGTTTAAGCAAATGTCGAGTCCTCAGGAGACCACAGGAAGTGGAAAATCAATGATAAAGTTCAAACTATATGCTTGAGCAACAACCAAACTCAAATAATGATGCAATTGTTTTACAGATTGGTTTAGACATGAAATGAGTTAAGTGGTTATTTTGACATCAACAGTGAGTGGTGTTCCTTAGGAATGAGAAATCAGTGGATCAAAAGTACAGATAGTCTATGTTATTAAATTTTTAAGTTAGGGGTTTTTTTCTTTCTTTCTTCTCCTTTACATGTTTTGGGGGTGTAAATAACCAAGTTAGGCTTGTAAATATAAACCCGAGCATCTAAATTCTGCATTCTGGCCTGCCTGCAAATTGAAAGTTTTGTTTCCATGGTTGACATTGGCCCAAAATCTTGCAATTTGAACTTCCATAGTCTTTTATTTTTAAGCTTGCATGAAAATACATGATCCAAGATATATTGACCCTTTAAAGAAGGAAACAAAAGTCACTCTTGCTTTTATTATGTAAGGCAAGATATTTGAGTCACCAGAGGGGCATTTCAAGTATATGATGCAGACAACATGTTCCTTGTCAAAGCATCTACACATGTTCATATTTTCCTGCAGATAACTCTGAAGGGTTGTGAAAGATTTGGAGTGAACAAAGCAACACGGTTTTTTTGTTTGATTCAAATGCAAGTATGCACCTGAAGTTCTTCAACTGTCTTAAATTTGCTTTAAAATACTGATTTAATAGTTGATTGAATGCTGGAAGAAAGATTATTTTTTGTTCTTCTCTCCTACCCCTCACCCTCCTGTTTGTTTTTAGAATTCTTGGACTGTTTGTGGTTGGAGGGTGCTTCCTTTATATCCTTAAATTACATTTTGGCCCTGAAGAATGTGACAGAACAAAAATGCCATATGTGGACCTCGATCGTGTAAGGGTTGGTATTTTTTGGCTTTTTTTTTTCACTTGGATTTAAAAAAAGGTTATTAATTGACAATGTAAGAGTTACAGGGCTCTACAGCAAAGAACTAGAATGCTGAAATTATCCTGTGAGGGAAAATATATTTTGCTTCATTTCATGCCATAGAACTTCTGGTTTTTGTTCTTGTAGAGTCACACCAGAAGTGCATAGAGAAGCTGGATTTTTAGGGGCAAAATGAGATAACTGTGACTTTAAGAATTGCATTTGAAATGGACATGTCATCCTGCTATTCTGTCAGTGCAGATGACACTGGTGATCAGAAAATTGATGCAAATGAAAAGTGACATAATAAAAATAATCCCACAACAATAATGCAAACCCAACACATTAAAACAAAAATTGGGTTTTTTTTTGACCTATGCCAGCTCTCTGTCTGCTCTGTAGTTGCTCAGATATTTTTGGAATCACAGGGCAAATGTGCAGGAGCGTGCAGCTATTATTTAATTTATTCATTTAAGGTAACAGCTACCTACTTGAAGTACTGTTTTGCATGTGAATTTTTAAGCTGCTATAACAGGCACCACTAAAGCCTTTGATGCTTACCTCTTTGCACTTTATAACAGAACCTACTTGGCCTAGAGGTGATCCATTTCTGGCTTTGAATGTCTCAATGCTAAGAGACACCTTCTGCTCTAAGGTGTATCTTGATTTCAGTCTTAATGTCACTGTGTGTGTATCTTCCCTACCTCCTGTCATCTTCGTTGCATATTTTTTCCCTTCTCAGCCTCATTGCTTCCCCTTTTATTCTCATTTGACTTATTTATTTTTTTCAGTAGCATATTCTTGATTCTGAAGAGCAAACCCCTTAAGCCAAGCAAACCTAAAGACTGCATGGGCTGTGCTTATTGCTGTCCCATGATTCATTTTATTTGTGTTAGGTGCAGGATGAGGAAAGACCATTGCTCTGGTCTAGTTAAGTAGTAGCTAATTGTAAACTGTTTGGGACAATTGTCACGTGATTTTTATCAGTTTTACTAATAGTGTGTGCAACTGTCAGCTTTGAAAATTGAGGATCTTCCAAAGATACACTGACTCTTGCCAAAGTAGAACATGAAGTTGTACATCTGTACTTTGCCCAGTGTGGTGTTTATGCCCGAACTTGCAGATAAGTTCTGGATGGTAGAGGCAGTTTTGTAGATCAATCTGGGTTTAAAAACAAAGAAAAAAGGGAAGCACAACTTTCCTCCTTGTGCACCCTGATAAACACTTTCTGTTCCTTAACAGTACAAGAGAACTACATTAGCACTAGATTTTAATTTTTAGACTCTGACTCCTGTGTTTGTTCATGTGTTTTTTTTTAATTATATAAGAGTTTACTGGAGAACACGAAAACAAGATTCTATTTTAATTGATAAAAGTAATACCTTTCTGTTTCCTTACATCAGATACAGGCCTGCCATTATGGATTTCTAAAAACATAATGAATAGTGTTTTGTTTTTATTATCAAATGGATCAATATGTAGTTTCATCTGACAGTTTTGTCTTCTTATGCAATACGGAACTGTAGTCTTTGAGAGAAGACCTGCAACACCCCCACCTGGCATTCCTTTTAAAGTCCTGTTTTAGTCATTTGCAGTATCACTTTAGCAATACTTGTGGAAGAAGTGTTGCTTCATTCTGATTACTAAGCAAGTCCAGCCTGCTATTTCATAGCACTTTTACTCCACGGGTATGTCTCTGATAGAATCCTACCACAGGCGGAACTCCGGTCATGCAGGTGAACAGTGGAGTAGAATTCCACCTTCTGCTGAATTAGGTGGAAAATCTATGTCAAGATTTTTTTAATTTATTTGTTGCTGTAAGTAATAGTACAAATTGTCTTAAACAGCTTGTTTTCACTTAGAAGTTCTGCTAGCCTAGTTTATTCTCTAGGAAACCTCATATGTGGATTTAAGTGATTGTGTGGAGAGGCACTCCTTTACAGGTATCTGTATTTCAATATATGCTTTAAAATGCGTTGTACTTCTATGTTTAAAGTTTATTAAAAACTCCCCGCATTTGCTAAACACCTGTTGGGTCACACTGAGAGCGTTTTGTACGTTGCTGCAGCTGGCTTTGCTGACTGAAATGGTGTGTGTTTTGTTCTAGAGAGCACAGCAATATACCAGTGCTGCACTGCAGGAACAGTGCCGACCTTCCCACGCGAAGAAAGAGATGGGCAGGTTATTTGCAGAGAAGTATAGCATGGACTTATCTCCCTTTGTGAGGAAAAATATAAATGAAGATGACACTTTATTTAAATATGAACCTCCATTTGGATTTCACAAGTTTTTTGATAAGCTTAAGAATCTTCTTGAACTATTACCTGAGCATGATTTACCAGAAGATGTGAAGTCAAAACACTGTAAGCGTTGTGTTGTTGTTGGCAGTGGTGGAATTCTTCATGGATCAGAGCTGGGTCACTTATTGAATCAGTTTGATGTTGTTATAAGGTACATATTTTCCTTTTAAGGATTCCAACTGCTTCAACATTACTATATGAGCCAACTTTTTTTCTTGTTTAAAAGGAGAGTATCTCCAACATTTATGCAACTTTTAAGACCATTTCTGAAGATACTTTTCATAAATATACTTGTGATTTGACAGAATTTGAAGACAGAAGCAAAATTAATTGTCATATTCACAAGACAGGAATTCAGTGTAATTTTTTGTGGGCTTCAGATACCAAAAAAAACTAAAACACCCCATAGACAGAAATGAGATAGAAACCAGTGAAATCATAGACAAGTAGACAGTCCTGGTTTTGTAAATGAATATGTTTAAGCAGAGGACTCACATCTGCTTTTTTTCCCTTGGCTAGTTGGGATCCTTATTTGAAAGGCTTTTCATAACACCTAGTTCAAAAACAATAAAACTTAATTTGTGTTTCAGTATATGATTTGCTTATGCATGTTATCACACTCTTACCTTTCATGATCTTTGCAAGGTGTGCATATGCTTTCTGTTATTGCCCATACTTTCTAACATGAGTTACCTGCTCTGTATTTGTGCCTTCTAAGCATTGGTATTTGAACTCCTGTTTTTAATCATGTAAAGTCCCAAATAAATTTGATCCAAGCATTTTCCCAACTTGTTTGGTAAACTATGGCCTGCTCCTCTTACAAAGGGAAGATTTCACTGAGTCAGTAGCTCTTATACAAAGGTAAGCAAACCTATCAGCTTGGGGAGGGACAGAGAATTTGCATTAGCTATTCTCTGAAATTAGGGCTGGCAGTGTGAAGGTGTTGATGTACAAAAGCTTGCAGGACTTAACACTGTTCTACAGAACTGATGGAGCAGGATGATATTGTTCTTGTCAGCAGCGTCCCAGCACCTGAAATTTTTGGTGAAGTGGAATAATATAAACCCACAGGATGCATTACTTTGCATCAGAGGGATAATTTGAATGCTCTTCTGTGTGGAATACTCATGTGAGTGTGTATATGTATGTGGGTGTGTATATATCTGAAAAAGATAACACAAGCAACTTTCTGTGTGTTTTCTTCCCCTTCATCTTTTAAGCCTCTGAGTTGACACAAAGCAATAGATAAGAAAATCTCCAGTGCTATTTTAAAATTACTTTTCTGTTCAAGCTTCTCTTTTCAAGGTTTTCACTTATGCCATTTAATCTAGAAGCAGAATTGGCTTCCTCCCAGAGATAAGGGCAGGATGAGTGTGTGAGGTGAGGAACATGGAGCTTCTGAGAAAACACTGTACTGTGTTCTGTTAGAAATCTGTGGGCCAAATAACAGGGTTTTGCTTAGTCTTATGCTCTAATGAGATTATAACCTATGTTTATTAAATACAGTTTATTTCCATAATGTTTTTTTCCCTCTAGGTTAAATGATGCACCAGTTCAAGGATACACAGATCACGTTGGTAACAAAACAACTATACGCATGACTTATCCGGAAGGAGCCCCCCTTTCTGAACATGAATATCCTCCTGCAAGCTTGTTTGTGGCTGTTTTGTTTAAAAGTGTTGATTTCAATTGGCTCCAAGCAATGGTGAAAAATGAAACCTTGGTATGTAATGTGACAGTCTTATGTGCCTGCATTTCTGTTTGTTTTCTAGTGCTTAAGAAGCTGATTCATATGTTACTTCCTGTTTTATGTAAAAGATCCTCAGCACAATAACTATGTGAGGTTTTTTTATCTCCCTTTCCTAAGTTACAATTGGGTCAGCATTCATGTTGAAACCCCATGCTGACATTAATACTTCTTTTTTTCTTCAGGTATTGGTGGTTTGCACCAAGCTACATGACATAGTGTTTACTAAAGTGTAATTCATTTCACATTAGGTTTAAGAGATCTGTTCAAGTCTGCAGAGCCCAAAATAGATAATGAGATTTCCGTGTTTTTAACAGCTAAATCTGGTACTGCTACAACAGGCATACATACAGTTAACATGTAATTGAACATTTGTCTGTGGTTCCAAAATGACAAGGTTACTTATTTCTCACTGAATATTTGAAGAAGTGCAGAGATTCCTAAGGAACTGATAGAAAGGGTTTCATGCTTCCCAATTAACTTTGAACTGGTGGCTTCCCCCTCTTTCAGTTTTCAGGCAGATAATTTCTGCAAGTTGAAAACTGGTGACTAGATTTCTCTGACCACAGATGGAAAACAAATGCTCTAAATTGTTGAGAGGGATTTAGGAGAAAGCCTGTCAGGTTTTTTAAGAATTTGATATGTGCTGGTGTAGGTACTCCAAATTCCCTTCTTAATTCTGTGATTTTTACAATTTGGGATCATATGCAAGTTCTGTTTAATGCTGACCATGACTGTCTACTGCTACATTAGTTCAGAGAGTGTATGCAGGGGTATTGCCTTGTTTTCAGTAATCTGAGCATGTTTTGGAGAGGAATTTTTTTGAATCTGTGAATTTGTGCAAATTGAAGAACTGCTCCCTGATTTTTCAATTTTTAATTTTTTTTTTTTTTTTTTTTTTTTTTTTTTTTTTACTGGGGACAAGACAGTGTTGGTCTGTGACCTTCCCTGCAGCAGTGTGGTAATTTTGATGACCAGCAGCTTTGTAACTCAGGTTGGATTCCTAACTTACTCGTTTTACAAGCTTTCTGGCCATTTCATGTTTTAAGATTTGGTTTTGAAGAATCTCTAGTGCAAGGTTGGCTTTCTGTATCAAAGTTTGTTTTGGGGGAATAGAAAGAGTGATTGTTTTTGGGCATCCGCAGCATCCTCTGCTAGTGAGTTACACGATGGTTGTGTGTGCTTTATGAAAAGAATACCTGTACTTGTTTTGTGTGGCTTAGGAGAAGGTTAGCTCATTCCCACCTTCTTCCTTGGATTTTGCTGATGCAGAGAACCAGCATCTGATATGGGAATGGACATACTAGAAGGAGCCCACTGAAGAGCCACAAAGATGCTTAAGGGACTGGAGCATCTCTACTGGGACTGTTTAGCCTAGAGAAGGCTAAGGAGAACCTTATTAATACCATAAATGTCTGAGGGGAAGGTGCAAAGAGGATGGAGCCAGGTTCTTTGCTTGGTGCCCAGTGATAGGACAGGAGACAGTGGGCAGAAATTGAAATGCAGGAAGGTTCCTCTGAACATCAGGAAACAGGTTTTTTACTGTAAGGATGACTGAGCACTGGCAGAAGTTGTCCATGGAGTTGAATATCCATGGATATCTTTCTCAAAAGTCATCTAGATGTGGTCCTGAGCATCTGGCTCGGGGTGTCTGGTTGGGCCAGGGGAGTTGGACCACTTGATCTCCAGTGTCGATGGCTCTTTGATCCTGTGAACAGCAAACATGTTTCAAATACTCACCTTTCAGTTGGCTCAGTTCTCTGTGCAGACTTTGGCACTGTGGTAAACTGATTCAGATCATGGGTGGGGAGACAGGAACCATTGCAACCTGTATTTGCTCAATTTAAACTTCTGTTCCATAAAGCCTGATTAAAAAAAAAATAGGTCTGTGTTATAGCTGTATCAGTTTTATCCTTTGTTTAATGTTACCCATTTTATGGACTTATAAAGTGAATGTATTTTAGTGGTTTTTTTCTTCCATTAGTGGGCATCTAATTGACTGCAGTGCCATAAGATCAGAATCTGGCTTTCTGAATCCTGTGTAAATCCTCTTCCAAGGTTATAATTTTTCACTAGATGGATGCTGTCAAACAGCAGCTCTTCACTTCAAAGCCTGAGCACAATTGTTTTAAATCCAGTGCTTGCTTCAGAGTGCCTGGTTAATGTTTCTGGAAAACTGTTTTTTGGAAAACCCTTTCCCATATTCTTAACTTCTGCTGCCTGCTCAGTTTTGATAGGGAAAGCCCGAAGCACCTCTGGTGCTGGTGGATATGTTGACTGATTAACACAAAGTGCAGTCAACTATTCAGAATAAACAACTTTTCCCTCTGCTGTCTACTCTGCAATTCCAAACATTTTGAAGGTTTTTCTTGTTTTGGGTCTGTCACTTGAGCTGTACACGAGTATTGCCGAACCACCTCAGCCACAAGCTGTTTCCTGAATTTTTCAGTCACTGGTGAATTCTGTACTTTTTGTTTGTCACTTTGTCTCAGAGTTTCCCTTTGAAGTGCATTTTTTATTTCTGTTAGCCTTTGTGGGTGCGACTCTTCTTCTGGAGGGAGGTTGCTGAGAAAATTCCTTTTACATCAAAGCAGTTTCGGATTCTAAATCCAGTCATTATCAAAGAGACAGCTTTGGACATTTTGCGGTTTCCTGAGCCTCGATCAAAGTTCTGGGGTTGGGATAAGGTAAGAAGTTTCCTTTTACCAGAAGGAGACAGTAAAATACAAGGTGAATGAAATAGAAAACTGAAAAAGGCTTTTGGGCCTTTTACTTTCTCTGTGCAATTTCAGGGCTGGTCTCAGCTAATAGGGAAATTATGTGCTCTCAAAAGACCTGTTGTATTTCCTTGTGCAAAATCAAAGTAAGATTTCAGCTCACCTTTTTAGATGAGGTATTATGCCTGTGCATGCTGACATGAAATGGCATTCAGATGCTGAGAGACATGAATTCCCTCTAGTAAAGCATGTACACTCACACAAATTTGTGACTGGTGTGAAACATTCAAAAGCACACTTTGATGTATGTTAAATGTACTAAGAACAGCCGTGTTAAGCCAAACCAGCCACCAGCTGTGGACAGATGTGTCTCCAGCTGCAGGGAAAGCAGAGAGGGTCTGGAAATCAGGCTAGCTTAAAGCAACCTTCCAGCTGTTGGAATTGCTACCTATTCCAGAGTGCTCAGTAGCAATTGATGGGCATATCCTCCCTCCATGTCCTTTGCTCCAGCAGTACAGAGTGATGAATTGCCTGGCTTAATTATACACTGCATTTTTTGTTTTTTTTTTTAATTACCAGTTTGAGAAGTCAGATATCACTAGTTCTCTTGAACTCTGTGTGAAGACATCTAATGTTATTGCACAAATCTTTGAAGGATCTTCTTAATTTTATTTATCAGAATAACACAACTTGCCCAGCTCGGTGTCACAGCGTATTTGCCTCCTTCACAGGTTGTTCAGTGAGAGGTCATATTTTGAAGAATATTGTTAGAGAGCCTGTTGTTGCTCAAGACTGCAATAAGTGTACCTTAAGAATTGTCAAGTTCAGTTGCATTTCAGGAGTTGAGTGTTTGGAGTGAGGGTTCACTTGCAGTTTAACTACACAGTAAGAGGGCATTTTGCCTTCACACAAAAAAAATTTAGTGTTGATAGCCAAAAGCCTCATTAAAGGCAAGTACTCAAATGCTATCAGTGGTTTCCCCTCGAGTATTTCGTTTTACTTGATCATTGAATTGATTTTTAGTTTTAACTGATTATTTTAATTGATTTCAGTTTTAAATGAGGAGAGGGAATAGGCAAAGCCATTAAATTGTGTCTGCATATATATTGTGTATGTTAAAGTGTTTATAAAAACTGGTAAAGGACTATATGTTTGAATTGAGCAAACTTAATTTCCCTCTCTTTTTTAGAATGTACCTACAATCGGGGTCACAGCAGTTGTTCTGGCCACACATTTATGTGATGAAGTGAGCTTAGCAGGGTTTGGATATGACCTGGATCAGCCCAGCACACCTTTGCACTATTACAACAACCTCTGCATGGCTGCCATGAACGGACAAACAATGCACAATGTGACAAGTGAAACAAAATTCTTGCAAAAACTGATCAAAGAAAAAGTTGTCAAAGACCTCACTGGAGGGATCCATTGTGAGTTCTGCAGCAAAGACAGCTAGTGACTGACATGCAGCATGGACAGAATTTGTCAAATTGCCAGAGGCTCAGCTGGAATCACCCCTCTTGCTAGCTTTAGTTCCTCAAAGTGTATATCAAATGGACGTGGAATCCCCACTGCCTTTTTTAGTGTCATGTTCAGTTTGTTGGACTTGTAAATTAATTTTGTCAGATTTTACTTTGCACGTTTTTGTGAATAGCTGTGTAAATACGACTTGGAGTTGAAAGAGATCGTTTAAAGTATTTAATGTTTTAAGTTGTCTGAATAAAAGCAGATTTTTTTGTTTTCAGATGTACATGGAACGCACATCACTGGCCTGAATTGTATAAGAGCACTTAAGTGTTATTTTCCACTGAGCTACTGTCTTTGTCATTCCAGTCCTGGGTGTCTGACTCCTTTTCATGCATGCCATGAAAAGAAAGGCAGGTGCTTCTCCAGTCTTTGATTACCTGAACCTTGAGCATTGTGTTTCCCCCTCAAATATTTATATTATTTTTGGGTTTGTGCTAGTATGGTTTTTTTGTGTGAAGGAGAAATATGGGAGTGGAGTTGAAGGAAAAGGACCTGTTGTGGTAACAACTGAGTGGTACCTTGGCATTCATAAGTGATTTTTTTTTTTGAGTGACTTGAGAATTGGTAGTTCTATAAAACACCAATTTGTGTGAGTTATTTAGCAATAACAGAACCTATGACTAGATTACCATTTCCACTGGTTAATTTTATGATCTTTAATTATAGATATTGTCATCTTAATAGTTTGCAATGCTGATAACCCTTACGAACTTCAGTGCTGACAGTTTGATTGGAGAGGTAAAGTTACTGGTCTTCAGTGAACTTTTTAAGTCAGCAATTGGGTGAGTGTGTATAAGTTAAGAAGAAAATCACTTTGACAAAGTAGTATAATTTAGTAACAAACTATATAACTGCTGAGAACAGCATATTTAAAAAGGACAAATAATGAAGAAGGCTCTAGATACATATTTTTGTGACTGGAAACCAGTGCACACTGCAAAGACACTGGGCTGTGCAGATCTATAAGCAAGTTTTGATGTTCATTTTTATTTTGTTACTAGTAGAGTATTAGATATGACTGTTTGCACTGAGTAATGTTGTTGCTCAATCTGCAGTACGTGAAAAAGGCTTTCTTTGGAAATGAAAGCTTGTTAGCAAATTGATCAAAGGTCAGACTAGAAACTTTATTTATAGTCATGGACTCTTCACATGAGAATATTCTCACTTTTTTTCTTGTTATGGGCAAAGGTATGAATGTAGTTGTAGTTCTGAAGTTTCAAAATACTAATGTGGAAGTGTAAGATTAGGGTAGTTATGTGTTTGGGTTTTTTTTCTTTTCTTTTTTTTTTTTTGTATTTCATGGAAAGAAGATCTAGTGAATGATAACATTAGAGCACAGGAGCAGGAGGCTGATTCCAACTGTTATTTAGAAGGCAATAAAATTACTTCAAATCAGAAAGCATAAGTCTGGAGAAAGTTGTAGACGTCATCTTTCTTAAATCCCACACACCTTCGTGTCCTTGAAAGCCAGCTGTGGGTGGTGAGCCAATTTGAAAATCAGAAATCCTTATCTTTGGCACTGTGTTCATAACAATCATATTAATCTAGCCTCCTCCTCCATGAAAAACATGAATTTTTATACTAGCAATAAATTTGTAGTATTATGCTTTTCTTGGAAGTATAATATATTGTTTAATTTAAAAATATTTCACGTGTGAAGAGTTTTATACAAATATTCTTTTAGTTAATATATTAAAATACGCTGATTATTTTCTCCTGGTGTTTAAACTGGAAGCAAAATACTCTAATTTCATTTAGTATTACTGAAATTTTGGAAGATTTCACAACGTGTGCACGGGGGGAGATGTCCTGAGTACACCACAAGTATGTGTTTCTGAGCGCTTGGTCCCTCACCAGTTTGCTTTATTCAGCAACTTAAAAATAATCAGGTTGATTAATGTGAATGCAAGTGGCTTTTTGGAGATGCTGTATTTACTATCACAGTCTCAGATTATGTTGATGTAGGATTAGACTCTTTTCCTACCAGTTTTATGGCTTGTGATACAACCTTGTTCTCCATGGCGTGTGTACTGCATTGAACATGCCTGCATAGACTTGGCCCTTTGTGAAATGGCAGCCAAGACCAATAAACTGATGAAACCACTTTCTATTTATGTATTTGTCACTCAGTTTGTCATTTATTCTCTCTGCTTTAGTAAGGATTTTACATGTCTTACTGGTCCAGTTGAGTCTTGATGCAATCCCAGGTGCTGAAGGGGAAATAGTAGCTGGTAATTCTTTCTAAGTTCATTTATACCTTTTTAATACCTGTCAGTGGAATTATCTGTCAGATGCCTGGATTTTGAAGTTAATATGGGTGAGAGTATTTCAGACTGGGTTATAGCAGTGGCCTTAAATTCAAGGGAGTGTCTCCCTCAGTGGTTGAAACAGACTGCAGCTTCTGGTCTGTGCTTCAGCCTTGCTGGAGGTGAGGTAAGAACCAAAGCTCTGTGTGTCTCTGTTGCTGTGTCACAGATCTTATGCTTTGCAAAGAGTCTGCATCATCCCTTGTAACTGTGCCTTAATGGTGTTCAGTTAAAAAGTCAACAAAGAGTGGGGGAGCTGTGATAAAGCCATTGTGTTCCTCTTAGAATTCTTCTTTGTAACTCTCAACTTAGGAGTTACCATAGTCATGGATGTGCCTGACCTGGTCTGGTGCTGAATTTTTTCATGATTTCTGTGCAGGAAGTTGCGTGGGGAGATGTATAGAGCTGCTGGAGTGTGGAGAGGGAAGTGCCAGACAGGGTGGCTGCAATCTGTGACCAGCTGGTATTGGAACTGGATGTTGAGCTTGTAGGGTCTGTTGAAATGCTGATGAGGAGCTGAAGAGCTCTTGCTTTTCCTAGGTTCTAGCGTACTTAAGGTGTTGGCATTCCAAATTTTATTAGTTAATAAATCTGGGATATACATGCTGACAAACTAATATTCATTTCTGTCATCTAAAATGAAGGCTCTTTGTTTTCTGGAAAAGAACAACCTTGCTTGTATTTTCAAAACAAAAAACCCAACAGCAAAATCTTGCCTCTTCTAGTTAAGATAATTCCCCTCTCCAGGAAAGCTAGAGAATATGATGATATTTTAAAATGTTGTTGAAAAGTTAGGCAGTATTGAAAATCTATTGCCTGAAGTGACACATGACCAGATTAAAATATGGATTAAGGGTTGAAGGTGTGTGAAGAGGTACAGCTGAGCTGCACTATGAAATGCAACCCCTTTGGTTCTGCAGCCACTTGACTCTGGAAATGTTTACCTACTTGCTGTAGCACAGGTCCTGACCTGAAAGTTCCTGTAGTTCATGGGGTTATGTTTGTAGGCAAATATAGATTTACCCTGGTGAAAACAGTTTTGAGCCATTTGGCATGAGGTCTCCCGAGGTAGATAAGCCACCCATTCACCGAATCCCTGCAGAGTTTGGTCTCACCATGCCTACAACCTTTTTGTTCTTCCAGGGCACACAAACAGTGCTTTTCTTGCCACAAGCAGTCTCCTGCATTCTCTGCTTCGCTGGCCACTATATTTTCCCTAAAACAAACCTGTGAGCAGGGACTGAAGCACCCACCCATGTGGTGGTGTGAATTATAAATGGGAATTTGTGTTGGATTTCAGCATGTCCCCAGCTGAAATCCAAGCTGAAAAACATCCTGCATTTTTACATATGTAATCCTCCCCACCCTTCCCTGGGAAGGAGCTCTGTGCTGGTGATAGACCTGCACATTGCCATTAGGGAATCCTGCTCAAGCTCTGTACTCTTTGTTCCTCTCTGTGTACAGTTTACACCACCCTTGTGCTAAAAGCAACAAGACTCCTAATTAGAAAGAATACAGTGAAGTGCCTTCCTTGAAGGTTAACAAGGGATCTTATTCTCTTCAGCTGCCTGCTTGTTCCAGCTGATTTACCCTCTTCTTGTCCAACCTCTTGTGCATCACTTCTTTGTGGTTTAACAAAAAGGCACACCTGTGACTGAATGTTGATTGAATTCCCGAGGCCTGTTAACACTTTTATTTTCCAGCCTATGAACTGGAATTAGAACTGTTCATACTTGGAGGATTGAGCAGGGCTGAGTATATGTAGTCTACCTCCCTTTGGGGTTGTCTGCCTGGTCATTTGTTCTCACAGCCTCCCTCTCCTGTGCTTGGGCCAAAAGCAACTTCATCCTGAGCTCCTACATATGCCAAAGAGGAGAACAAACCCTTCATGTTCAGTGCAGCCACTCCTGCTCCCTCCTCATGGGCAGTGAGAATCCCTGACCTTTGGAAGGAGGTGCTTCCAGTTGCATGGGATGTTTTGGGCAGGGGTCAGGTCCTGGAGCTGCTTGTTGGAAGAGGCTGTCAAGGCTCAAGTAGGATGTGGTGAGTAAGTCACAGAAAAACAACCTTTTTTCCCCACCCCATCTCTCTGACAAAGGAAAATTAGAAGCCCAAGCAGCTGCTGCAGTGCTGAGCATCACATGCTTCCTTTTCAGTGTTCTTTGCTTCCTGCTGTGTAGATAATTATTCTGTAGCTCAAGGAAGTCTTGAGCCCCAGCTTGGGCCTTTAGCGTGTAAGCCAGTCTGGAGGGAAGCAGAAACAAGGTTACTTGCAAATTTCTTAATTTCTCCAGCCTTTTAACATGATCTCAGTTTAAAAAAAAAAAAAAAAGGCAAACAAAACAAAAAACCCCAACCAAACAAAAAAACCCAACAACAACAAACAAACAAAACCCCAAACATTCTGCACAAGCTAGAATTACTTCCCCACCACCTCAGGCTGAGTTGAGGATGAGGAGATGTGAGGACCTGGTGGAGCTGATAGAGAAGCTGCAAAGAACTCTATAATTTTTTAACTCTGTAAGGCCTGGATTGTTACTCATTGTTTTCTCCCTAGCATCCCTTTCAGTTCTGCTGCTTCTTTTTTTTTTTTTTTAGATTTTATTTTTATTTTTTATTATGCTGTTTTACTCTTTTCTCTGCCACTTTGTTTACTCCTATGTGCCACACAGGGCTGTGGTGTCTCTCTGGCCTCTTCTGAAGGCTGACCAGCTGGAGAATTTCAGGTGGAAAGGGCTTGTGCCCAAGTGGTGCAAAGACATTGGCTGCAGAGTTAAGTGGCTGCAGCAGAGAAACCCGAGGAAAGGACTTGGGGAAACAAGTGATATGGTGGTGAGGAGGTTTGGGATAAGCAGGTCTGGAGAGGCATGGAATCAGAAGGATTCCATCACCATCAGGAGGTGGTGGGCTGGAGAAGGCAGGAACACACACATTTCCTTTGAATATGTGAGTGCAGCCTTAGGAATGCCTGCAGCAGGGCCACTGCTGCCAGGATCAATGCTCTGTCTCTGTGCCTGGGATTTTCATGCTGCTGTAACAAAAACGACCACAAAACATCTCAACTAAAGAGTTTGGCCAACTTTTTTCTGCTGAGCAGAGAAAGTGCTTGTGAAAAGCAGCTGGTGTGGTTTTGGGGGGTTTGGTGTTGCTGTACACACACGAAAAGATCAGGATGTGGATTCTGGGCAGGTTTATGCCCCTGTATGCTGCTCTGCTCAAGAAAGAAGTGTACAGGTTACCACAGTTTTCATATGATGCCTTTTTTAATGCAAAATATTTAAAAAGAACAAAAGATTGATTTGTTCTAGCAGTTGAGTGTCAAGTTTACCATAGTATTTTCAGTTTTATGGCTCAATAGAGAGGTTCTGGGGTTATTTTTAAGCAAGTCCTTTCCTATTTATAGAGGCAGTTAATTGGGTCAGATCATAGCTTTGCTCAAAAGCCCAAGGGATTTTCCTCTGCATGGTCATGAGACTCTGAAGCCTGTTATTGCTTCTGCTGTCTGTTTTTATCAGGTTTGTTCTCTAAGTCTACTCTCTGACCCATCTTGCACCTACCCAGGGCTCCTGGCTCTTCCTTGAAAGCCTGATTTTGGCTGAAATGTGGTAGGCAAGGGTCACAGGTGCAGAGCCAGACACTCATGTCCCTTAGCAGCTCTCAGGTACCCAGACCGCTTGGTCAAGCTCTCAGACCATCAATGGAGACTGTCTTGGAGAAAGGAAAGTTTAGAAATATTATTACATAGAGGGTTTTCTATGTTCATGCCTACACAGATGAAAGAAACTGAATGTGAGTTTGCAGCTCTGCAGCCTTGGGGATGGCTTGGGTGGAGCCTCCTGCTGCAAAGGGGCATCCCCAGCTATTGCTGAGAACAGCCTCAGGCTGCATTAGATTTGGCCATGATTTTAAATACCTGGCTACCAGAAGAGCTGTCCCCCTGGCCGACAGCCGACTTGGAGGCTCACAGATAAGAGACGCTGAAATCTACGCCATGGTACAAAAACAAACTCGGTGAAATGCCTGTGAAAGCAGCGCCAAGGAGGGCTCCCAGTGGTTGGTAAACGCAACTTGGGCTCTGCGTCTGCATTTCCCACCTGCAGAGGGACTGGGGATGAGGAGCGGGCGCGCAGCCCCATCTAGTGCCGAGCCGGGATGCGCACGGGCTGTGCCCGACGTTCTCCAGCTGCGGGGCACCCGCGGGGAGGATCGAAGCAGGAAAAACCCCGAACCACAAAAGCGACACGCGTGGGCTGGGTGCTAGAATGTGAGCCTGAAGTGAACCGCACGGGAATGAGCCGCTTGCCCTGCTCCAGACACCAGCGGAGCCCAATATGAGAAGTTCTATCCCACGGCTTGTAGGGTTCTGTGGAGGGGAGCAAGCTCCGGCTCTAGAGGGAGAGTTGCTATAAGTGTTGTTGGCTGCTCTGTTTCCAAGAGAGCTGGACTAATGCATGGAGGTCTCTCCAGCCTGACTCAATCCTCTGTGGCACCAGGGAGATTTGGAGGGCAACAAAAATCCTGAGAGCTCCAAAACCACAGCTGGCAAGGACACTTGAGCAGAGACCAGCTAGTCCAGAGATGATATTGGGGATCAATAACAGTAATTCTCTTCTTCTCTCTGCATCATCCTGGGGAAAGGACAAGATGTAATAGACACAAATAGCATCCTGGGAGATTTAGGTTCAGTAAGGAGATTTTTCTAACATGAGATTAGAGAAGCACTGGCGTAATTGTGCTGGGACGTCTTCCAGCACTGGAAAGTTTGAAGACTGTATTGGATAAGCTCCAGCCAGGACTGTTTCAGCTGCAGCTCATCCCACCGTGAGCAGGGGATGGATTTAGCTGCCCCTGAGGGAGGAAGGGAGTGTACTTTCCAGCCTCTCTCTTTTTACCCTTTTGACTTGATGCATGATATTAGACACTGATGTTGAGGTTGTGGTTACTTGCCCTTGCTCCTGAAGAATTTTTAGTTCTCTTTATAGGACATGCTGTGAAAAAGTCATAAAGCTTGGCACAGATTCTTCCCTGTAGCTAAAGTTGATGCTGAGGGCAGAGGGTAGGGAATTGCAAGTCCTTGATTCAGAAGGAGCTGTGAGTTGGACCCTACTGTGGCTAAATTTAGAGCATCTCCTAAACTGATTTAAAATGTTAAATAATAGAAAAAGCACCTTCTCAGCTTGAAGATGTTGTATGTTTGAGCACCATGACTAGAACTTACCTCACTTATTGAGTAGTGATTGGGAATGTCAGCTTAGGATAGGAGATCTGGGAACAAAAGAGATTCCCTATTGTGCAGAAATAGAGGGAAGGCTCAACATTTGCAGGAAACCTGCTCTCTGCACTTCCATTTAGTTTCTCTCTCCTCCTGTGAAAATAATGTGTGAAACCTGGAGAAGCCAGCTGGAGCCAAAGGATGTAATGGACTCTGACACTGTAAAACACTTCCCTGTGAAATCCTGCCTGCAGCCTATCCAGGGAGGATTTGCTCCATGGCTCTTTGCCCTTTCAGCTGGCATTTTGTTTCAGCTGCTCCTTGCACCTGCAGTGCTGTTGGCAATGGGAGGAGCCACGCTGTGAGATCTGCAGCACAGGTGAGGTGGGGACACACAGGGGAGATGTGTTTCAGTCTGTGTACAACATACTCTTCATTCCACAGGAGGCCTTCGGAGCGAGGTGAGGGGTGGGTTCTTTGCAGGCACAGCTGCACTGATTGATGCCCCAGCAGGGTGTGAGCTCACACGTCGATATCGTCTGCAGCTGCTTCTGCCGTGCCTGATGGCCCTGGAGAATCTCTTCCTTGTGTTTGAAGGACTTCTGCTTTGTCTCTACCACCAACTTTTCTGATCACTGTTTCAGCGAAGAGATAAATAGAACTAAAACATAACTGGTTAAATCACTGACCTGGAAAACTCAAGCATTTTTCCCAAGCTCTGCTTATCTCTGACCCTCAGCCCAATTCTTGGCTATAAAGGGATTAAGTGCATACTGCTCCTGTTCTTGTTTTGGGATACACTTGCAGGCGTGAGCCTTTTTTATTTGTTCTTGGCACCTGTGCTTGCCCTTAGCTGGTCTCATGAGCCTCTTCTGATTCTTATTAGGGGCTGTAGCCTGTCCCTGATCCAGCACACATGACAGTGAAATCTCTTCCCCCATTCTGGAGTGGTTTGTTGCCTGCTGGTGATGGCTGCAATGGGGTATGGCAATGCAATGACATCTCTTGGGCCCTTGATGTTGCTTGGAGGTCTCACCCTTTTTAACCCTAAGCTGAATCCTGAGCATATGTGGGCCAGACAGGGAGAACACCACTGCTCTTCTTCCAAACAGTGTTTCCCAGGTCAGAGCTTTGCTGTCATTTCTCTCTACAGCTCACAAAATTCAGAGTTGCTGTAAAATGATCACACCTGGTAGTACAACAACTTCCTGATGTATCTATGAAGAGATCCTGATGTTTGACCCAGCAACTGGCAATCACCAATGTGCAGAGCTTCAAATGAAATACATTCCTGTGCAGTTTTTGATGCTTCTGACAGAGATGTTTTCCAGTGCAAAGCTGCCATGAAACATGTAAGCCAAAAGCATATAATTTCTCAACCAGTGGTGCTAGGAACACTGCTGCAAAAGGCAGGAATGAAGCAAATGCACCTGGAGAGGTTTGGATTCTGGCTCTGACTTTTCTTCCCATCTGCACTAGCTGTTAGGCAAGATCTGAACGATGCTCAATTCATCATCTCATAAAAGGGCAGTGTGGAAGAAAGGAGTAGGAATATCATAGGGAGGTGTAACATGCTGTCCATGGCATGTGGTTACCTCAGCAGCTGAAACACCAAGCCTGCAGTCACCCCTTGTGTTACCACTGACCTGGGAAGAGGGAGGACATGCAAGCAGGTTCTTACACAGAAACAAGGAGGTATCTGAGTGTTGAGGCTCCTCATCAGCTTACACATACAGACTTCTCTCCAAGAGGGTCTGCAGTTCCAGCGGTGGATTCCCATAGGAGAACCACAGAACACCTTCAACTGCCTTTGGAGAGCTCTTGGGGAAGTTTTAAACTGATGGAATTTTTTAGCAGGTAAAATTTTGGTATTGTGTGGTCTCTGTGAGTCCAGGTTGAGTTGGAACTCTTGGGTAGGGTCCCAATTCCAATATGAGAGCAGTTTGCTGATGTGTTTGCAGGCAGAGATGCCCAGAGTGGGCAGGACAAGTAAGAGGGGATGCTGGTGCCACTCAGCATGTTGCCTTTGCTGTAGCCTTGCATTTGGCTTTCACTTTGGTCTTGAAGAAGGCATTGTTCATGCACTGAATGGTAAGTATTTCTTTTTTTTTTTTTTTTTCATTCTATTTACTGAAGAAACAAAGTTTACACAGTGTGACTTCTGCCTGCTGGCCCCCCAAGTAGTTCATGGCCTATTTTATATAAACTTTACTTATGGGGAAAGTTGTTAAAGGTGTTACAAGTTCATAAATATTCTAAAAGTCTGTGCCTAGGTAAGGGAGTAAAAAGGAGTAATTTCCCACCCTGTTTCAGCCAGCCAGCCAGCGCTGACTGCAATACCTGGTGGAAATAGAGGCTTGGTTAATTCTGCTGCTCACAGACCTTCTGACTTTGGCTTTTGCAAGTGCAATTTTAGGAGTGAGTTTAGGGTTGCAGAAGCATGATCCATGGGGGTTTTCATTTTGCTAGAAAAGATGATGCTTGAAATTTCGACAGGGAGTCTTTGCAGGTGGGAATTTCATCCTCACTGGATGGAACCGATGGATTTGATGACCCCTTGGTAACAATGAGCAGGGAATAGTGTTAGGGTCAGGAAACACAGCCTAGCTTTATCACTAGGTTGAGCTTCAAGGGAATGGAAGGACAAGTAGAAGCAAATGGATGCTCTCTAATGCTCTCACTGCTGAAATTATCCAACCTGTGCTGCCGCTCGTCCAAAGCCTTCCCAAAAGGCCAGTTCTGTGGACAGTCACACCCTCCTTGGAGTACCTTCTTTGCTGTTTTCCTTCCAGCAGACAAAGCTTGATGGTCATAAATCAAAAGGGAAAGTCTAGTGTAGGAAACGGGCTACTTTAGTGCATGCATTGGGGGAATCTCATAAAGTCCTTCAAAGAAGCCAGAAAATTCCAGGTTTGGCTACAGGACTGTAGCACATAAAAGTTGCTGGGGTAGTTCTTGTGCTTTCTCCCCCAAGAGAGAGGAAACCTTTTTCTCTGTCTCATTTGCTGCTGTTCCTGTGCCAGATTTCCCTGTGTGAATGCACTTCTTTTCCTTCACATGCTCAAACAGACTTTCCATTGATTGCTGCCCAACTCTGTGGCCTTTAGATCCTGGAGCTCAGCAGTGAAATATCCTCCTTCCAGATGAAAAGAAGGGATGGAGAGCTAAAAAGCAGTGGGTTTCACTTCTTTATCAATTACAGTGCTTCTTGGGCTATGTGGTTAGAGAAGTGCAGATCTTAGGAAAAATCCAGGCTGAGGACCTGGCCTCAGCATCAAGGATTTCCTTTCTGAGATGAGCTAACTATTGCTGCACTCTCCAAAGTAAGGATCTCCCACTGTTTTATGTGATTGCATTGTTTTTTGTTTTTGTTTTTTTTTTTTTAATGTCACCTCATTCAAGAGGCATCTGCGCACAGTTTTCTCATGGAAAGCGCAATCATTTTCTGGAATGTGTTGCTGTGGAGTATTGCTGAATCCAGGCACTTAGCAAAATTCAGAGGGAGGTCAGATATTCGTATGGATCACAACACTAGTCCGGACCCATAAAGGATTACGCTAACAAGTTTTGGAACAGATCTGAATAGTGCTTTCAGGCCTCAGCTGTTCTCTCATGCTTAGAGCTTAGGAGGACATCCTCATGTTCAAGACATTCCCAAACATCTGCCTCCTTGATGTCCTCTTGTACCTTCCCATTGCTGGGTGCTGGAGAATGCATGGCTCTGACCCACATGTCCTTTGCTGTGGCTATCCACTTGCAGTGTGTTTAAATTAACTGAAGGATCACAAGCAAGATGTTGCTCTCTCTCAGACTGAAGGAGAAGCCAGCACAGGTTGGATGCTGAGATTACATGGGGTGTTTTTAATTTCATGTGGGAGACAATTCTCCTCTTCTCCCTAACTTGTATTACAGGGCTAAGAAAGGGACAGTGTGAGGGTCCAAACCTGTCATGAACAAGGAGCAAAATAAGGGACCTGCACAGGGGTTGAGGTTCCCCAGCCCCCCAGGGCAGGTGAATGACAAGTGCTTGTGATGACCACCATGTAATTTTGTCCCCCTGTCATTAGCTGTGCTCCTCACAGTCTCTGATAGAAATAAAGCCACCGAAGAGGAGGGGAGGATTCTGCAGACAACACAGGCAGTGGATGGGGGTACAGCTTCCAGCTGTGTCCTGGGATTGTTGCTGTGCCCTGGGGAGAAGGGAGATATTGTTTGGTACCTAAACAAGCAGACATCGAATTGAAACACAGCTGAGCCTGTAGTCCTTCTCCAGCAGAGCCCTGTGTTGCATACGGATTAGTCTGTCCATCCATCCATCCATGGCAGAATTAAGGATGGATGCAAAGGGAGTATTTAAAAGGCTGGCACACCAGGTCAGTTTTGAACTGCAGAACAAAACTTTGCTGAATTCACCACAGGCTTCTTGGTGATAGTCAATTTTTCCACAGGGTCAATGCAGCAATCCCATATAATTAGCTGTAAAAATACCCAGCCAATGAGTGCTGGTGGCTCTCACTCACCCAGGTCAAGGTGACCAGGCTTGAGAGAACAAATCAGAACCAATCTGTTTGTTTGCTTTTTTCCTCCATTTCCCCTCATTTATTCCCTTCTTTTTTTTTTTTTTTTTTTCCTAATTCCCAGTCCTCAAAAGGGGAAGGTTGATGATGGTGCTGTGTTCCTCTGCTTCTGACACTGCTTACCTAATTTTCCCTGTCTTACCAGCCATTCTCCTTGTTCCCTGGGGGGGTTGCTCTGCCTTTTTTGCAGTCCCTTGTGTTTATCTTTGCCTCCCTCTGGCAGCTTTTGTTACCCGGATTCCTTCTAAGTGCACCCACACCATCTCTGTGAGCCCTTTTGGTGATTGCAGCGCTGACACATATATGTGAAGCTGTGTCTGGCTGTGCCCTCAGTGCTAGAAAGCACTCACACGCTCTTGCTCGTCAAGCTGTTTAAGGAAGCTTATGCTGTGGTGCAAGTCAAATCACCAATTTTTAACTATTACCTGCAGAGAAGCTGGAAAACGTGGGATCTGTTTTCTTCTCTGATCAGAAGGATCTTGCTAAGAGTAAATTCACAGCGTTTTCAAGGGAAGTTATTAATTAATTTTACACTTGGTCAGCGTGTTTATGACTTATCGGCGCCAGAGGTGTCTGCATCCTCCGAGTGGGCTGTCGTGCGTGGGCGGGTCGGCACCGCAGCATCCCTCGCTGCTGCAGCGGTTTGGGTTTCATCCCCTCTGCCTGACGCAGGCGGGAGCCAAAGCCTGCCTTGCAAGCTGGAACTTTCCCACTGGAAGGTCCCCTCTCCACCCTCATCACGCCACCTGTGTCGCGGCTCTGTGTCACCACGCGGGGTGCCGGGGCCGCCGCGGTCCCCGGCAGAGGGCAGTGACAGACAGACGGACGGATGGATGAATGGATGCACAACCTATGCCAAACGCAGTTCTGCTCTTCTCCGGGACCCTTCAGTGCTGATCCTGGCCCAGTGAAGCCGCAGCTTAAGCCAGGTACTAAACTGCTTAGCTGGAGGAGGTTGGAGGGACCAGCGCTCCATCTCCTGTTTCTGCAGCTCACGATAGTGCCTGTGGCTCCAGTCCATAATTTGGAAGGATGAGGTGGGGGGTGAGCGTGGGGAAGGATGAGGAGATGTTAAAAAGGCCTCTGCAAGATGCTAATCCTTGCATAACTCTTAGGAAGGGTTTCTCTTTTTGCCATAAATTATTTTGAATGAGTGTTTCAGTGTGGGCTGGGGGAGAACACGGCTGGAATCTGACCACAGATTTTTGCCTGAGCAAGTACACTGAGAGCAGACTGCAGGCTGAGACCTTGGGAGGTGATGCCAGGAGACAGCCATCACCTTCACTTCAAATATGCTTAAATGTAATATTATCTTTTCTTCTTTGACTAGTCACCTCCTCTTTCACCTCCTCCTCCCTTTTGATTTTGTGGTCACAATCTCTGTTGCTCAAAGTGTTACACGCATGATACCAATCCACAGAAACAAAACCTGTGTGTTTTATGCATTGACCTACTGATCAAAGAAATTTGAAGCCAGAGAGCTAAAATAAAACATTCAGTATTAACCTATTAAAAATCCAGGAGAGTCTTTCTTCTACTGTGCCTGCTCTTGTGAGGTCTCAAAAGACATGCATCTCCAGGACTAGCATTGGTTAGCATTTAGATGAGAGACCTCCAAGAGCTTTGGCTGGTTGAGAAACAAGTATTGGAGGCTTAGTAAGTGGCATTTTCCTGTCCTGAGTCAGTGTTGAACACATGCCCGTTCCAGCAGCAGAAGATCTCATTCTTCAGTGCTGTCATTCTGGCACCCAAGAGCTCTCTGAAGTTAAAGCCCATCTTGTCAACACCAGATGCACCGAGGTACTCTGGGTGTTTGCTAAAGAGGAGAGACACATGTGCAGGACATGGTCCTGGCACCCACCACAGTGTTCAGCAATGGATGGGACCTTGGAATTCAAGTATTGAGCAAAAATTATTATACTTTTAATACAGCAAAGGTCAGGTTAGGTGACAGTGGATGAAAGAGTTTTTGAAGGAGGGATTCAGATCTCTCTGTGTTTCTCTCTTTGGGTTGATAGCATGAAGCTGACAGTGGCTGCTCCTGACCCTTTCCTCCTTTGCTAATAGTAGTCTCACTCCTCTCACAGCATCCAGTGCTCTTGCATATATACCATTTGTTGTCTTCTGAAAGCAGAACATCTGTCCAGTCTATGTTTCCTCCAGACTCCTCCTGGTGGGAAACATTACTGCTGATTTACACCTGATGATTTAGAGCAGAAGACAGAGAAGATGAGTGTGTTCTCCTCAAACAAAAGCAGGACAAACTGCACCTGGAGAGCTTATTTGCTTGGAATAAGCTGGATGTCTGGAGGGGGCCAAGCTCCATAAGTGAAGGGATTCATCTTGGTGAGGCAAAAGGGTTTTATTTACTGGAATTTTACTGCCCTGATGGTGACCAGAAGCTGCAGACAAGTTCAAAACTGGTCGCAAAGTAGAATATGGAGCTGGGGAGGGTTTTTACGTTAGAGCAAAGCAGTCACATAACACAGAGCTTTTTTGTCTTCCTCTGTGGGTTGTTCCTAACTGCTCTGTGACTCCAAAATGGTGCATTGACAGAAATTACACTCATGTTTGCCTGCAGAGGCTTCCCACTGATGGGGACTTAACCAGTCCAGTGCTTCTGTAGGGTGCCATTACAGACCATTTCCACAGGCTAATTCCTCAGTTTCCCATCCTTAGGAGGAATAAGAAGCCAAATAACAGATTTTTCCTGATTTCATCCTCAGATTGATGTGGGTGGAGAGCCTGTATTGATTACTGAGGACACAGCTGATGCCTTCTGGGGTTCCTAGAAATTCGGCGTGGGCGCCTTGAGCCAGGGCTGTTTTGTTTTAAAGGTGAACGTGAGCTGTTGGACCTGGAGCTGTGGGATGCTGACACCACCTGGCAGAAGGGCTGTGCTCAGATCAGGACGACTGCATGTGTTTAATTTTGAGCTGGAGGAGGAGAACCATGGTGATTCCTGGGTCAGTGACAATGAAGTCTGGACTCCAGATGTGCAAAGCCTGGCAGCGCGAGACGGGAAGGCTGTTCAGAGAAGAACATTTTGGAAGTCTGGGGGAGTGCACAGTGGGATACTAGATCTCAAATGAAATCTTCAGCCAAAAAGGGAGTAATCTAGCAGCAGTTTTATCAGGCTGGGCTACTGCAGGAATTGCTTCAGCTGCTGGCCAGGAGTGTTGCTGAGAAATTGGATCCTGCAGCAGCCTTATCTGATGGGTCAAGGGAACGGCTTCCAGATTTTGCAAAGTGGTTCCTCTCAGTGTGAGGCCATGGGGCAGTGAGGTGGCTCAGGACTGCTGTGTGAGCATTTGAAGGTGCCCAGTGTCAAGCAGTGGTTTTGACTAAGGGTTGCGCACGTCTGGAAGCAACACTGCAGAGACAGCAGAGACACATCACTGCTTAAAAGCTGCTGAGTTTCTGTTGTTTTGAAAGCTGAACTATAAATCACGGATGGGAGTAACGAGGCACTGGAACAGGTTGCCCAGAGAAGTTGTGGATGCCCATCCCTGGACGTGTTCAAGTCCAGATTGGACAGGATTTTGAGCTGGTTTAGTGGGTGGCATCCCTGCCTATGGTAGGAGGGTTAGAACTAGATGATCTTCAGGGTCCCTTCCAACTGAAGCCATTCTATGATTCTATGGGAAATGGGAAGGAAGTTCTGCAGTAAATGATGCTCCTCAGATGCAAAATATCATGCTTCATTGTTGGTTAGTCACATTGTCAGTGCCTCAGATATGAGTGCAAGACAACTGTGGGTTGCTGGAGCAGCAGGCATCATCTCCTGCTGCCAGGTCACCACCGTGCATGGCCCCATCTGCTTCCACAGCTCTTGGCAGGTGTTTGGTGCCTCCTGGAACACAAGTTGGCACTGCTGCTGTGCCATTTCCAGAGCAAAACCCAAGCACTTGCAAGCCCCATGACACTGTACAGTATGTGCAATGAGCAATGCCAAAATGTGTCCTGAGTCTTTTGCAAGGCCTGTGGCTGTGGACAGGCAAACTAGACATTTCTAGAGTGCTTCTCTCTCTTCTCTGGCTGCTCTTTAGCTTGATGTGTCTTGCATGGTAATAATTATGCTCATTTTTAAATGGGATACTTAAACATTTTATTGCAAGAAAAAGTGTTAAAATGGGAGTAAAAGCCAGTGCTACAGAGAGAGGCAGTGCCTGCTAGCAGGCAGGTAGGCACCTTGCAGGTGGGAGCCATGGTCCCTACAAATGTCAGGTATTTCCAGGAGTAAGCAGAAGCTGTACAAATTTTAGGCATATGAATTTTGAACTAAACACTATAAGTTCCTACTATGTGTCTATCAGGAATCCAGTGTCTTTGGTGGATGCAGACTGAGGGAGATGTTCCTTTGAAAAGCTCAAGAGGGAGAGAGAAGATTATATCCAGGGAAGGTTTTGAAGGGAGCATGATGAGGAAGAGGAGGACAGGTTAAATACTATTTAAGCACCGTGTCTTCTATGTTTTCAGTGGGGTAAAAAGGTAGGTGAGGAAAGAAAATCACAATTGTTTTACTGAGATGAAGTGTGTGATTTCAGAGGGGACTGCTCTGTTACCCAAAGACGGTTCAGAGGCAACCTCTTGGTTTGCAAGTTGACTTCCATCGGGGACTTGTTCAACTCTGGATGTTTTATGTCAAGGCTGTAAAGCTAATAGGAGGGTCACAGAGACAGTGAAGGGCATAGAGGGGAAGCTGCTGAGGTCTCTTGTTCTGTTCAGCCTGGAGGAGGGTGAGGGGAGACCTCACTGCAGTTAAAACTTCCTTGGGAGAGGAAGAGGAGGGGCAGGTACTCATTTCCCTATTCACTGTAGGTTTCAACTTAGGTTAACCCGCTAACTCAGGTCCTTAACTTTGAAGTTGCATCTGGCCTAAGTTCCCTCTGAAGTCCATAGAGATGAGTTGCCCTGGACCTAAGGTTTGAATTGTCTTCACAGGCTGTAAAGAAAGCACAGAGCACAGATACCTTACTAAAAATACAGAGGGATAGGATGAATCCAGTCTCCAGTCCTTTGCACTTGTGGCTGAGATCCAAAATATTTTGACACTTTTGAAGCCCACAGTCCACCAGCCTTTACCTATTTTTCTTCCAAGACTGCATCATTAATAATGCTCCTCCCTGCAGACCTTGGTGAGGTCTAGAATCCCATTTCAGAAGGTGTTACACCAACACAGCCTGTTGCCACCCTGTTCCTCAGCAATGATCAGAGTGCCCCCTTCAACCTTGTAGAAGTTTTGGTTTGCTGCTGTTTAGTGGTGATAAACCCTGAATGAAGCTCGAGTACCAAGACCTCTGATGTGAACCTGAGCTGGGGGTCCTGTGCTGAACCCAGCTCTCATGTCACCCTCCCTTCTCCCAGGCCCTAGCTCACTGCAGAGGATCTAATAAATGAGGGTGAGTTTTAAAAAGGTGTCCTAAAGAGCAGCATGTCTGCTGCAAGGGATGCTGCATGACCAGACAACCATGTCCCTGCAAACAGGACCACGATACAGCATCTCAGCTCTGCCCTGGCAGCACCTCCTTCAGTTCAAAGCCATTGCATCCTGCCAGGGAGCTTCCAGGAAATCCTTGGGAGTGGGTTTTCAAGAGTGGGTGTTGTGGGGACCTTCGCATCAGCAGGTGTGGGGCAAAAGGCCAGATGACACCTCAGAGCATAGCAGGGAATGGGGCAAGCCCTTACAAGGGAATGTACAGTATGCTGGGCACACACAGTGTCCATCAGCCAGTACAGTAGCAGCCTGGAATAGTTTGGCTGGGTAGCCCTGCATGAGGGAACAGTCCTGAAATAGGTTGATAGCCTTGATGTTATTTTTGTTGAGCTGGAAACCACAGCCCTGGCATCCTGAGGGGCTGCCTGGCTCCCAGGTGGCTGCTCTGGGGTGGGTGTGCCCCCCTGCATCCTAATGTGAGAGGCGAGGAATTCACCTTTCAGCTGGCAGAGGAGGGGGATTTAGAGGCAAATGGGGAAATATTTGTAAAACTGAGCTTGCAATGCTGTGGAATTGAGCAATAGGAGCATGGCATGAGAAGTCAGTGGTTTACAATGCTGAGAACCAGAGATGGAGGAGAGGGGCCCAAGGAGGAATCCCTCCTCCCTTCCTGCACTGCTTCATCATGTGGATGGCAGTGAGAGCTCTGTTGCTGCAGCCACCTTTGTCTCAACAACCTGTGCATCACAATAGGTGCTTCTGTCAGAGCCACCATCTTGAAATATACCTCAATTTGTAAAATATCTCTGCAAGTGACGGTCTCCACAGAGAACTGAACAGTGGTCAACCAAATTCCTGGTCCAGTCCAAAAGCAGTCCTAGGGTTGTAGCCTTAAATCACTTAGGACTATGGAGTTTATGAGGTCTGTAGAAACTTTCTGACCTCAGTGATTCATTTTTAGCCAAAAATCTCTGCTTTTTGAATCTCAGCATGAGGCAAACTTTAGCAGGAAAACAGTTCAACACTCAAAAGCATATTATGCAGAAAAAAAGGTGTTAAGCCTAAAATTTCGTATAGGAAAGTTGGGAGGAAAGCTGCACCAAGCTCTACATATGAAGAAAACTCTGACTTACTGGGTCCTCAAAGTAAGTGACCACTTTTATAAGGTGATGATGATTTCCAGATTGCATGTTCCTGCCTGATTTGAGTGGGGGTGAAACGGGCCAATTTGCTGTCACTGGGTTTCCAGGTGGATCCTGCTTTCTCACTGCATCTGAAAGATAAGCAAAGCAAAGAAATTCAGGTTGAAATTGAGGGACTCCTGAGTCTTCATATGTCTTCAAAGAGTTTTGCTTGAAGACAGGACAGATACAACTACTGAGGTGTCTGCACAGTGGCAGCAAAGTGACACATGACCGTAAAGAGGAGAAATACCTCCAGAAATAGAAGCATATCTAGCTGCAGTGTGTGCTCCTCCTACACTGCTTTACTAACAGGGTATGAAAATCACGGTGGGATCACCTCCTTCTCTCCTTCTTAACACTCATTTGGGGCTCATTATTCTCTGTGGGAGTGTATGGAGAAAGGGATGTTCTTTGGGTACATAGGAGATGTTCCCATAGAGGCATATCTAAGGATCTCATGTTCTTGTGGCTCTCTCGTCAGTAAGGGGCTGTGTTAGAACAGGGAACTGAAAAAAATGAGTGCTTCAGGTGAATATGGGGAGAGGTGGAGGCTGTAGGGAACTCATAGTTTTCACAATATCCCACCTAGGAATTCTTCACCTACTGCTCTTAGAGTGAAATGTCATGGCTCATTTATTCTTGTCCCTATTGTGAACTTCTGTGAACTCTCTCACATTAAATTATACTTTGTTAAAACACCATCAATATGAGCACAAGCAGAAAAATTGTTCCTGGGTTTGTCCTGCTCCTCAAAGAGTTTAGTTCTTACCTTTGCAATCAGCATCCAGGTTTCTCTTCTTATCCTTAGGAAGGACAAAATCCCTTTCCATGACCCTTCCAGTGAACTTTCTGCCTGGAAACTCTGAAGCTGTGACTTCATTTAGAGCCTGAAGGGGCCAGCTCTGGATTGTGTCAGGCAGGATGTCCTGGGACTTGAAGTATTGAGAAGAAGTGATGGATAGGGGAAAATAAATAAATAAATAACACACCATTTTTGTTTCATTTCCCAAAGGTCTCCTTAACACCATTTCATTTTGAAACAAAAATGTGCAAGAGCCGTGTGCTGGAATGGGAAGATGGTCTCAATTCACAAGTGTGGGGTTAGCTCCTGGGCTCACAATGTGCTCCTTGAGGGCATGCAGCAAGGAGGAGAATGGAGACGTCCTTCAAATGTTCCCTGCCTTCATCTTTCTGGAGAGGAATGGGAGCATTTTCCTGAAGTGCATCTGAGACAAAAGTGTTTTTGGAATAAATATTAAGCTTGTCAAACATGGGCTATTGCGTGGTGGCTTATTGCACAGCTGCAAGAGTGCATTTCTCTCTGTTGTTAAAGTGAGTAAAAGTCAGTTGTTTTCCTCCAGGGGGACTTGAAGATGTGATGGAGCCTTCTGTGGTTCTCTTGGAATCAGGAGAGTTGCAAAAAACAGCTTTTCTCTACAATCCCTCCTCCAATGACTCCTAAATCTGAAATATTTGCTCACATTTCAGAGTTTCCAATGGTAAGAAAGATCCTAAAAGGATCTGAAGATCATAGGATAGAAGATCTTCTGGGTCTTAATACAAAATGTTTCTGTGCCTGTGAGGATAGCCATTGATTTTTATTGAAAAAAAAAATGTACTGAATGCAATGTTTGGCAACAGCATTCCCAAAATGGAACCTAAATGTATGGAGAAATTGAGAGCTATATGTGAATTTTAAGTGTAGTAATTAGACCTTTCACCTATCTGTCTGCCCTGAATTTACTTTCTAAATGTATTTTTTTTTAAAACCCCCAGTACCAGTCCAGACTGGGGGATGAACAGACCAAGTGCAGCCCTGCTGAGAAGGACTTTGGGGTGCTGGAAGAGAAACTGGACATGACCTGGCCATGTGTGCTCACAGCCCAGAAACAAACCGTGTCCTGGGCTGCATCTGAAGCAGCGTTGGCAGCAGGTCAGGGAGGGGACTCTGTCCCTCTGCTCTGCTCTTCTGAAACCCCACCTGCACTGCTGCCTCCAGCTCTGGGTCCCCAGAACAGGAAGGACATGGACCTGTTGGAGCAAGTCCAGAAAGGCCACCAAGTTGATCAGAGGGCTGGAGCACCTCTCTTATGAAGAAAGACTGAGAAAATTGGAAGTGTCCAGCCTGGAAAAAGAAGGCTTTGCAGTAACCCAATTGTGGCCTTGCAGTACCCAAAGGGAACTTACAGGAAAGATGTGGCAAGACTATTTGCAAGGGCATGCAGTGACAGGACAAGAGAGAATGGGTTCAAATTGAAAGAGATTAGGTTAGATTAGATATGAGGGAAAAATTCTGCATTGTAAGGGTGGTGAGGCACTGGAACAGATTGCCCTGGGAAGTTGTGGCTGCCCCATCCTTGGTAGTGTTCAAGGCCAGGTTGAATGGGGCTTGGAGTAACCTGGTCTAGTGGAAGGTGTCCCTGCCCATGGCAAGGGAGTTGGAACTAGATGATCTTCAAAGTCCCCTTTCCAAACCATTCTATGATTCTAGGATGACACTGAGGCAGCTTAGGTCAAATCTAGCATTTATATCTATATCTCTGTATTTGCCTGTGTGTCCACCATAGTGGTACCTACATATTCATAAGAATGTGGGATGAGGAACTAGGAAGGATCACCTCAGTGTATGCTGTGGCCTTCTGTGTTTCAGGCAGCAGTGATATGTAGGCTCCCCCACATCCACCCCATGTCTCCACTAATTTAGTCAGATCCATCTGACTGAAAACCACTTTGTGTCGTATAGTCATTATTGGAAGTCTGTTCCAGGCAAAAGCTTCTCAGAGGGTTGTCTTCTCCCTCTAATTTTTTGCCTAATTTATTCCTGGCCTCTTCATACCAGTTTGTTCCTGTGCCAACATTGTCTTTTAGCTTCAATAGCTCGATTGCCTCCCTGATGCTTGCCCCAGTGTATTTATAGACCCTGTCTCCTCTCAGCTTTCATTCTGTGGCCTGAAAGAGCTTTTCTAGCAGATGACTACCTAGGGAGCAGAGATGTGTGGTCACATCTCAGCTGGCCAGACAGGCGCTGGCGCCCATGGCAGCCCTGGGGTGTCAAGGCAGGGTGGGCTGTGCAGTCCCAACAAAGAGCTTGCAGGGCAACCTGGGCAGCTGATGTCCCTGCTGGCATGTCCTAGGCAGCAGCTCACAGGCATGATGATACCCAAGAGATCAAGTGTCTGTGTCACTGTGTGGTGGAGTCAGCCTGCCTTTGCACTATGTCCAAAAGTTGCTGCTAACAACCGATGAAGAAGCTGTACTGATGCTTCAGGAACCATTCATGAGCCATTGGTGAGAGACCCAAAGTCAACAGATTTACTTTTTCCTTAAGAAGTTTAAGAAGTGGCGCAAGGATGAGACCAAACCATGACTTCTCCACTCAGAGATGACTCTTCCTACCACCTCACTCAGCTGGAGAGGTGGTGCACTCTGCACTGCGATGGCTTTAAAAAATTGGATCACAGCCTATCCTACTCTCTCCAACCTTTGTGAACTATGTGAATGGAAAAAAGAGGCACAAACTGTGAGAGTGAGAGGCTGCTGCCCATCTTTGACTTATTGTGGTATCCATGCACAGAGTGTGAAGGGATGGAATGCATGGCTTTGCCACGGATGCATTAGGTGACCCTGTGGCAGCAGTTCTACCTCTTTTTGCTTTCTCATCTTCTCTGGTCCCCCCTGAGGACCACATACACTCAACATACAGCCCAGAACACTGCAGGGGCCTTGATTTTGGGGTTTCCAGGGCCTTCTCCAGCGATTCCAGCCATCGCTTCCTTAGTTGTTTATTGTTCCCCTCCGCCTCTGAACCGGCTGCTCACATTGCAGAATTTACAAGGACTGATGGTATTCCATGGGAAGGAAGTGGAGCTGCATTTTAGCTTATATTTATGTGGTTCTCCTACTTCACCTATGCTTAGGGCTTCTGTGAGATCTGTCATCACTCAGCAAAAAGGAAGGAAACAATGAGTCCTGGTCTGAAAATGATTTTTCTTTTGCAGACACTTCTGATGAAAACAGAAATCTTCTCGAGTCTGTCAAAAGGGAACTGAATATGCTGCAGCTGAGAGTGGCAGCGGTAGTTTGTTTTTCCTGGTCCAGGTTGTTTCAACCACATGCTTGTCCATCCTAGTGCCTCCTTTTTGGCTGCAAACTGTTCTTCCAGTGTGGTCTGACGGCACCTTCTGCCTCTGCAGAAAATGGAAACCCCAGGAGAAAACTGAAGCTCCCATAAAGCACTTTAGGTCTGATGGTTTTCCTGTGGTCAAAAAAATTTCCATTCTAAAATTTACTCTTTTTGAGGGAAGGTTAAAACATCAATAGAAATGTGACCATACATGGGCAAGTTAATCCACCCTAGTTGTGTCACCCAGTGTTTGGTGCCATGTTGTAGCAGTATTGGATGCAAACACTTTGCATGTGATGTGCTGCTTTGAGCTTTGCCTGCACCCTGACACAAAGGCAGTAACTGCAAATGCTTTATTTCAGGAGATACTGAAGACTTAAGGTGAGGTGCTCACAAACAGCTCTAAGAAATACCACAATAAAGACCAGCTGTAGAAATAACTTACACCCAGTGCAGAGGTTTTACCAGGAGTAGTACTTGGAGAAGATGATTTCACCTTGTGTTTCTCTTGTCTCCTCCTTTGACAGCCAGTCCAATATCACCGCAAGTTTTCAGCTCTGCCTTTCATGCCCCAACCTGGTTAGCAAACTTATGCCTGCAGACAAATTCTGTGAAATTCCTGTTTTTCTCCCCTTTGGCAGAAGGATGAACTTTGGAAACATTTTAGTGTGTGGATGGAGGGCAGGGATTGTTGGAGAGTGGTGCAGCAGAGCCAAAGCCTGGTGGCATGGACACCCTGTGAGGCAGGAGAGAGGAGCTGTCCTTCTCCAGCATGGTGCCATCAATGTGGGGATGACATGCAGCACTTTAATACCATTAACACCAATGGGAGTCAGTTGAAAGACTCAGAATGAAATAAAATGAACCCATTTTCTAGATGTGGGGCTCAGCAGGCTCAGATGTTTGTCATAGGGGCTGAGGACAAAGATGGCTTGGTCTGTGAAGGTCTGGGGACTCGCAAAGGTGTTTGCAGCTCATATCCCCACTTGGATATGAGCTGCAAACATCCACAGGGCTGAGGATGGCTGCAACGTGCCTTTTGTGGTGCTGTGACCCACGGGGTTGTGTGGTGTCACTGCTGGGGCAAAGGCATGTGGCATCTGCTGGGGAAGGGATGGGAGCTGCTTCGTGTCGCAGCCACGTGAGGGTTTGCAGGCAGAAAGCAATTTTTCAAACCTCTGTGCTTACTTTCTCCTGACCTATGTGTGATAAAGAGCAAATTGCCCAGGTTGAAACAAAAATAGCAAAAAAATGAAGAGGGATGGAGGTTACAGTCTTTTTGTTTGCAAGGGGGACTGTAAAACAGCTTTTGAGGGAAGTGCTGGGTCTTTCCCATCATGGGGCTGCCTGTGCTCACTCAGATTTTCAGAGTCTGCAAATATGTGCTAGAGGGAGTTGACCATTGCATTTCTGTCAGCTCCCTCCTCAAAGGCAATACTTGACATCCTGCTTCTCTTTTCCTCTTATTTGTCTCCCCCCTGCCTCCCCTTTTCCCCTGTCCACATGACAGTCATAAAAATATAATGGAAACAATATGGGAGTAGTCCTGGTTAGAGCAGCTTCCTTGTGGATGAGAGCCGGGTGCAGTAGCTGGGAAGGCTGTGAGAGGTCTCTTTGGAAAGGCACCAAGGGTGGGTCAGTGTCCATGTTTCCAAAACCAGGCCTGCACCAGGACCATACTGGTGGGGTGGGGCCATTGGGGTACCAGGCACTGGGGCATCGTGCTGGTGGGTTAGGAAATGGCAGGATGAGGTTATTATATTTGATTTTATGTTTTGTACTGAAGTTCTCTTTGGGGCAAGGCTGTGCAACCATCAGAGGGTGCTAAAAGCATCCTGAACCCTTTCCTTCTTCCATCCGGGCCTTGGAGCTTGCCAGTCCCTGCTGGGCAGGAGCTGCTGTGGATGTGCCTGTTGACTGTAGCCTGCTGGCGGGTGTCTGCAGCCAGGAAGGACAATATGCTGATTGCAGAATCCGGTTTAATTACTCACAGCACATGCCGTTAAGAGAAATTGGCTCAGCTTCCTCAGGAGCAACACATATGAACTGACTCACCTTCACAAAACTTGGCTCACATGCTAATTAGATGGCTTGGCTTAAAAAGATTGAGCCCCTACTCTACCACCAGCTTGAAGGACCCAGTGTTATTTAAAGAGCCTGGGTTTCCTTATATAAGAGTTCAATTGTTTTTTCAACAGAAAAAAAAGACCCCAAAAAGAAAAGAAAAAAAGAAAAAAACCCAACCCAGCCTTTAAACAGAATATAAATTTATACATCATTGAGTTCTTAATTTTCATGGAATTTCTCTCCCCCTCACAGACAGAAGTTGTATATACAGGATTTTAGTATTTCCTCTCCGGCTCCAGCCCCAATTTGAAGGACTGTAAAAGTTTGAACCGATTCCAATAGTGCGCGGTTTGCATGGTCTGTGCTATGCTGCAGAGTCAAAACAGCCCACACAGTAACAGACATGCAGTAAATCTTGGGAGAAGTGTTTCCTTTCTTCACACACACACACACACACAGAGGATCTCAATTCAATTATAGTTTTAGAATAATACTGAAATTTGGAGGCAGGAGATAAAAAAGCAGGCAGTGCTCCTCGCAGCGAGGAACCGGGCGTGTTTTGAAGCATGATCAGGTTTCACGGAGCTCGGAGCTGATGATAACGTGTTCAGCACATCCCGCGGTCGGGCCAGTTTGCAAACACCAACTCATTATTAGTGAATGATCATAGCAGTTAATTGTCTTTGGAGGGAGATTTAGAGTCCCCTTGCAGCGCACTTTTCTGCCTGTCCCTAGTACTTTTTCACGGCTCTTGGGAAGAACAGAATGTAAACCCGCAGATTATCAAATCAGCCTTTAATAACGCCGCGAGACCTTCGTGTGCCACAAACACACAGAACCCTTCCTTCTCCTCTGCCTTTTCTCCCTCATACATGTTATAAACAAAGGAAGAGAGCAGCGGGCTCTGTGCCAGATCTACCCCCGTTTTCTCTTTATGTTCCCTTCCATCACGCTTCTGCCTAATTGTATCGTGGTGCCTGCGGGAGAGGGGCTGTATCACTGAGTGTTTGCAGAGTGCTCAGCAGCAGCAGCGATCACTGCACCAGAAGCAGAACTCAGGGCTTTGCTGGCTGAGAGTGAGGCACGTTTTAATAACCGAGTGACACTGGGTCAGGAGTTTGCCAGCGATTCTCACATCAACCCTGCAGCATCTGTCTGGGCTGAACGCTGTGAGCTGGGATGTCTGTCCTCCTCCGAGAAGGAGGCTGAGTTGTGACTTTGGAGAGACGAGCAGTTCATTTTGTGGGAACTGTTGCTGTTTGTCATGCAGGAATGAGCCCAGAGACTGGGTGTAAAACCTTCCGTTTCCTTTCCAGGTCAAGAAAGGCTGTGAAAGGGACCCAGCTGAGAGATAAACATCACAGAATCGTAGAATGGTTTGGGTTGGAAAGGACCCTAAAGATTATCTAGTTCCAAGCCTCCTGCCATGAGCAAGGATGCCACCCACCCACCAGGTCAGCCCCATCCAATCTGGCCTTGAACACTTCCAGGGATGGGGCATCCACAGCTTCCTTGGGCAACCTGTGCCAGTGCCTCACCACCCTCACAAGTAAAGGGTTTCTTCCTAATATCCGATCTAAACCTGCCTTTTTTGAGTTTAAAGCCATTCTTCCTTGTCCTGTGATGTCCTTGTCAAAAGTCCCTCTCCAGCTCTCTTGTAGCTCCTTTATGCACTGGAATGTTCCAGAAGGTATCCCCACAGGCTTCTCTGAGTTGAACAACTCCAGCTCTCAGCCTGGCTCCACAGGAGAGGTGCTCCAGCCCTCTCAGCATCTCTTTGGCCTCATCTGGACTTGCTCCAACAGATCCACATCCTTCCTGTGTTGGGGGTCCCAGAGCTGGACACAGCACTGCAGGGGGGGGTCTCATCAGAGCAGAGCAGAGGGACAATCACCTCCCTTGACCTGCTGGTCTCACTTCCTTTGATTCAGTCTTTCGTTCGGATGCAAACATGAGAGCAGGGAAAGAGTTTGGACTGGAGAAGGGGAGATCAAGCAGAAGTAGCAAGAACAAGGAGGGCAGTGAGAAGGTAAAGCCAAGAAAAGGCAAACGCGGGAGCCCAAGAGATCTGACTGACTGAAATGTTTCCCACTCTGAGATTTGGTTGTTGAACTTTGCCTTGGAATTGGTTTCATGACCAGGTGGAAGATCCACAGGGATTACACCCTTGCTCTCTCTCTGCAGAAATCAACATTTGTATTTTAAGGGGTAGCCCAAGAACTGCTTTCCCAACAGTAACAGAGAGGGGTTTTGTTTATAGGTGTTCAATAGCAAAACCCAAAAGCCAGAGGAGCTGGGCTGTGGAGGCTGGAGATTCACCCTCTGGCACAGAGGTTAAAAAGTGCCTTTGGCTGATGCATTTCTGTAGCATCCAGAGAATTAGACGGGAGAATGGAGCAGATGAGCAGCATTTCCACCCACCATGGGAGGTTTTGCACCTCTGCTTGAAGTTGCCTAACTGAAGTCTGTGTTACCCAGAATTTCAAAATCTGGTCCTGATTTCCAGTGCCTTTTCTAACAGAATTTGTGTTTGGGCCTGTAGCCAAGCACAGTTCAGTTCTGCACCCCTGTAAGTTTGGGTAGAACAGGCTGGAGGGTTGGAGCACATCAGTGAAATGTTAGTGAAATGTGTCCCTGCCCATGGATTTCAATACTGTGTGCTCTCAGAAGCAGCCTATTGCACAAGTCACATTGCCTGTGGTTTTTAACTGGTAGCCAGATCAAAGTACAAGGATCTTTCCAAGTATTTTAGGTATGTTGTGTTTTATCTTTGCTCCTTTCCCTTTCCTCAACAGAATCTCTGCTATCCAGTCAATATCTTCACCTGAATCACTTTATCAACCAAATTTGAAAAAGGCAGGGTGGTCTCATGGATAGTTTGGTTTAAAATTGATTTGTGCAAATTGGTTTGGGGCAGGAGGGACCTGGATTATGCCCCTGGGATGAGACCACAGTCCCTTCACTGCTGGGCAGCACATATTGTACCACTGACCACACCTTTCCTGGCCTGGGAAAAAGGGCAAAAGTTGTAAGCGAAAAGTCTTTGGGAAAATAGGTTTCATCGGGCCTACAACTCCATTAAAAGAAAATAAAATCTTTCCAAGTTCAAAATCAATTGTTTCAGTGCATTTTAAAATGTATCTGCCTGGAGAGCTGTTTTGGTTTTTTACATCCTCTTTTCAATAGTCCTTTGGCCATGATGGAGAAGGATTCCCAAAGATTGCCTATGTATAACCTTAGATGTGGCTCCTCTCTAAGATCAGGTTACCTAATATACTTCTACAGTCGGGTATGCTGACATTAATTAAGTAATTAAATTAATTCATTAAATGCAGCCTGCATTTAGTAACTCCTGTTTTGAGTCTTTGAAGTGACATTGTCTCTAACCCCACTAAAGCTGGTACCCAGGAAAGATGAGCCTGCACCAACATACCTGAGTTTTTAGTGTTGTGTTCAGCTTGCTGCCAGTAACATACCCAAAAATTTAATTGCAAATGCAATAATAATTGGAAAAACAGTCACATTGCCTTTTTTTTTTTTTTTTTTTTGTCATTCACATATTTAGGAGTGAAAATACTGTCATAGCTAATGGCTCAGTATAGATGGGTTTCCATGCACCTCACAGCTCTGAGAATCCCAATGGATATGCAATTGTCTAAGCCATTTTGGGTCACCAAACACACAGGTTATTTTAGAAACTGCACATTAAACTTCTGGGAGCCTCTAAAGTGAGGGTTTGCTGTCACATAGAACTGGTGTGGGATGCGTTTGGGAGCCAGGATTTGGTAGCATTTCATCAGAGCATTTGCAAGCAAAGGCACCAGAGCTGTTGGTGGCTTTGGGACAGCCTGGACCAGAGTGGTGGGGAAAGTAAGTCCCTTCGATAATGGAGCAACTTTATTTTTGCTTCCTGTTCAGAATGATGCTCATAAGACACTGCCTGGGGCCAGAAACTCTTGTCTACCACATGGACAAAACAAGAATAGGGCTCTGTTATTCAAAGTTCATTTAAAAATACTTTGATGACTCACAGGGAAGGACAAATCAGCTTCATCTTGCCAGGTCTTAGTGGGTTTTGTGGAGGTTTTTTTTTGTTCTAGGAGGCTTCAACGCTCATCCAAAGGTGCAAGCTGGGGATCCTGGTGAGTGGTTTGGGCAAATTAGAGAGACCATGCTGGGTGGTAGCTGGGGAGTTCTCCTCTAGAGTTTTTATCCTACTAGATCCCTTCAAGTTGCCTACCCCAGATGAAGTACATCATCACAGACTCTCATTTCCCCTCTTTTGATAAGTATGATTAGAGCTGGCTGCTGGTGCAATGAGCTTCACTAATACAAATCTTGTAAGCTATCACTTGAAGGTGCAAACCAGCTTTTTGTGCCAGAAACATGGGCTTCTTGTCACTAGGGGGAATTTCTCCTCATTACTTTTAAGCAGAGGTCTCCTGACCTCCAAATAAGCAAACAACCAAAGGCGGCATCTCATACGCACTGAAAACCGGTGGTTTGGAGAAAGATCGCATATTGGGATGAGAGGCTAAGCTGTGAGAAACAGAATTTTGTTTGTTTGTTTGTGTGCTACAGAAGCAAACATTTGTAAAAAATGTTTTGCTCCAGCCAAGCTTAAAATTTGTAGCTTTATTTCAATAACACAAAAAATTAAAACACATTCTTGTGTTGAGCCAAATGGTTCTTTTGGTTTAAGGCAAAACATTTTTTTTTCAGGCCTTTGTACAAAAAGCAAGGAACCAAATAGCTGTGTGGAAGTTACAGCTCCTTATAATCCCAAGGCCCATCTCTTTGGGCGTTTACCCACAGTGAAGGAAATTTCGATGTCATTTCCACACCCGCTGGTGGAAGGTCCAGCTTCAAACCCCACCTTGTACAGCTGCACCACAAAGCTACACGTTATTCAGCAGAGGATGTTCTTCAAATCTACTTCTTAGAGCTTCTTATGATGAAACACTAAAAATCCTTTCAGCTGCATTGCTTTCTCTCCAGCCTGTAGGTTAAGTTTCCCAATATTCACAGAATGGTTTGGGCTGGTAGGGACCTTAAAGATCATCTAGTTTCAACTCCCCTTCCATGGATAGGGACACCGTGGAAAGGGACACTCTGTCTATGGCATATTCATGTTGATGTATGAAACATTTAACAATGTCAGTAAGAGAATATAAAAAATCCCACCAGAGGTCTGTGACAGGGTGACTCAGATGACACACTGCAGCCTGTATCTAGACTGGGAGTGTATTTTAGTCAGAGCTCAGCAATCCATGATGCTTCCCACATTTCTGCAGCTGGTTTTGTGTCTCCTACAGGTCATCTTCTCCCGGAGGGGAAACTGAAGCTGCGCCCTGTCATCCCTGGCAGCAGGAGGTGGTGCGTGGTCCCCAGCTGGCCCAGGGGACAGCACGCTGCTCCTGCAAAGCTGACCTCAATAACACAGCCCACGGAGCTTTGGTAATGCTTAATTGTGTAGCTCTGTCCTGTGGTCTGGTGGTTTGGGACAGGGAGGTTGGGAGATGTTCAGGAAGAGGAGGGAATGAAGAGAGGTCACTCATAGCCCAAGGGAATGCACTAACCATGAAACTGTTAGATGAAAGAAAGGGGTGTTGATGTGTGTAAGGGAGGAACAGTCATAACTGCATTTTTGGGTGAACTTACTCCCCACTGAAAATAAGCAGTCTGGCCTTCTCTGCAAAGTCACAGCCTCCCATTCAGGTCTTTGGGTTCTCTGTTCACAGAGTGACCTTCAGTTGTGTTGAAGACTCTGCAAATCTCTGTTTTGGGGAGAGTGGTAGCTGGAATGGAATGGCTCCTTACATAAGGCCAAGGGACATGAATAGTTCAAGGCAGCTGCAGGGATTAATGCTTTGCAGGGCGGCTCTTTGTCTTGGACCATGGAGAGGACTGGTATTTGGCACTCTGTTTTGTTGCATATTTTATGGTCTGGAAGAGGTCTTAACAACTTTTATAATGCAGTCACTCCACAGTGGCTCTCTTCAGTGGGGCTGAGAGCTTGCTGGTGTGAAAGCATGAGCTATTTTTCCTTTTGTATGGATGTATGGGACAGGATGCTTCCCACCAAGGAATTCTTTCCAGGCAGAGGTAAAAGACTTGCTGGTATGATCTGAGAATTCAGACGTCATGAGATTTGGGGTGGAGTTCTGAGTTTTGGCAAGGTGACACATGTTTTTGGTTTGGTTTCTGCCTTCAGAATGGGAACATGCCTATGTAATGAGCCATTGGCACAGGGCACTGGGGTCTGAGACCATGACCAATGCTTTGTGATGCCAGGCATGAACCAGACATAAAGACTATCCTTAGTAGACACCAGCTCAAGACATTTAGTGGTAGGATCTCTCACTTGTGGTAATGGAGATGATCCTGAGCCTTGTAGGATGGTTTTATCTGTGAGGTCAACTGCTATTGTAAGCACGAAGCCACTGCTGGTTCCTGCACTTTAGGCAAACAGAAAACATCTTGGTCTTGCCTTCTACCTGCAGAAATCTGCTACTGTGCCAACTGTGATTCCAGATTTCCTTCATGCTGCTTCTCTCTTGTAGTTTATTTATTCTTTCCAGCATTTATTTGTTTTCCACCTTGTTTATTACAATGGAATTTCTCTCTTCTGGTTCAGTCTTTGCTTCTTAGAGGCTTGTAGCATGTCCAGCTACTGTTGTCATTGAGTTGGAGGGACAAATTTGATGCAATCTCCCACTAGGCTATAGGAAATCTGTAGGAATGTGGTCCCATTTTGAAATTTCATGGAGGGGAAATGCACATTCTGTGAGATCATCCATTGTGATATCTGTTGGGAGGAACTAGAGATGCCATGTGCAGTGCTCAGCTCACCCAAACCCCATCTGACAGGAAAAGGAATTCCTGTGTAATAAAAATTAAGATAATTGCCTATGAAGAAATGTTTCATTGTGGAGGGTATTTTCAAACACATTAGTGGACAGGAGGTCAAATTCAGGGAACATAAGATCAGAGGTGGAAGAGGTGACTTTGTTTTTCTTTAAATTACCATTTTGCTTTTTAGCAGATGCTGTTGGGTACTGGGGTAAGTCTTCACTTACTTTTCTGGAGAAAGCTTAAAAGTCTTAAAACTGTGTAAGCTCTGAGCAAAGGGAGAGACACCTGTTTCTGTCTGCAAGAGAAGGGCAGCAATAGTGGGGTGAAACAGCATCTGATGGTTGGGATCTGGGATAGGATTAGCAAAAGCCCAGATCTGAGTTTCCAGGCAGCATGTTGCTGACAAACAGGATTCACAAACACTCAGACTCGCTCAGATTTTGATCCCTGCTTGTTTTATGCAGTAGTCCAAGGGGTCCTTGAAAGAATGTTTCACCACTCTGTCCTTCCATAGGGACCTTGTGTCTCTTTGATATGGAGGGGCCTTGGACCAAGCTGCTGTGGCAGCCTATCTGCTCATCTCCTTCAGCTGCACTCTCCAGAGAATGTTTTTGTTTTCTTTGTCTCCTCCTCACTAATATTTCCTTCTGTTTGTCCTTGACTTTACCCGATGAGAATATGCCTGTGTGTTGTCTACAATAGATTTTTGAATGAGTGCCTTTTGGGCAGCTGGTGGTGTTGGCATTTTGGTGTAAACTGGCAAGAAAAAAAGGGAAGAAATTGTATTCAGGACTCCAAAGATTGAAACCACCTCATTTTTCATCCCCTTTGATTAACTCACCAGTTTATTTGCCTGTAACAATGACAAATGACGCCACCAGCTGATGCTATCACATTTGGCAGAGTCAGCCTAGTTTTGAACTCAACAATTAAAACTCTCCATGGGACAGATTTATGATTATGCTTCATGAGCTCTTGGGGAGAAAATGTCTTTGACAGATACAAGCTAAGTAGGAATCTGAAAGGTTCCTAACAGCAAGGACAAATAGTTCCTTCATGTCCTATCTACTTATTCTGAACTTTTTAATATTAACTAATGCTGATAAATACTGTGATCATAGGTTTTCTGTGTTTTACTTTCATTGCTTTTTGTCTGTTTTACTGTCAGTGTAGTGCTGCTGTTATAGATGGGAAGCTCTTCCACAGAAATTACCTGTGCTGGCTTTACAGTAGTACAGGGTCTAGAAAGCCTTAAAATGCCTTGTCCAAGAAGCTGAGGGTAGAGGATTTCTTGTTGAAATAGAAGTATCACCTCCCTGGCTTTTAGGAAAGGCTCTCTGAATGCAGAAAGCTCAAACCAAGAAAGCAAACTAAAACTCCAAATGCATTCTTCTCCTTCTGTTGTTACCTGGAAGGTGGCTGGGAAGGTGTCTCATGGTTGTTGAGTTTTCAGGTCAAATGCTACTGAACGTCAGGGCTTTACAAGGAAGTGACCTCCTGCTGCTCTTGTTCCATCCATTCATACCAACAGTTTTGTGTGCTGAGATGCTCTTCTTGTGGGATGGTCCCAAATTAATTTCTTTCCTGAACTGTGCCTGACATGTTTTACAGACAGTGGAGAGGAACAGACATCCCCAACTCCCCCAGAGTACTTGGAATGCTGTCCATGAGTCCCACCCAATGTCCTGAAGTCCAGTTAAATCCCTGTCATGACTGTAACAAGTGTGGTCAGACTTTGACGCTACAAGTTCTGTGCCCAGATCCTCATTCCCTTGCAAGTCCCAGCACATAGTTCTTGTCTGGGAAGAAAGGATAGGAGGAAATCTCCAGGAGAAGCTCCAGCCATGCTCACAAGAGGGTAGAAGATTCCCATGAGGATTCCCCCCACTTTGCTGGAAAACAGCTCTAATCAAATCAGGGGTGAGATGATCTGTGCTTGCTGGTGTGAGCCCTGCTGCAGGATGAGTCGGGAACGACACACCTGGTCCTCCAGAGAAGACTCAGGTAGACCCAAAGGGTTCTGCCTTTGACATGAAGTCTAAACTCATGCATTACAGGCAAATCCAGCAAAATGAGAGGCAGTGCAGTAAGTCTGACCTGTACAATGCAGTGTACTCACCCACCCCTCCCCTCCCACAGCGCTGTTAGTAATTAATTTGGCACATCTGCTAATGCTCCTTGTCTCTCTCCACTGCCCATGGCTCTTGTTTAAATGTTAATACCATGTGTGCTACCTTTTATCTGGAGATGAAGATGGATTGCTCTGTCAGGCTGGATTTAAATTCATTTTGCTGTTAAAAATTTGTAATTATATTGAAAGGTTGTATGAAGTCCAAGACCTCTCTGGGCTACTGCGGTTAATTAGCTGCTACAGATATTGTGCATTCAATCAAATTGTTCTCACTGCATTAAACTCAGTTATTAAACATTTGAAATAGTTGAGATATTAGCAATGCTTGATCGCTGGAAGGTCACACTCTTCATTACTCATCCAGGCTGTGTGTCGTGCAATTTAAGTGCAAATGGATTTGTGGGTTGAAGAGCCCTCTGAGAAGGGATTTGCTAATGGTTGGTAGATTTGCAGAGTCACTGAGGATGTAGTTATGAGACTGGGACCTTCAAGAAAGGAGCAAGTTCTTCATGCAGCAGATCAAGGGAGATGTGTTACTGCAAAGCAAACACACACACCAAGCAAACAGTGTTCATGAGGGACCTACTGAAAAGGTCCCATCAGGCTGTTTGAAGTAAGGGAGAGGATCACTCCAAATAAATTTAGATGACAGTGAGGAGAGAGCTTTTGGTCATGATATGAAATTTGAACTGGCTAGGGGACTACTCCATATAAATGGAAATAAATAACTTTGTGTGCTGATACTCTGGAAAATATTGGGTTTTGTCCTTGTCCTTCTTTTCCTTCTTGTGCTCTCACACCGTCCTTCATGCCAGGAGGTCCAGGTGTGTCCTGTGACCATTGCCATATGCTGGATGTGCAATGTATGCCAAGCTCCTCACAACCAGATCTACACCACACACCATGTGCTGGGACACCTATACCACGAACAACCAGGGGAAGACTCTCCTCCTACACAGGTCACTTGGACCTGGCACGTAGCTTGTGGGGAGGGGATGACCCTGAGCTGGTAGTGGTGGTGGTCGTGCTATATTCCACAGTTGCAACCTCTCCTCATTCTTCTAACCTGCTTTTGCTCTGCTACATCACTAAACACGTTGCTGATCCACTGCAAGTTGCCGCACACACTCTTCCAAATAACTCCAATTTCTGTCACATGCTGGCAGCCCAGTTCTTCTCTCCCGTGTTTGGCTCTCTGCTCCTTCCTTCTTCTGCATCAGCCCTCCCTGATGGCACGCAGCTGGCTTCTGGGAGGGAAGAGCAGCTTTGGAAATGCTAATGGCCACTTCAAGTGCCAACAAAAGCCTTGTGACCAGACGGGGAAAACATCTCTTGAAGGTGCATCTGGTGGCACTGGCAGACAGAAGAAAGCTTCTGACTGATGGGCTGGGTTCTGCCCAGTTTGTTTGAAGTCACCATGGGATGTGGCTGAAATAATCTGTGAGGTACCTAATGAGGATACCATCACCTTAGAGATGGGGAAACCGAGGCAGGAGGTTGCTCCAGGTCACAGGCAACAGAAATCTAATCTTTTCTGGAAACAAACCTACAGCTTTTCCATCTCTCAAAGTCCACTTCAGTGCTTTATTTGGCATATTAAAGACAGCCTCATCCCCTCTCTGCAGGGATGATGCTGCAACACGGGCTCCATATTTCAAAGCAATGCAACAGATCCTCCCTCCTCAGCAGCTTTCACCTGCCACCTCCATGTCCCTAAGCGAGGGAGGCAGTGACTGTTCAGTTCTCCCAAAAAACTGCAGTGATATGTGCTGTACCCCGATTCTTATTCCAGGTCCTCTGCAGAAATCAATATCCCTATCTGCTCCTCTCCAGGAATGTGGTGTGCTTGTCTTCATCGATCTGTCTTTTGGAAAAATACAGAGAAGAGGTTATTCTTTCTCTCTCTGCTGGACATGTGCAATCTCCCAGCCCCACAGGCTGCAGCTGGTTTTCTTTGTCAAAGGATTTTGGCTTAGCTGCCGTGATAATTACACAGCTGGGCAGTGGGAAATCCCGCCCAGTAGCTGACGCCTGCCTAATCGCCGCTGGTTGTGTTCGGAGACTCCAGGACCTGCTGTAATAACACAGCCACTTAATTAGTCTTTTCCTGAGTAATGGCTTTGGAAAGCAAAGGAATTGCAGCTTCCTAGAATCTCTTAACTATGTGAGTACATGATGGGTGAAAACAGTCCTGATAAAGGGCCACGAAGGGAGGTTATGCAGCTGGATGTCAAATCTTTGCCCTGCCTCAGTTTCCCCTTCTTGGCTTTCTTGCTCTCTGCTGTCGGGACAATCCAAGTAACACCCACTCCTGGGGCATGGTTTATTATAAGGACATTATAGTTCAAATGTCAGTATAAATCATTATAAATATTTCCTTCTCTCCCGGGGCTGTCTGGCATTTCAACCACCTCTCCCTTTGTGAGGCTTTCACCACCAGCAGCCCCAGCTCACTGCCCAGGCTAACTGCTCCATGTGAGTGCCTCTGCAACCAGCCTGTGCTGCTATTTTAGCTTGTTTCCAGGTTTGTATTAAAGATACAGTGTCTCTTCTGTATTTGGAACATTCAGATGCTGAATTAACAGTGAACTGAATCTCAGTAATTTACAGTGCCTGTGCTTTCACCCTGTTGCAACTGGCAAACCTTTTGCTGAGATTTAAACTGATTTATTTCCTTTGCCTTGCTTGCCTTGGGCTTTGGGGACAGCATTGTTAACCACGGCCCAGCTGACAGCATTGCACTATGTCAAAGCTTAAATAAATGTTGCTGAAAATCAGAGTTAAAGTATTGTGAGGGCCATTATTATCCAAACATAGAAAAAGAAAAAAACTTCACCCATTCCTCTTCCTCGCTGACCACCCAGCCCCCTTATAATCCTTCATTACTCCTTTCTTGATGCCTGGCATGTGAGCACCTACCTGCTTTTCAGACTCTCTTCCTTATCCCTGATTCATCTTCAAATCCTGACAGTACCTTTGTCCTCATAACCAGCTCCTGATCTGTCTCCTCCTCGACCACACTTTCCTTATTCCTTCCCTTCTCCAACCAACCCCAAATCCACCTCTTCCTGTCATCATTCCTTGTCTTGGCTGATCCCTCCAAACATCTTGCTCTAAGATCCCCAAAATGGCATTTTTGCTGTGTGGAAATCCAATTTTTGCCTAAATTTAAGACTCTTCACATCCCCTCTTCCTCCTGGAACACTTTTCCACTTTCCACTGACATGTGTGGTTGCCTTCCCTGTGTTGGTCTTCCTCATAGGTCTTCCATGCTCTAGCAAGGTCATCAGATAACAATCAATGCCCCAACCACAGAATGCATCCAAACAGACCTTGAAAGCAAGAAAAATAGGATATTTCAGGGGGAACAGCAGCCATAATATGGTTCTACTTAATTATAAAGACTCCAGATCTCTTTGCTTTTACTGGGCAAAGAACAGCTCATTCAATGGCCATTTAATGGGAGATTGGTTGGAAGAGTGAAATTCAAAACCCAGTCCAAATTCCCATTCACAGAACCTCAGGAAGCTGAGATTTTTTATTGTAGTTTGGATCTGCATCACAAAAGAACAGCCTTAAATTCTGACACTGAGACTCCAGTCCAAATTTCCCTCACTTCTGTGCAGTTTCTGGTTTCAGTGTTGGGTCAGATCAAGGTTATCCCTGGCGACAGGGTTGTAACACCTAGTTGTGAGTTGGGTTCACTCTTCAGCTCCACCTCAAAGTTCAGCACTTGGGGCACAGAAGCATTAGTGGTTTTTTCTTTCTTTTTAGTCATTAGCACTGTAGTTGTGTCAAGAGTTCGTAATAGCTGATTTTTCCTGCCCATCTGTCACGTCCACCTTTGCTGTGCCAAACTTTGAATATTAGTGATGGTTGTGTCAGCCACGTACTTTGTGGATCTCGTGGTAGACCCTGGGCCAGCAGCTATAACAAACCTGTGGGTAAATGACATTTGGACACTTTGGAAGACAGGTACCAGCACCTTCATCTCCCAGAACAACAAAATATGTTCCAAGTACAAGTACTGCTGAATCTAGGCTCCAGATACTTATTTCCCTTTGCTACAATTCTTAATTTCCAGGGAGATAGTTGGTTTCTCATAGAAAAAGTGCAGGCCATTCCCACCTCAGAACTGTTTGTCCCTAGGAGAGTCAGCATGGCTGCTCCACAGCTATAAATCTTGGCCATGTGATGTTAAAAACCAGGCCACAGTCACAGCCCCGAGTCCCATGGGTGTGAAAAGTGAGCTGGGGAGAGGAGATAAAAGTGAGGGTGTGATACTCTCTCCAAGGGATCTGCTTCCAGAGCTGATGGATGAAATTGTTCATTCAAAACATAAATTTTTTTCCGAAGATGCCTTAAAAAAACCCAAAAAAACCTGTGGGAAATGTCCAATTTCAGTAACAATTTTAAGGTTTTCATTGAGGAAAAAAAAGCTTTAAAAATGTGCAGTTTTTTGGCAAAAGAAAGCTCAGGAGTTTGGCAAAAACCCAAACCCAAACCAAAACCCAGAAACCCCAAATTGTTTTGGTTTCTGGCCAAAAAGTTTCCAGGCTTTGATTGCCAGAAACTAAACATTTTTCAGTTTTTGCTTCTTGAATGAAACCCTCTGAACTTCTGCAGAAAAACGTTAAGATAAGCTTTTGTTTTCACTGATTGTCTTTCACAGGAACAGAAGCAATTTCTGCCTTTTCCCATTCTCTGCTGTGGATGGATGTGTGTGCAACCATGGGACTGTGATGGTCCATTTGTGAGCTCCCTTTGACTGTCAACCTGAGCTGCAGCATTTTCTCTGCCTGGCTTAGCTCCCCCAGCCCTGGGTGGGTGCCCATTGCCGGCTGTTTGTGTGCAGGTTAGAGCATCCTCTGCAAAACACTTTGGGCCTTTGTCTTCCAGGGGTGTCAGGAGGATCTGAGGGTGGAAAACACATCACAGGACGTGTTGGGCATTATGCAGGATCTGACCCTCAAAAAACCCCCACCTTCATGTTGGCAGAAAAGCCTGGATTAGGCAACACATCTTGGCTTCTTAATTGTGATTTTCAGCCTTGCTTACCACCCACCGTGCCTGGGATTACACCTGTCCTAGTGTGCATGTTCTGCATTGCTGTGTTCCAGCTTGGATACACTCCCTTAAAAACAATTACTTCATGTGGTGGATCTAGTTAACACCCCTTCCTGCTCTCAAGCTGCCTCTGACCTTGCAGATGCTAAGTGTTAGCAGTTGGACTCTAGCTGCTGTAATTCTCATTACCTCAGTGTAGACAAGACCTGTTTGCACCTTGAAAGCTTTAAAATCTTTCAGGAGAATCCCTACGGAGGGTTTCATGGTGTTGGTGGTTTTTTTCTTCCCAACGATGCTGAGTGCCAGTATCTGCCAGTTACTTCACTGGAGCTACGTGATATGGGCACTCGTGGAAGCTCAGCCAACTTTTTGCCCTTTACCACCCCACTGAAGTCATCGCCAAATATAAAGGCAGGCCCTTGTGGATTTTCTTCTTGGTTTCAGATGTGAAGGTGACCAGCTGTTGACTGAGTGTTGCAGAGATCTTTGGAGAACTGTGTGCATTCAGCTTGGAGATGAAGGGCTAAATTCAGACCATTTGTGTTCTTGGCATGCTGTTCGTCCTCATCGGCTGTGTGTTTGCTTTAGAAGTCTGACTGGCTGACATGCCCCGGCCGCCGGCTAATGCGGATTAATTCTGGCTCTTTTCAGGCTTCAAGGAAACAGATTGTGGAGGGGTTTTCATCACAAGGGGAATGAAAGAAGCTAGCAGAGTATCTTAACCCAAACCACGTCACCCATTGCTTTCAATCAGAAAGGAGGACAGATGAGATTAACCTCAAATCCCCCCCCAGCTGCCTTGTGTAGACTGTAAACCACAGTGCCAAGTGAGAGAGGAATGCAGGAAGAGGGTGATTTTTATGTGGACATGTAAGGAACTGGACTTAGACCACCAAGCCCATTCCACACTGGCCACCGAACAGTCATCAGAGGGTGTTGACTTTTGACCACTACTGTTTTTGTTAACAGGAAAAATAAAACCATATGTTTCCTAAGTAGATGCACAAAACTTTTCTCCAAATCCCTACAGACCAACTGTCAGCAGCAAAAGTATTTACTTTGGTAATGCAGCTGGGCTTAATCCCAGTCCCATTGTGTTTGTGCATGCCTTTTCACCACTGAGCTCAATAACACGCTGTTTGTGAAGAGGGTGAATGAATGCATGCAGCATGATTTCGGTTATTAGGCCTATCGGTTACAGCCCAAGACAAAAGGCTGGAGTCAACAATGGTAGCACTACACAGGCACTGCTCATGCTTTGAGTTAGGCTAAATGGAAGTCTTAGTCATCAGTCACGTCAACTTAGCCATCAGCTTGAGGTAGGACAGCAGGACTTGGCCCGGTGGTGCAGATCCTCAGCTGGCTTAAATCAGCGTAAATCCAGTGTAGTCCAAGGAGCCACAGCTGAGCATTTTGGCGCCTACTGTCTATTTTTGAGTTTAGTGGTTACTGAATACTTAATTCTCCGGTCTGCAGGCTCCCACAGCTGAGCCATGGATGTGCTTGCAGGCTACTTCTTCCCAGCTGGGGGGTCAGAAAACACCAGTGGGGTCCCTGGCTGGGACCCCTGCAGGTCCCAGCCTTTGGGAAATCCAAAGCACAAATACAGGCTGGGTGGAGAATGGATTGAGAGCAGCCCTGGGAAGGACTTGGGGGTGTTGGTGGATCGGAAGCTCGACATGGCCCTTGAAGAAGCTCAAGAACATGAGCTTCCAGCCCAAAAAGCCAACTGTGTCCTGGGCTGCATTACAAGAAGAGGGACCAGCAACTCAAGGGAGAGGATTCTGCCCCTCTACTCTGCTGTTGTGAGACCCCAGCTGGAGTACTGCATCGAGCTCTGGGGCTCCCAACATAAGAAGGACATGAACCTGTTGGAGCGAGTTCAGAGGAAGCCATGAAGTTGATTAGAGGGATGGAGTGCCTCTGGTTTGGAGACAGGCTCAGAGAGTTGTGAATGTTCAGCCTGGAGAAGAGAAGGTTCTGGGGAGACCTTACAGCACCTTCCAGTGGCTAAAAGGTTCTCAAGAGAAGTGGAGAAGGACTTTTGACAAGGTCAAGGGAGAATGGCTTCAAAAGAGGGCAGAATTAGATTTTATATCAGGAAGAAACTTTTACTGTGAGGGTACTGAGGCTCTGGATAGGTTGCTCAGGGAAGTTGTAGATACCCCATTCCTGGAAGTTCAAGGCCAGGTTGTGTGGGACTTTGAGCAACCCGGTCCAGTGGAAAGTGTCCCTGCTTATGGCATGGGAGACTGAAACTAGATGGTCATTAAGGTCCCTTCCAACCCAAACCATGATAGAATTAATCTGTTCCTAAAATTAATCTGTTCCTAAACACAAAATGGCATGGCTGCACCAAAATCCAGGTGCAGAATAACTCCATGTTTGAGTATTATGAACACTCAGATTTTGAAGCAGGTGCTGGGGGAGGTCAGACCAGGCACCAAATCTGTTCTTTTGTGCACTTTCCCATGTCAGGTTGCAAACATTTGCAACAAAGAGTGAGTCCTGCAGCAGCTGGTCCATGCCTGGAGCTGACACTGATTTGGTGGCAGCATGGGCAGGACTTGTGTCCCCTTCCAGTGCTGTCAACGTGCCCTGGTCTCCATTGTGCTGGGCTGGTGACAAGGCATGGTGCACACACTCATTACAAACTTGCCAAAGGGCTGATTTACAACCTGAAAAGCTGCAGCTGCTGCAACTGTGGCTTGGGAAGTGGGGAAAAGCCACCTGTACTCATTGTCACCAGAAAAGTCACGATATTTCAGAATGGTTCTTTCTCATACAGCTGCAGCTGGAGGTGTGAAAGTAGTTCAGTTCCCATGAAAAACTGCTTTGATGCCCTCTGCATGTGCTGGAAATGCTGCATGGAGATGAATTTGTAGCAAATAGAGTTGTGTTTCAAGTTTGAGGAACCTTGACTGTGGTTCAGCTCAATGCAAATTAATCTGTTCCTAAACACAAAATAAGTGAGGAAGAGGCCAAGTTTCTCATTGTAAAACAAATATAGAGAACTTCCTTTCTCAGGGTAAAGGCTTATAGAGAAACCAGATCTTCCCAGAGTAAAGGAGATCTGGTTCTGCTGACATTTCCACTATAAGCTTGACCAAGTTGCCTGTAGACCTATGCAACACAAATTGTTTAGATCAGCAAACCAACCCAATATGGGTGATTTAAAATACCCCTTGTAGACTGGCACAACAAAGGAAAACACCTGACAAAATTTAGGGATAGTCCCTGGAATGTCCCTGTAAAACCTGGGACACTCATCTTAAGGCTGTTTGACACCATTTCCTTCACAATGTCAAAAATTATTGCTGTGCCACCAGTTATTTCCATAACATCAAAACTTTGGGATGAGAAGTAGATGTATTTTGGGGCAGCGGCAGAGCAAGGCAAGAAGCACGCAGAGATGCAGAGAAATTAAAGCAAAGAGAAAGCCCAGCACTGTTGCCGTACTCTGGTAGCACAGACACCCAGCGTTGCAAAGCTCTGGCTGTATCAGAGTATTGCCATCAGTGATATAACCTGATTAAAACACTGACACTGGGTGTGCTGTGAGCTGCATGAGACAGAAACCTGGCCCACCCTGGAGAGGCTGCACGCAGCTGATGGGCACAGGGAGGCCAGGGCAGGGCTGGGAGGCTCTGCACAAGGAACACTGAAGTCAAAGACAATGAGGCAACCACTGAAAATCACCCATGGAAAAATGCTGGTATTTTTTCTGGTTTTCTTGGGAGTGGCAAAATGACTTTTTTGTGGAAGAATTTCAGCTTTCAAGCAGAGAAAATGATCCTTTTGATATTTTTTTTCCCCAAACAAATTTTCCTCTCTTTGTTATTGTTTAGGCTGCTGTTGCCACTGTATAGCAAGATCTCATTCTAAATTTCCTATGGGATACAAGACTGGGAATTATTCTAAATAATTCTTTTTGTATAGAAATTCTAAATCTCTCAGTGTTGCCCTCATGCTTCTCCTTCTCCAGGAGACAGTCCTGGATTCAAAAATGTCCTTGAGCAAAGCTACTTTAAGGGGATTCCCAATGTTCCTTAGCTCCAAAGGTTTTCCTTTTGTTTGGCAGTTTGCTGTCCCACTGCTGTGCCAAAACAATTACTTGTGGATCGTGCTGCAAAGGGGATCTATGCACATCTTAAATCTCAATTAATTTATCTCCCCCTTTCGGCGCCAGGAGTTTTGTTTCACTGACCTTGTTTACAGATGGTTGCACAGGTCTGAGGGAGGAGAGCATTCAGGGACCCCTTTAGCTGGCTTTGCCTCTGGAAAAATGTCACATGGAAGGTGTTAGGGGAGCATTTTCTGGCTAGCGCCTCGTGTTATTGAAGCCATCAACTCTTTGAGATCAGTCACAGGCAGAACAAGGTCTCCTCTGCTGATCTCAGCGCTGTGTCTTCATGTGCCAATTACCTCTAGGTAATGAAGATCTGAGCAGCACGTACAGGGTGGGTATTGCTTGGGAAAGGACATTGAGCACAAGTGCTCCCAGAAGGGTCACGGGTGGTTAGCTAATGCCATTTTCAAGGGTTCCCTTGTCCTTGCTTGGCTGTGGTGCCCAGAGCAGGCTGCTGTGGGAGAGAGGGTTGAACCACAGGAAAATTATAAGTGAGTTAAAATGTTCACGGGCTCCTCAAGCCAGCTAGGATGCTATTTAAAGGAATGTATTATTCCCTGCTGTATCTTCTGGCCTGCACAGGGAGCTTTCATTAGAGCAGCTGGCAGAAAGAAAGAGATAGCGCCTTGGAGAGCTCACACAGCTTTCCACAACATCTCGGCTTGAAAAACCTTTTGACTGTGCATCTTGCAAAATGTTTTCTCTGAGCTGTCAAAATATGCATCAGTCAAACCAAGGGAGTCTGGAATGTGTTACGTGTGTGTTGGTGCACCATTACCAAGTGAGAGGGAGGGGGTCACAGCAGACACTCCCTGAAACCCAGCAAAGACAACTCTGGTTCACAGGGGATGTCTGAGGTCCTGGGGAGCACCTCAAGCCAGGGGGGTACAAACCTCAAACCCAGGGGGGACAAACATCAAAACCAGGGGGGTTCTCCCCAGGAGGAACAAATCTTTCAAACCCTCTTAGGTTTGAAAGCAAACAAGCAACATTTTGCTACCTCATCTCTGAAGGAAGGGCAAGTCCCTTGGCTTTCTTCTCTTCCACATGCATAGATTCTCCCAGCAGGGGATAGGAGGGTGTGCAGGCAGAGACAGGGCCATGTGTCACAGCACATGGGGACTGTCTGAGCTGGGAACCCTCAAAGATAACATTGCTTCCAAACCTGGTGTGGTCCCGTCTTGCCCCAGAAAAGAAGTTTTGTGGACTGGAGATTCCCTCGCCCTGCTGTGTCTGACCCATGAAGTGGAGGAGCAGGAATCTGACAATCACTCAGCTCTGAGGTGCTGCAGTAATTTGGGAGTCACCTATCAGGAGCCTATTCCATGTGCCCCTGAGGAGACGAAGGCTGTTGAAAGGGGCTGCTCCAACATCCCAGTTTTCCTAAGGAAAAGCAAAACACACCACAGAACAAACTCTGGTAACACAGGGATGGACAGGCAGGCAAGCTGCATTTAGTAAAACCCCATGGCATGTCACTGCAGCCTGTTGGGAGCTGCTTGAAGGCACTTTATTTCGAGGAGAGATTTGGTGCTGTGTGTTGTCAGTGAGTCCTGATCATGGCCAGAGGGTGTCCTTCAGAGCATGTGGGATTTCTCAGCCAGGCTTGGTGGCTTGTTGTGCTGCTGGAGCCCTCCCGATGGTGCCAGGCTGACGGCTTGGACAGTGCCAGCCATGTCCCCAGGGCAGCCCAGGGAGCAGGTTCCTCCCGAGCTGCTCCGTACTGGGAATGCAGGCATAGTGTTTCCATGAGTAAATCTCGCTTGCAGGGGTGCATGTTTGCAGGATGAGGCCATGGAGCAAATTAGTGAGTGAGCTCCTGGCCTGTTGCAGAGCTGACAAGGTACATGTGATGTGGAGCTGGGCAAATGCACACTCGAGAGCTTTTAATTTCACGCTTCCTGAGCAAGCACTCTATCCTCTGTAAAAGCCACAGGCCTCTTACTGGGTTTATTTCTGTATAAAACTTAGCTTTTCTTTAAAACTAGGAGAAGCTAAAATGGGGGTGATACAGAGCTGGGGCAGATTTGTATGTAGGCTGGGGCAAGTGGCATCTTTCTGGCTTGGACAATACGGTGTGGTCCTGCCGCGTGCATCTGAGCCAGTGCATGTCACTGAACATTCAAAAATGCACATTGCAAACATCTTTCTCATAATTTCTTATTCATCTGTGGCCCTTCCCTTTCAAGCACAGTGGAGGTGTGAGGCAGGGGTGTGCAAGGGGTTCCCAAGCAAAGTCAGCAAGGGTTAGTAGCCCCAAGCAGCAGATCTCCATCCAGGTCCTGATTGCAGTCTCATGTCGTGTTAACATCGCATAACTGGAGCTGATGTGCTCCCATAAGGGCTAATTAGTCTTGATTCTGGATGGTGCTGGTGTGGCCAGACCATTTCCAGGTCTGAGGCCAGCTCTGGGATCTCTGCTCTGTGCTTTGTGCTGCTGTGCTCCCAGATGTGCTCAGAATGACACTTGTCCCCCACTTAAGTGAAGTACAAGGAAAGAAAGATAATAGTGAATGTAGCATGTAATTTTATTTTCTCCTTTCCTGTTCCTGCCCTAAACACCACCCTGGAGCTGCAAATCCTTACCAGATTTCCAGTCCTTACCTGGTTTCTAATTCTTTAAACCCATTTTCCCCCATCTAGTAGATAGCACATGGAAAACTAAAAGTTCATGGTCACACTGCCCGCATGGATGTGAATGTAGTCCAAGCAAATAAATCCTGAGTGCAAGCATTCATACATGAAGAACTTCACACTCAGAAACATGACCACACTAAATTGCTGCCAGAGTTTTAAAGGTAGCTTTTGAAAATATTGGCCCTGCATCTTGTATTTCTGGAGCAAATGGGTTGATTCATCAGGGAAACACCAGCTAACTGCACATCGGACTGCATCCTGGGGATGCAGGGAGGAGAGAGCCTGGGATGAAGACAGCTCTCTGCTTGGAAGTAAATACACCCTGGACTGATTAGCTACCAGGGGAAAAGGAAATCTTTATGATTTCTGCCTTTATTTTCCATGTCTCTTTAATTACAAAGACTTGATATAGAAGAGTATCTTTCAAGTATATAAAGCATATGCTCCCCAGAAACACTCAGCAGCAATGTTTTTGGCTCCTGTAACTAATGCTAGCAGAAGGTTCAATTTCCTGACCGTCAGCACCAGTTTTTATTAAGAATGAACGCTTTCCCTTTATTTTCCCCCTAGTTCCCGAAGTATTATTGATAGTTGATTATTACTATTTTATGTGAGGTCATAGCAAATAGGTTTGAATAGTAGACCTGCAAATGTGCAGTCTGTAAAACTCAGGTCATTGTTGGAGTGAAAAGGTAGTATATGTCTATAAACCACCCTGAGGCTATTAATTCCATTGTGGAGAATTTAGGGGATTCCGGAGTGGAGATTCTTATCACCAATCTTCATTTAGTTTAAAAAACCCCTATGTTTTATGAAGGACTCATGACCATTAAACAGCATTTTTTTTGCAGGGTCCTCTCTGTTCAGCTCACCAAAGAGGCATTGCTCTCTCAAGGAGCACCCAGGCAGGATTTTGTGTCAGCCCCATGGTTGTTCTAACAAGTGTGCTGCAGATGAGGTGGGGATCTCAGATCATCACAGCTCTCCCCATGTCAGCCTTGGCTGCTTGGGGCCCTGCTCACCCCACAGTCTCTCTTCTGCTGGCTCAAGGCTATCCGTGAGTCTTGCCAATTTGTCTCACTTTCAGCCCTCTCAGGCTTCTTCCAAAAGAACTCCCTTGCTTTCCTCCATACAGCAACCCCGGGAGTGATTTATGGTGTAATTAACGAGTTATATACTATTACAAGGCGTATCATGAAAAAGGATAGAGCAATGGGATCTTCTGCTTTGTTGCAAAGACCCCTACACTTAAGTTCATGGTTTACACACTCTTACATATGTGGGATGGAGGCGAGGATATCAGGCAAAAATTCTTCACTGAAAGAGGGGTTAAGCATTGGAACAGACTACCCAAGGAAGTTGTGGAGTCACCATTCCTAGAAGTGCTCAAAAACCCACCGGATGTGGCACTTTGGGACATGGCTTATCTTAGTATTAGGTCAAAAGTTGGACTTGATCTAGCAAGTCTTTTCCAGTCATAATGATCCTGTGATTTTCTATGATGTGCAATATGCCAAATGAGAGGTGCTCATGAGGACAAGAACTTGATTTTAATATCTACCAAAATTTGAAGCTACATGACCTTTCATTGCACAAACCCCACCCCTGACACTGGGTCATTGGGATACCAAACTGGCTTCCTGTGCTTAATGCCATGAGAAATCCCATGAACTTCATGAAGACCAAGCACATGAATGGATGCCCCCAGATCACACTCATCAAAGAGCACAGATTTTATAAGTTATTGGTGTGTTGCGGGTTAAAACTTTTAAAACAGTGTCTTGGGCAGGCTTATTCTATGTACAGCTTAGGGTTAAATTTTATACTTCTTACCTTTTATAACACATTTTGCTTCTATCAGGTTTTGCTTGAATTCACCCAGTAATATCTGATGGCAGCATTTGTTCTTCTCTCTGTTGCTAAATGTAGTTACACTTAAAAGTGAAGAGATGTAGGATCCTTAAAGGAAAAGGTACAATTAATAACAGTAAAATTCAATTATCAAACTGCTATCCTTGACAAAGTGTTGTGGAGAACATTTTTATCTGAACAAAACATGTACCTCTACACAAAATGAAATATTGTCTGTTATTTAGGGCTTTTCATAAGCAAGTGGAAACAAATGTAATTATGATAGGCAGAAAAAAAAAATCCATGTTTTGCTTTGAAAATTAGCTTTTTCAGGATTGTTTTTTCTGGCTCAGACAATATGACATTTTATGAAATATTTTGATCTGCTTGAAATTGTCTCTTTCTCTCTCTCTCTCCTGTTTTTTTTTGGGTTTTTTTTTATTTTATTTTTATGTTTTACCAAAAAACTTGTATTTTTGGCTGAAAATTTTTACTGCATCCAGAAAGGGAAATTGTTCTGTCAAGGGTATTGTAAAAAGCCCTGTGTTTCATTGCCTTTTAATGGAACCTTAATAGAAGTTGGCAGCATAGATGACGAAGCTGGAAGGCTGCAGTGAAATTAAAACAATCAGAAGTTGTTCTGAGGTTCATGACCATGAGAAAGCCCTCAAAGCCTGTAACTGTTCACTCGGCCATAAAAATGGCTGATCTCATTTCTTCCCATCACGTCCCATCCTTGGGAGAAACCCTCACAACTGCAAGAAGCCCACAGGGGACCCTTCTATTGCTATTGATTTTAGATGGAAGATGTGCAGATACTGCAGTGAGGAGGGGAAGGATAAGCTTCACCAAAACAAAAAGGAAAAAAAAATGCATTGAAATCTGGAAAAGCTCTTGGATGTGGGAAGGAGAGGATAAATTTTAATCAATGTCAATGTTTCCAGCCGATTTAGAAAAGCCTGACTATGCATTAATATGTAATGACCTCTGGCAGACTTTTAATCTAGATGCGAACATTTTAACTTTCTTTTTAAGTGATGAGCATGGCTTTGAACAGTTGCATCTGAATGACTTTGTGCTACTTGCAGCTTACATGGCACCCACTGGATGTTCCTTGGGTTTTTGGTAGAGTAGTACTGAAATTAGAGTTAGAATAAATATTTCCCAGGGGTAACAGTACCTGGACTGGCATTTCTCTTGTTTCTCTGAAGTGGTTATTTGTCCCCCTTCATTACTGCAGAAGGCTTCTGGCTTTTAGTCTATTGCTTTGTCTATTGCAGAGCCTTTAATAATGGTTCTTTCCTGGTAGTGAATGCTGAACTTGGTCTAGGGGGACCTGTTTGTAGCATAGTTTTCTGTAATTGCTCAACATTTACACAGCAATTCCAAGCTTATTATATGGGGCATAGTATGTAATTACAGGCATATTAGGTCCCAATAACAGCAAATATATCATTACACAAATCACTCACGTTACTGTGCTGATACTTTTATATATGAATACAATTACTCATAATGACAACACACATCTTACAGCTGCAGTGTAACCAGTGCCACTACAACATGTAGCAGGGCAGGAGAAGGAGTAAGGAAACTTCCACTGGAAGTTGAGTCCATGAAACATCACACCCAAAAATCAAGGTGAAAAGCCTTCTCTGTATAGTTTATCTGTGACAACTGTATTTGTCACAGCAACCACCCAGGAAGAGGAATACACTCTGGGTTTTTTTTAGATGACAGATCTCCTAACCAGTTTTGGGAGAGGGATGTGGTTCTCTAGTCTCTAGGGTTGTAGAGGGAGAGAAGGAATCCTATAAATGTAACAGCAAGCAGAGCTGAGGTAGCTGGTCACCAGGTGAGCTGTGCACATGGTGCAGTTTAGAAGGGCTGGGCTTAGTCCAAAACTTGTGCTAAAAGTGCTTTGAGGCACTGTAAACCTCCTCTGGAAGGTGACCACTGATTCCTGCCAAATGTAGGTAGCTTGGAAGGAGAAACTGTTAGTGCTGTCATCTGTCAGACAGCCCTGAGTGTGGATTAAGGACACAGAATGGGTTCAAGGCCAGTCCTGACCTTTGTAGACAGCTCTGTGAGGGAACTGGATTGATGCATATGGGTTTGTGAAAGATTTGGGTTGATGTGCATTTGTTAATGGGTTAATTAAACACTGTCATCCTGGCACTGCAAGATGCATCATCTCAGCCCTTGGCATGGAGGGTAGCTAGGGGGAGGGTAGAAGCAGTGGACACTTCTTTTTCCTATACCACTGTACCAAAAAGTTCAGGTGGTGACTTCTGTTTCAACATCTACATATTTGTATCTGCTGCATGGTTTAGGCTGAAATTTGTATCCTTTGCTGACAGCTTGACCTGCTTTCTGGGCTCTGTCTGCAGCAGCCCACCAGCACTTCTGCCAGCACTAACCTGGATTTACAATGTTGAGCCCCCTTTTTCCACAGCAGCAGGATGAGAGTCAGCCACTCTCATTTGTGCAGATCTCCAGAGCACCTCAAAGTGACAAAAAGGGAAAAACACAGAGGCTGAGGGCTGTCCTGAGGCATATCCTCAGGGGCACATGGCTGCGAGTCACCAACAGGACCTAGTTTGCACTTTGCCAACATGGTTTGGGCAGAAGACTGTTCTACCTGTGCCGTTCTATTTTGGTAGGGAAATACTCCAATTAGAGCAGAGATGATGAGTAGGAAGATGAGAACCACAGCCAGCCTGCCAAAGTGGTATTACCCAGCCATTTAAATACTTATGGTTCAGCTTGGGTGGGAGTATTTTTGTTGATGTAAGGCAGAGGAGCTCAGCTGAGCCTGGAGAGGGCTGTTGCATAAATGTGGTTGTGTTGGTCTACAGAGGTTTACAAATCTAACCATAAAGTATTCTAAGTTGAGGGGAACCCACAAGGATCATCAAAGTCCAACTCCTGGCCTTGCACAGGACAACCCCAAAAATAACACGATGTGCCGGACAGCATTGTCCAAATGCTCTTTGAACTCTGGTTGGCTTGATGCCATGACCACTTCCCTCGAGAGCCAGTGCCAAATGACTCTCTGGGGGAAGAACACTTTCCTAATATCCAACCTAAACCTCCCCTGACACAGCTTCATGCTGTTGCCTTGGGTTCTAATGGCTACTTCCAACACTGAAAGTTACTTTAAGCCCAGCGCTCAAGGATAGAAATGGTAAGAAAGTTCACACTGCTCTCCTGCATCTCCACTGATCCCACCACCCACTAGCAAAAGTAACCCCTAAAAGAAATAAATCTCTCTCTATGGGACAGATTATTACACACATTATTTTTGAGATAACTTCAGATAACTTTGGCAGTTTACAGGGTTATATAAGGGGTGATATAAAACCTGGTTTGAAGAAGTTTGCATTTAGAGGTGCCTGTGCAGGACAGAACTTCTCCTGCAAGAAGGACTCAGCAGCTGTGAGTACATTTATTTAACAAGCAGTTGGATGGTCACTGCTGCTGCGAATCCTGTGCCATACTCTGAACAGGTCTGGCAGTGTTGTCACATTTATGATGATCTTCACCTTGGTCCTTGACTTTGGTATCCCCTTGGCCACTAAATTCCTTCAGCAATTGTTAGATCAGTATCAAGGGGAAAGGTTGATGCCCTTCACCCCCCACACGTGGCATCTGTGCAGTGGATGCCCTATGAGCAACAGAGCACTGCTTTACATCCAGGCAATGTTACTGTTCTGGTGTGTGATTTCTGGTTTAATATGGCATTCAGCATCTGGGAAAACCCCAAATAAATCCCACTGGCCTCTCAGCATCCCCTTTATATAATGAACATTGTCTCCCCTCCATTTCATGGTGGGTCATGGTCAGCTGAGGGGAACTGTCATCCTTTGTGGTGCCTCTATTGCCAGGGCTCTCGTGCCCTCCCATCCATGACGTGAAGCTGGGGGTTGGCGCCAACCAGGAGCAAAGGTTTTGGCTCTGCTGACTGTGGGGAGGTGACAGCATGAGGACTGTTTTGCTTTTCCAGCATGATAACAAACATCATTCCCTGGTTATCTGCAGAGGAGAGTGATCACTCGGCATGTTTGCTGGGGAGGAGTGATGCAAGGTCAGCTCTGTACCTCAGCTGACACTGGTCTGTGCCTGGCCAGGAAAGCAAAGTGTCACCTCCATGATGATATTCAAACTCATGTTTGCTACCCTTTGGTAAACATTAATCCTTCTCTGTTGTCAGAGTTGGCTGGTGGAGCTGGGCTGGGATGCACGGGGCAGGTAGGGGTGGCACTGCTGCTCCTCTTGCCTCGCCTGACCTCCCACTGCGATACAAAAGCATCCACGCAGCCTCTGGCAGACTCTTACTCACACCAGGCAGGCAAATTTATGTTTTTCTTTAACTTTTAGGGACTACCTTTCTGCCAGGATTTACTGGAGAGTGGGAATAGCAGGGAATTTTTAAGGCAATCTGTGAATTTGCAAAAGAGCAACTTGATCCCAAGAGTTAATGTTTCCCTAATCGGGGGACAAAGAATACTGCATGACCTAAAGCCCCAATCACAACCTGATGATGCTGCCCAGCTTCTGAATACGTATTTGCAGTAAATTCTTTATCTATAACAGGCACTGAAAGGGGAAAAAAAAGGCACATCAGCAGTATTGTATCACTGACTCTGTCTCTGCAGACCTTGCATTACTGATAATTATTAACTCTCTCAAACTGAGAGCCACTGCAGAACTCTTAACTAAAATATGATGGTGTTTCTCAAATTAAAAATGCTTGGTGAATGTTTCACTGTGCTCAAAGAAAGAAATGCCCACAGGGTTTTCTTAGCCTGTGCATACCAGGATAACTTGGGGTTGTGTCCCTTCCTCTTGCTCAAAACCCAGATGGGAGAACTGCAGCATGGCTCCAAGAAAACCTGCAGTTCCTCCTTTTGGTCATCTTGTGAGGCTGCTTTTTTTTTCTACTGCCTTCCAGTTCCCTTTTTCTCACTGTTTTCTCTGGCTGGACCATACACACGAGGTCCAGTTGCTTGTTGGTTCTTGAAAACAATTGCACTTTAAACCAACCCTCTGACATGGGTGCAAACAGCCCTGGAGCATTTCCTGCAGTCCACGAGCTCAACCCCTCTCCCCATTATAAGCTAAAAAACTGGCTTTAATGTCCATAATGGAATACATGATTAAAAACTGTGCTTTAATAAAGAAATACAAATTACCATCTAAAAATGTATTTTATTGGGCTGCTAATAATGACCAGCAGTGAGAGTGGAGGGGTAAGCAATATAATGAGCTCCTGGGAGGGGGCTGGGACACAGCTGTCCCATGTGACCCAGAAATCAGGTAGAAGACATCTAGAGCTCACCAGGAGGCAAGGGACTTGGCAGTGAACAGCCTGGCACACCAGACCCAGACCCAGACCCAGCTCTGGCAAGCTCAGGTTTTGCATAGCAGCTCCCCAGCTCGGTGCTCACCTGCCAATTGCTCAGCTTGGGAAACAAACAGGCAGGCACCGAGGAGTTCAAGTTTTGTATATTCATGTCAGTTCACACAAAAACCATTCCCTCCCGTGCCCAATGATTCTTGCCTGCCCCAGCCCCTCACCCACCCCAGTGTCTGGCAATGCCCAGCCAGATCTACACTGGAGTAAGTCAGACACCCAGGAACCTGATCCATGCTGATGTAGCCAGGATGTGAATCTGGCCTCACAAATAGCATTTCCCCTTGAGTGGGAAACAAAACACATTAATCTTCTTGGTTTGGAAACCCATATTTTTTCACTTGAACACAGAGCTCTGTCCCCCCATCATTAGCAGATATCTTGCATATGAACTGCATTACCTATAAAGTCTGCTTACTCCAAGCAAATGTTTCTCCATCTTTTCTTCTCTTCTTTTTACTTCAATTTGAAGTGAAAGGTACAGTACAGGATTCAAATGCTTTTGCATTACACGGGTTTCTGATCACTCGAAAAACCCCATGGAAAAAACGACTTCACAAACCTGAAATGCTGTCTGAATCGTGTCGCTGCATTTTGTTCTGCCTAGCTGAACTTTCTTACAATTTCTTTTTCCTTTATTTTTTTTGTTTGTTTTTTCCTTTGCTTTACATGGCACTTTGCTTTTGCTTGTTCAATTTTATTCCTTTATTAAAAAAAAAATAAATTCATAGCTCCTGTTTCAGCTCTCACTTCGTGTCAGTATTTCTACCCTGTGGAGGTGTCGCACAGGCAGGAACGTCAGGAAATTGCCCAAAAGGCAGAACTGCGGAGTAGCTCAAAGGAAGAAGCAAACCTGAACGCTGAAGCGTGGTTAGATGTAGTCCCAGCTCTTGCCCACACCAAATGCTCGCTCCAGGGTCACAGGCAGGGAAGTGCAGGCAGAAGAAATAAGAGGCAACTCATAGAAGGGTTCAGAAATTGGGCTTTGTCACCGACAGCTGGCTGGCCTGCTCACCATGATCTGAATGGCACCTCTGACTTTTCTTTGGCTCAAAGATTTAACATTAAGGCAAAAATCAGACACAGTGCAGAAGCTCCATCAAATCTTTGGCACAACAGCAACAACAACAACAACAAAAAATTACTGTACACATGAGCTGAGAGGATAACATTTCCCAGTTAAGCAAAGGGAAAAGTGCTAAATAAATTGCACGTACTTAAAGGTGGCTGGTTTAACAACAATAAGAAGCATCCCTGTCCTTTTGGGTTTTTTTTCATTTCTTTTCCTTTTTTCCTTTCTGTTCCAGAGATTAAGAGAGTTCCTTGGCCAATCGTCATCTCCAAAAGGGGTTTCTGCAAAAAAGCTGCTTGCAGTCTTCATCTGGATCGTGCAACCTCTGCCAAGACCAGATGTAACTCTGGCTGGAAGCTCTTCTGAATCCTCCCTTCCTGGTTATTACTCCTGGAAAGAGAAAGATGCACCATCAGAACAGGGAACACATGGTGTCGTGTCAGCTCCTTGCATGGACAACTGTTGCTGACGCACTCTGGGGCATCCGCAGGGACTGCTGGCCCAGGATCTGTGATTTTTGAGAGCTGGGCTCACAGAGGAACCATCTGGAGGTACCACAGTGATGGCCAGAGCCCGCATAAAGGAGAGGGACCAGCAGACAGAGGGCATGAGGAGGGTTTGGGGAGGAAAAACAACACAGTAATTGGGTGTTGGCTCCAATTTCTGCCATTAAAAAAAAAAAAATTAGAAGTGAGGGAAAATACCTGTTTTAGATAAGACCTGCAGCCTTTTTGTCTATTTTTAGTTTCAGACTCTGATGTCAGAAAGCAAAGGAGTTGCAACAATGTGGGTTTGTGCAGGAAATGGCCTTTATTTCTGTATTTTAGTTGTCTTGTGTTTATTTTTATGTGTGCATGGGTGCTTAGCCTGTGTGACTGCAACCTGTCTCACGACTCTGAGCATCCTCTGCGAGTCATAGCTGTGACAGATGCACTTGGATAACTGCACTGGGCTACGGAATATTATGGTCAAGTCCATTGGAAAATGCTCAACTCCAAACTATGGCAGCTTCAGACAAGGAAAACCTCATCTAAATCCCTTTTAACATCAAAATAAGCCTTGCAAATATTCCACAAACAATCATTAGCAGAGTTCAAAAGAGAGGAAAATTCTCAGGGCCTGAGGATTTCACAAGATCACATCTCCGTTGTCCAAAATGCCTTCATTATGTGGGCTCCTAAATCCTCCTTTAAGTAACTTAGGAATTAGAAACTTAGAAATGAGATCCCATTTAGCAAGTGCAACCTTGGTTTCTTGCTTTTCGCCAGTGCATTTAAAAGCCCTTTAAGGTGCAGTATGGCCTCTGAAAGTCCTTTGGACATGGCTACCAATTCCCTGGACAGGTCAGTCAACTTTCTGACAGTCTTAAAAGGTCAAACTCCTTAAAGCTTGGCCTGAAAAATCACTTTTTTTCCTCAATCTCTTTTGTTTCTGTACTGTCTCTCCTTTTCCATCACTAGATACTGTAACATTATGGTACAAAATACTAGTAACATACTGGTATTTGATTTATTTTGTGACTATCATTAGGGCAGCAGCTGTGAGATCAACCATAACAGCTGAGCATCTGCACCAGGTTAAGGTGCTGGAGAACCCAAAATCCACCTTGCCGCTCCCTCCTGCCAAGTGCAGACCCTGGGAAGCACAGGACTGCCCCAGGACCATCAGGGTTTCTCTTGATAAGAGTATTTCACTGAAAGTACTCAGGTCATCCTCCATGCAATAAATGCCAGTGGTCTGCTGGACCCTGGACTCCTGGAGTTGGGGTCAGCACACCTGGATATGGTGGAAGAGGCTCTGCTGGAGGACAGGATGGAGCTCCAACCAAGCACATCCCAGCAATAAGACAGTCCTTGGATAAAATCACTCCATTGGTCCCAGCCCACATCACTTGCTCTCTTATGTAAGCAATAGTGAGCTCTTCACATCTGGCAGGAGTCACATCTGAAAACAGAGCTTATTATTGCAATTATGATCAACAAGGAGGTGTCTCTGCAGACTGGACAATCCTATCTAGTGCTGCTCAGAGCAAAAGATGTAGAAACTATTGCCCTAATTCAAGCCTTAATTGGGATTTTGGATTTTGAATAAATGAGGTTTAGGTGGGAGGATGACAAACAGCTTTGTGCATTGCAAATGTTTCTGTTGGGACCCTCCTAAAATTATTTTCCAACAATAAATAATATATATTAATAATCCACAATAGAAAAAGTCAGTTGTTTAATTTATCCCACATGGAAAGAAAATGTGAAAGAAGAAGGGAAGCGATGGCCACTCTCATTAATATTAAAAGACAGTAGGGAGACAAATCCACCCTGTTCTCGTCTGGAACAGCAGTCTTAGCAAGCAAAACCTTTTCCACTGCAGGAACGAATTACCCAGCAGTAGCAGGCTCCTGTCCTAAGCCAAAGCCACCAGAGTCACAGGCTTCTGGTGCCCTTTAAAGTGCTGGACAAACAGGACCTGGCATTGTAGTCAAAACCTGCATTTGTTTGGAGAGACCCCACCCTTCAGCTCAGGGTGCTCGATGCTCATCAAAAGCATCGGTGGGTTTTGGGAAGCAGGATGGTTTTAGGAAGAGGAATCTCATTGGCAGGTCTCCTATCTGAAGTCTCTGCAACTGGGGAAGATCAGCCATGGGGGGCAAGAGGGAATATGTCCAAACCAGCCAAGGGCAGGTAAGAGCAGTCATGTTGTACCTTCTAGGTGAAGGAAACAGGAAGGGGAATAGAGATCCCTCTGCAATGTGATGGAGGTGCTCAGCACATCTCACTCAGTTGGTCCCCAGGGACTGCCCAATGCTGGCCATGGGTTCTGCTTGGTGGGAAAAGGCTCCTTTCCTTTCTCCCTCCACCCTTTTCCACTCCAGCCAGGAGCTCTGAAGACAGATTTATTAGCCTGGGTCTGCTTTAAACTAATAATATCAGAAGTCCCATGGCTCTTGAGTTTGACAACTGGCCCAATGACCTTGGTGAGTTTGCAGCATCCCAGAGCATTTCAATCTCCATAAATCAAAGCACTTCTGGAATTGAGTCAGCCTTTGTTCCAGGGTTTCTCCTGTCTCCTCTACTCACATTTTCCTTTTGCTGTAGCTACCCAATATCTGTGGGGTGAATCTTACCCTATTTTTGGTAACACCCTTGCTATAAAGGGAATGGACCCCATGTTGGGACTCTGCTCCCACCATGGGTGCAAATCCCTGGCCCCAGTCTTTGTGTGCTGTGATGTGGCTGCTCCAATTCCCCTTAAAGCAAAGGGGCTTTTGGGGTGCTGTTATGCGACAATGGAGTCCCACATCACATCCTTATGCAAGGAAAAGCTTTCAGCCCTGCTCTCTGGGCTGCTGATGCTCAACCCCTCCATGGGCCAACACAGGGTGTGCAGTGCCCTTGGGGATGCACGGAGCTGCTGCTGCCTCCCTGTCCAGCATTGGGTGAACTTACCACGAGCCTTAGCACCCATGCTCCACCTGCAATTGCTGCTTGGGCTTGCAGGGACATATGAAAAGCAAGCAACAAGCAAACGAAGCTCACTACCCTCTCACTGGGTGTTTAATCCTCCAGCCAGCATGGGGCAGGGATAACTCCCGGCCAGGCAGATCCAGGACTTCCCCATGCCCCCGGGGATGCTGCCATCCCGCTGTCCCGTGGAGGATGGACAGACGGCTCGGAGCGGGCCGGTGCTCTCCTGTGGTCCAGCTCCTCCCTGGAGCCCGCGGAGCTGGCGGCCGTGGGGAAGCAGACTGGCTGGCTGCCCGCTCCCGCCGGCAAGTCCTAGCAGGGAAAGGAAGCTATTTTTAAAGAGGAACCTCTGCTAAGTCAAACTGCAGGCAAAGGGAGGTCGAACCTCATTATGAGACCCCCCTCCGCACACAGGACAGGGAGCCGCGAGGAAGAAATGCCATGCAGATCATCAGGGTTTTACTGTGCTGGCTCCGAATGGTCCTGATAATCAATATCAGATGATCAATAACAGCAGGCCCTGGCAGCCAGGATCATCGGTGCAAACCAGGGGGTGGGAGCTGTGGCTTTATCTCGGGGCTCTGCCTAAATAAATCACGAGTCATGATACCGAGTTATCAAAAAAATACGCTCCAAGCAAATGGTTTCAGTGGCATACAAATCAAGCCTGCCACTACCACTTCTCTTCTATAATATAAACTCTTAGCTCGTTCACTCCTGCAAGTAAATATGCCTGCAGAACACTCTTCTGTCAGTTTTTCGGTGGGAATAAATGCTACCTACAGCAGAAGCTCTACTTTTAGCAAAGTAGCAATGAGGTGGCATCAAGGCATGGCACACCACCACAATAACTACTTTATATAATGCAATAATTACATACATAATGTCAACTCTTTCAGTGCAGCAGACTGCAACAAACAGAAAGGCTTTTCATTCCATATATGCTTCTAAATCATTTAATTATCTGGGAAAAGATATATCTATATATCTATATCTATATATATCTATAAAGCGTATTTTTAATTTTTAATTCCTTGTGTCTGTGCTCATTCACACACACAGGCACAAAAACAAGAAACCAAATTCCAGCCGAAAACTTTTATTGAGCTCCAACTGCTCGCCTGTTATTCATAACCCAGTTTCCTCTCTCACAAAGAGACCTTTCGCATG